>OU974079.1:8333289-8933289 GCA_918843875.1 Diadumene lineata
TCATGCCCTGCAATTAACAAACAAAGTTAATAGAAATTTATAACTTTTTTTTTTTTAAAGTGGGTGACAATGTGTGGTATAAGTATTTTATGGCTTTTCTCTGCTCTAAGTTTATTCAAAAGAGTCTCAGACTTTTCCAATACATTTTATTGCAAGATAAGAGACAACAAAAGCGAGCCCTTTCTTGAAAATACATTTTAATTCCAAAGGAAATTTATGTTTATGTTTAACTTTCCCATGACATTGAAATAAAGTAAGTTTTGAAACTACACCTTCACATAAACTACATAACCAGAAATCGTTTGAAAAAGAGCAAATAATACTGCAACTTCTAACCTTAAAAAGACCTTGTTCTAAATCACTTTTCCCAACAAGAGAAACATCAAGCATTGCAATGCATTACATTACATTAGATTACAAGAAATAAATCCAACATAGAATTACTCACTTGGAACTACAGCCTGCAAAGTGTAGGCATTGATTTGTTGTGCTGTTGTGACATGCCGTTGATGACTGCCTTCAAATATAAGAAAGAACTCCGCAGAACTTGGCAGAGGAAAATCATCAGAATAGGTAATGAAGAGCACTTCCCCACCCTGAAACAGCAATATATACATTATTGCACATGTAAATTTGGTATCAGTTACAGTCAATTTAACATCTGAAGCTCACCCTCCAAAAGCTCATTATTGGTTTTACTAAATGAATATTAAATTGAACATTCAGATCTTCCAATAATCAAATTCGAAAACAAGCATACAAAATTTAAAATAATGTATTTCTAAAAAAATCCAAAATAAACAACACAATGTCTCTTTTTTGTCACAAAATACTTCAGTGACAGTTTCTAGATAGTTTAATATTTCAGTTGAAGAGTTTTCAAGGTTTTTTCTGTCTCAAATGGCACCTACATGTATATCTTAAATTGGTAGTTCCTTCAGTATTACACAGGTTACCCAGGAAGCCAACAATGCACACTTTCACCCTCTTTCCATCAATGCTCCTTTTTTACAGGAATTTAGAACTACTGTACAAGCTACACATTACTAGTAGAAAGAAGTCAAAACAAGGATGTGAAGCCACTGTGAATCAAAGTCATGGCCTCTCACATACGGCTGCTTACTACCCAGCTGTACCATCCTTATTGCTCCCAAATAATTACCATTGATGACTAAAACATCACCCATAATAATAATAATAACGCACTTTAATGGGTGAAAAAACTAGCTTACATAAAGTAATTTTCAGCTTTCATATTAATGGGTGAAAAAACTAGCTTACATAAAGTAATTTTCAGCTTTCATATCATTCTAGTGTTCTCTTACTCACTTGAGAGTTGAAAAAAGTAAAAACAATAAAATGCTTAGCTTGCCTCAGAACTGCATTTTAATAAAGAAAACAACTGTACAGCATCAATTAAATTTGCTTCAAAATTGGCAATTTCTCTTTTTTTCCTTAACAAACTTCTTTATTTGTGAATGGAATTTACATAATTATGTATACTCAAGAATAAAATAATGCATGAGCCCATTTCCTCGACTCAAAAGACCATAATGCACAAGGGTTTTGATGTTAGAAAAAAACAAATCCAAAAATGCCATATCTTCTACAATTTATTGTTACTTCCACAAAACACTGTTTCCCCTAATAAATCCACAGAAACAGGAATTTTTTTCTTTTGATATTCGTATACTGTGGGTAGCATTTTGACAGTACCATAACACATTTTTAAAAAGGTTTTCAATTCACAGTCCTGATTTAAGCATTGTTTAAGAGTAACATGGTTGCTTTCTGTGTTAAATCTTAAAAGAAATTACATTTAAATGTTATTTCAACTAAACATAATTTTTCAATCTAACTTTTGCCTTCAAGTAGTAGCTTCAAGGATATAGATTATTATGCAAGGTTGGTGTGATAATTCAACAGCCTTTAAATGACTTGTTCTGTCATTATCTCGAAAATGATTGATCTATTGACAAAAACTGTCATTTTGTCAAAAGATAGCACAGTATTACATAAACTATCTTGCATATGTTTTTTTAGTTTTGACACAAAACATTTCAAACTGTAGAGATTCATTGTTAAAATTTTGTGATATTTGATTGAGTTTGATTGAGATGGAGCATGGCTAAGTGGTCAGAGCTTTGGTCTTGTAATCCAGTGGTCCTAGGTTCAATTCCTGCTTCGGCCACGTCTTGTTTTTAGCCAACTGCTTTGTCTCTTACCCAGTTGAGATTCTTAGCAATATTACATATTTTCATAGCGTTTTTTATAAAGTTGATCATCTTTCTTCATTTCATTATTTCCTTTTTTTTTAATTTAAATTGAAACAATCTAGACTGTATAGCGCATTTTGTACTTATTGTTATTATTCAAGTGCAAATGAAGATTGATTGATGGTTATCCTAATACTTAAAAAGTCGATTGAAAAAGATTGGAATCAATTGATGTAGTATACTGTCTACTATATAGAATAACAGCCTGAAATTTTGATATTGACTCATTGACTATGCCTTGCCAGTGTTTCAGTTTTAAGTTGCTCTTTGACAATAGTAAAATAATGTTAAACTCAAACTTTCAGATCAAGCTCAATTCAATAATGAATGACTGTGATGCATGAAGTCACCTAGTTTTATGTTGGCTTTAATAAAACTGCACTGAATTGATATAAATAGAACTTGATTTTTGCTATTTATTCAAATAACATCAAATTGAGACTTACAAGTAACATTTTTTTTTCTGTCTTTACAGTACTAGAATGAACACATTTATATGAGACAATTTGAATCAAATTGAGTTGAAAGGGAATTTAATGTGTTTTGGAAGAATATTAATACGATAATGTTCAACACAAACAAAAGTTAGAAAAACAACAATAACACAAGAACAACAAAGTAAATAACAACACCAAACACAAAACTAACAAACAAAATATGATCTTTTGAATAATAGCAAATAATAAAAGAATAACAAAAATATAATATAAAGATAATAGAAATAACTACAACAACAAAAAAATATCACGACATTCAAGCTGACAATTAACATTTTACTGATTATGAAAACAGAATATACAAAATATATTAATTATTAGCTTGTACTAAATGAAATATTGATAACTTTAAATTGGCAACAAAGTGAAGTAAAAATCAGGTTCAATTTGTTAATAGCCTTAACAATAATTCACACCTCGGTAAAACACCAAAGTGTACAATTGTGGTTTACAAAATGAGTATTAAAGAAATCAATAAAATGAATAAAGGTATCAAATCCTTCAATTATATTGACCTAATCTGTTCGTATGTTTTATTCAAAAACTCTTAAATATGATGTATATCAACTCAGTATTTTATCGACATTTCCCAAGAGTGAGCAAAGGTCTTGCGTTAACTCCCAGAATTATTGTTTACAAACTATTAAAATCGGATAAAATTCAACATAACATTTGGATCTCTATAATTTTAGCTCACGTTAAAAAATGAAATTTGCTCATCAAAACTATAGAAAGTCCAAACTTGGACTAATCCGGCAAAATATCCGATCAAAATGGTAATCAGGACATAAAGTCTTATAGTTTATATAAGATGCGAAGTTTATTTACAAAAGGTAGACTTGGCAAATTACAAATCAACCAAATCACATTATCTCGAGTTCAAATAAAACAAAATATCTTCATAAAAACTAAAAGAGAATTAAAAAAAGGCATTTACCACAAGAGAAGTACAACCCTTAGCGTGTGGTTTCAAAAAATCTACAAGAGTTTAACAGACAAAGTCCCGAATGACTGTGTAAATAAATCGATCGAACGATGGTTCGAATCGAATACACGATCGCATCGAAATGATCAAAACTAATATATATACCTTTCCAATGTAAAATAAACTCTTTTGCTTGATAATTAGCTTTACCAGAAGAAATCGTGATTTGACATTCAACGGAGTAAAATTTCACAAAAAGACTTGAGATGGTGGAAATTCCAAAGACTCCATGAGATGAAACTTCAGTCGGTCAAGTAAGAAGTAATTTGTAAAAAAATAATGTCTTTTCTCACCTTAATGGGGCTGCTTTGTGGAGTAAACGCCATACAACATCCCTCTGTGAAACAAAAACATGAAATAATTGTTACGGAAGGACCTACATATACTGTAGTTTGATAATTCTATCGCTTAGAATGACAGCCAATCTAGATGGCCGTAAACAAACTCTATTCTAATGCTAATATGACTGCTTTGTTGTCTTAAAAAAACCTCTGCTAAACTCGTCCCATATATCAAGCCACAGCTAGGCTAGGAAGCAAACTAACGAAAAAACAAATTAGTCGTAAAAAGCTTCCTTAATTTAGCAACGGGAACCATTGATCGTCAAGTCGTACAATCAACGAATATGACTTCTGGCCACTTCACAAAATGCTAGAAGCCCGTTATAAAAATTCTAAATCAGATCTAAACTTCAAAAAAAGGATAAATGTCGTTACAAAACTGTTAATGATTGTAGAAATTTCATACAAGTTTTGGAATAACTTCCTCAGAGTTTATAAGTTAAAATACCTAGGTCAAAAATAGATCTACGCGAAGTCTCGAACCACTTCAGTGAACTTCGTGAAATAAGATGCGAATGAAACACAAAATTATCAACGGAAAAAAGAAATTGGAAAGCTCTATTAAGTGATAATTTCAAGTAGCAGACGATCAAGTTCGATTTTATTTAGTTGAAAGCATTATCATGAAAATATAGAAATAAAAAGATCCGAATTATGGACGAACAATTTTAAGACCAAATAGAAATGTTGGGATAAGTTAGATTTAGAATATGAAAGCACAATCATTTTTACTGATTCAATAATATTTTTCATGGAGGGTAATATTTAGTAAAAAGTTTTGCGATAAGATCAGTTTAAATGTGTACCTGACTGAGAGAAGTTTTCACCAGAATTCATCTCGAGACCAACGTATGAAAGCCAGTCCCCAGACTGTAAATCTCACGCGATTTAACACCAACTCACTCCACTTAGAATAAAAACCCTTTTCTTGCTTCGTTGTAGAGTTAACAGCAAAAAGTAATCGGCCTCGTCGTTAAATTCAAAAGAAATGCGGCAAATCAACCATGATGATTTGATGTCTGGCTTCACAAGGGTTCACTGAGATGAAACTCTTTCGCAGAAACACAGTAGTTTTACACGCTTCTACCAATCCATAACCACTTACATGACATCTAACACAAGGCAAAGAAACTCAATGATGAATTCGTGGAGTAGTAAATGAAAAAAATAAGTAATTTGTGATCAAAGAAAGAGTTTTATCCAACTACATTCCACAAGCCGACAACAAAACTGAGCCCCATCTAGGCACGTGACGTCACTAGAGCCAGGTAGCCGCGGACTATTTGAGGATGGTGTTGATGGGATCATTTTTAGCGCGAAGTTGCCCAGTGATCAGAATATTGAACAACAGTCCACAGTAATAACAACCATTAAAAAAAAACGTTTACCGGTTGATTGTTGATTGAAACATTTATCTTAGGAATGACGAGACATCTGATACATTGAAATATCCTGAATAAAAAAGGTCGGCGGAGAAAGGGGGGGGGGGGGCGCTTTAGTTTTATGGATAAATAGATAAATAAATGAGTATATGGATAAGTAAATGAACCGAATAAAGAGTTCCAAAACACACGAAGGGAGGAGAGGCAAGTACATGACTTTGTACATATAATAGCCATTCGGTTCATTGCTCCCCTCAATCAAAACTCTGAACACCGAATTCAGCTAGCAATCAAGTTTTGTCTGATATCCCGGCTAATCATACTCTACGAACATATGTTGAATCATGAATGATTCACTTTCATTTGGGCGAAAATCGAGTTTTGATTGACGGGACCAAAACAAACAAACAAACAAACCAAATGGCAATGAGTTTTCGAGTGTCTGAGTTTTGCAGACTGAACTGACGCCAGACAGCAGTAAGATCCCGGTGAAAAACTAGTAACAAAAGATAAGATGAAGCTATTTGTTGGTTGTTATATAGTGTAGGAACGCATAGTCGTTTGCTTCACCAAGATCTGTTCAAAGATTAAAGTAAACTACATTTACCGTTGAATTGCACAACAAAAATCTATTTGATATCAATCAGCACAGGGTACGTGCATGCAGTCAAATCTGAAACCCACAATCTGATGCACGAGCTTGACGCCAAATCACATGTACAATTTTCGGGGGGAGGGGGTGGAGGGGGAGGGGGACTGTGATGGCAATAGGGTTAGGTTGCTTGGTATGTTTTGAAAATGACCCCTAAACGGTACCAAAGTTCCATCCAAAAGGGCGTGACAATGCATTATTTTTTACCCTTAAAAGATACCAACTCAGACACTGAAATCCACTAAATGTGCCAGGTGATTCAAACTACCAGCTTATGCATCTACGAAAAATTCAATATGATGTTCGTCAAATCGAAACATTTTTGAATCGTGATCCGTGATTTTCAAAAACTACCCTAAAAGGTACCAACTTAAATTCTGGAAGTCTGAAAACCTATTAGAGACTTTGAAATATACCAGAACATGCACGTGACAACATCCCCCGTATTCAACTATCAGTCATAGTAAATAATGAGCTAGGAAGGAAAATAGCATTACCATTCTCTTCCATGCAGTAATATAAAGCCTACGTATAAGGCTAAAATTTGCATGTTATATAACCCGGGGGGTAGGGGGGTTCAGTGCTATTCAACCCCTAAAAGATACCAAAAAGTGAGAATTTGGCAAATGTTTGTATTTTAAAACCTAAAGATACCAAATCGCTGATTTTTACCTCTAAAAGATACGACGAGCATCCACGATCGCTAACCATCGGAGACCCCCCCCCCCCCCCGGGTATATAAGCTCCCTCTTCGCAATAACTTTTATCAATAAAGTTTGAAGTTAGATTTTTATCATTGGACCAGCTAAAATGTATATATATATTCAAATGAAAATAATTAAGAAGCTTGGTACCCTTTATTTATAAGAACCTGTTTAGCCGGGCTAGTGTTGAAAACCCGGGTTCTTATACGCGGGGTTTTCCTGTATTCTAAATCGAGTTGTTATTTATTTGAATTTTTATTGGATTATGTTTGGATGGTATAAACTACAAAGGAACTATAAATAAGCTGATCATCATAAGCTTGTAGCATTTTATCTGAATCATTATGTCGATAAATAAATGGTTGTAAATGTGATGATACAATTAGACACCGTAGAATGATTGTAGAGAAAATTGAAGCTTCGGACGTTAGGGACCGGTCATTATTTAGCGGGGGGGGGGGGGGGGGGGGGGGGGGTCTCTAATTTGGTCAGCGAAGGTGTTCAAAAAAATGTGACCCTACGGTAGTTATGGTTTAAAAATTCGAAGCCCTCCCCATTACGAAGCTCAAAAAAACATGACCCTCCCCCTATAGAATTCTCATTCAAGGATATACTTGTCTTACTATCAATCTGTTGCGAGTTTAAGGCTAATTCAGACAATTTTGTGCGATTGTAGGCAATTTTGTGCGATTTTAAGCAATTTTTAGCAATTTTAAGCACTTTTGAGCGATTTTAAGAAATCTTACAATTTTAAGCAATTTTGAGCGATTTTAAGCAATTTTGAGCGATTTTAAGTAATTTTGAGCGATTGTAAGCAATTTTGAGCGATTTTAAGCAATTTTGAGCGATTTTAAGCAATTTTGAGCGATTTTGAGCAATTTTGAGCGATTTTAAGCAATTTTGAGCGATCTTAAGCAATTTTAAGCGATTTTAAGCAATTTTGAGAGATTTTGAGAGATTTTGAGCGATTTTAAGCAATTTTGAGAGATTTTAAGCAATTTTGAGCGATTTTAAGAAATTTTACAATTTTAAGTAATTTTGAGCAATTTTGAGTGATGTTAAGCAATTTAGAGTGATTTTAAGCAATTTTGAGCAATTTTAGGCGACTTAAGGTCCCAAGTTTAGCCTTTCCAAATTGTAAATGATCCTCCCTTTCAAAGCTGTCATTCCCGCCTGATCCCCCCTTTTCCTATTATGAAAATGAACTGATCCCCCAAAAAATCCTCCGCGCCTTATATCCCTTATATCTGCGTACTTATTTACACTGTTCACCTAACACTTAAAGAGAAAAACATCGCCCTGGGATCGTTACGGTAGACCCATATACTTCATACATTAGCTACATTGCCAGCGTGGTTGTCCTTATTTGATTACTACTATGACTGAAAAACAGTTGAGCACCAATGTTAGACTGACAGGAGGTGTTCTTTGAATAATCTAGATTTGAGCAAAGAAAACTGAACCGCTTGTTCACTAGTATCAAAGTTAAAATCAAATTTGATGCTATGGAAAAATAGCTGCAGCCGAAAATAAAATTGTGACCCTCCCCAAAGTCATTCACAAAATTCTTTAGCCCTCCCCAAACGAGAGTTTGAAAAATCGTAACCCTCCCCCCAAAAATAGTGGCCCTCCCCCTCCCCCCCTCCCCCCGCTAAATAATGACCGGTCCCTTAGCCCTTCGTCGAAGTAACGTATTACTCTATAACGTTCGAAACGTCAGTTATCGCTATCATCACTTACGGTGTCCAATTTATCATCACATTTTACGTGACTGTTTGGTATTGCTCCGACGAAGGACTAACGTCCGAAACGTCAGTTTTCTCTACTATCATTCTACGGTGTCTAACTTATCACCACATTTACAACTGTTTCTCTTTTACTAGTTTTTACGTCTGTATATTTACGTTTTTATCTGTATATAAATGGTTTATTTTGGAGAATGGTTGTTTTGCAAGGGGAACGCAGGAGTTGTTGGCTAAAATTCAGAATTGCATGTTCTTCATCCACTTGTTAATCCTTATATTTCAAAGTGGTTATAGCATATTCTGTCTATGTTCACGTTTATGATGATCGAATTTTATTATCAATGAATATATGGAAGATACGGGATATTGTATATATTTTTTCTAGACAATTGTACTCAGCTTAATTCGATGCCTTCATGCCTTGTTATATTATTAGAAAGGAAAACAAACAACCAGACAAACAAAGGAACCAATAGACAAACAAACAGATAAAGAAAGAAATAAACAAATTAACAAAACGTCAAACAAACAATTAAACAAACAAACAACCAACCAGACAGACCCACACAAAAAAACACTATACAAACAAACAACTAAACAGTCAAACAAATTAACAAACAAACAAATAAACAAACCAAAGGACTAAAAAACTGACAGGCATGTAAATGGACATGCTCAAAAAAACAGTAAAAAGAAAATTGAAACAAAGAAAATAAAAGAGCCCGCGTTTTCTTGGGTTAGGGCAACACAAAACGCGGGCTCTGGGTCGAGATTGAGAAAAAAGTACGCGCAATAACAAAGAGACACACAGAACAATTCAATGTGCTAATAAATGATACTAAATATATAAATAAATAAATATATGTAGGTACACAGACAAAAGTACATGCATTAGATAAACAAACAATAAAAATAACAGCAAAACAAAAGTTGAATCGAAAGCTAACAATTGACAATGCGTCTTTTGCTGTTCATCAAACCGCACTAAAACATTCACCAAGACGAATCGAAAAAGCATTGTCATTTGCGTTAAAATCATTATTGAATAACGCAAATAATAAAGCACAATCAGAGCATTTGGACTTCCATTAAAGTATTTAAACTTTTCCTAAGCACTACAAGTTCCTATTTAAAGAGATCTCCTTATGACTACGAATGCTAGACACTGAATTCCAACTAACAGAGATCACATATATATATATACATATATATATATATATACACTCGTTTGCAAGAACGTTGTAGTATACATTTATACATTTATACAAATATCTAATGAGATGCAAAAGGCAAAATAAGCCGTTTTTACACACGAAACGCACTGTTTTATAATCAGTACGATATAATAGACAGGAAAAATATATTTTGACATTTATGAAATGAAACAAACAATAAATAAAGCGAGTTTTCCGTTTTGCATATGATTAAATATACCGAATAAATTAGATATTTGTATAAATGCATAATTAAATGTATAATTACAGATGTTTAATTAATGTACGTGTATGTTATTTTAATTTGTTGATTGCTCAATGATAATATATGAATGTTCCGGAATCTTAATTCAATCCAATTCAATGCTAAATACTTAGATGGAAGTCAAAATGCTCTAGTTGCGTGCGCTTGGTTGCGTTATGCCTTGACGTATATGACCATGCTTTTTCGTTTGAATGAACGTTTCAGTGCTGTTAATGAACAGCAAAAAAGTGTAAGAATGTCCTTTCCGACTTTGTAATTGCTAGCTTGAGTTAACGGCAGTTTCTCTGAGTCTGTAATATATGTTCCTTCATTGGTGTATGCGCATGATCCACCAAGTTTCTAATATCTGTATATCTTCGTTTGTACACGCGAGCACCGTCGCCATCATCATTAATTTTTCTTCCTTTTGTTACAGCGTGACACCAGAATTCCTCACTCGTGACACTTATGCAACAGAATAACCAGCGAGTGTTGCATACTTCCATGTTTGCATTTCAGCCAATTATACCACATACTAGTGCAACTGATTGGCTGGAAAGTATAGACCTGGTGTCCGTTGCTTATGCAACGTGTGTCACACAACGCGTAGTGCGGGCCACAGCGTTGCGTGACACACGTCACGCATAAGAGGAAGACTTGCCAATGCATTATCACTGGAAAGATTTTTGAGCACCGCGCGCTTTCATTATCATAACTTCTGTAAAGATCGATTTCCAGACGCTTGACTAACTTGGTCGACATCTATAAATTTCTACACCTTGTTCAGTAGTTTGCATGTAAGTACAGAAGCAATCCGAGCCACAGTCGCAGTCATTTAGTATTTCATCGTGAGACCCTGGTAGAATCAGTCGACAAAGGGTGTCTTTGCAAGATCCACACTGAAAAACAACAAGAAAAGGTACTCACGTGATAAACGTCGAAGACTTGATCGATCATAACATTCGGCCACTTTTTCAAAGTTAATTGAGTTCGAGCCTTTCATTGCTATATTGACCAGTTAACTATTCAGTTTTGACCTGACGATGTTGTCGTGATGACAACGAAACGTTGTCTACTACAGCTAGTTCTACTATTAAATTCCATTTCAAAAAGTACTATAAATAAGTTTGTGTACGTATGTATTCTCTGGCAGGTATCTATCTGATATCATTGCTAACATTCATGGTATATCATTAATTTATTTTTTTATTCATTACTGGAACGTCGTCGTGATAACCTCTACAGGTTAATTTACTCATTCATTCATTCATTCATTCACTCATTCTTTCATTCATTCATTCATTCACTCATTCATTCATTCATTCATTCATTCATTCATTCCATCATTCATTCATTCATTCATTCATTCATTCATTCATTCATTCATTCATTCGTTCTTTCATTCATTCATTCATTCATTCCATCACTCATTCATTCATTCCATCACTCATTCATTCATTCATTCATTCATTCATTCATTCATTCATTCATTCATTCATTCATTCATTCATTCATTCATTCATTCATACATTTATTTCATTCATCTGTCGGTCCTGGCTTGGATGATGTGCATCCAGCCCATATTCTACCTACCCAACCCGAAGGTGCAACAACTGCTCGTCTTCTTCTGCGCCTGCGCCACATTATAGAGCGATCCGCAGAGCACAAATACTCCAGAAGCATCGAAGCAAAGATAATAACAATAAATATTGTAGCCAGTAAACGGGCCATCGCTGATAATACAATCTTATATAATGTACAAATCTGTAAATAAATTAAAAAACAATTCGTGTTAAAAGTTACCCAGCCATAATCGATGTCTACCGCTAATTTCGTAGACTTCATTTATTTAGAGTTTAATACTGAAAAACGTAAATTGTTTCTCACGCAGAAATTTAAAGCAGGCTATTTGCGTGTACTATTCTCCAGTCGTTTTTACATTCATTCTTCTTGCTCGATGTATATTTTTTTTTTAGTTAAAAGTACCAGAAAGAATGTACGACCATCCTCAGATGGGTCTTATGCTTTTAGCTTTTTTAGAAAAATATGGAGTATATTTGCACTGTTCCTCAGCTTTTGGCCTTCTGCGCAGACGACGTAGAAACTTACGGTTATACAAATGGGCAGTGGAGCCACTCGGGTAAATTGAGACTCATGAGATTTTGCTATTCAGTTTGAGCGAGTCTACCAAAGCTAGTCTCTCCCCTTGTTTTGAAGTACGTCGAACAGCCGCACCCACCCTCCCACGAGTCTTAAGATCTAATCCATGTTTATCCACTAAAGTAAAGTAAATTAAAGGTTTCCAATTTCCTTCCTAATACGTGTATTTTTAGAATACTTCTCATGTTTGTGATATTACAGGATAACATAGTATTTACACAGGAACCCCAAAATTACATATCAGATCAAAGAACTAATAAGCACAAGTTTAGCATGTGATATATTCTTGATTATATTTCCACGAACACATCAGCTGCATCGACTGCTAAACATATCGTGTTTAAATAAACAGGTTATTATTATTATTATTGTATTATTATTATTAGAGCAGCCTTGAAGATAAGATGATTGCTTTTACATGTTTATAGATCATTTAGTACAGCCGTCAGTAAGGCAAGTTTTTCGCCGATTTTAAGCTACTTAGGCTCGCCTTGATACCATGTTATATATTCATTACTATTTACAATCTGTGGCGAAGAACGTAAGGCAAGTTCTTGAATAATTGCCCTTCGGGGCATATTTATAATTTATTCCAAAACTCAAATGTCTGTTACAAGAGGACCACCATGATTGAATATGTACAGAGTGTACAATCTGGTCAGTCACTCACTATATCTAACAACAATGGTATTTTAAAATCATTCACTACTAAGCCAGAGTTAACTGAAGCTATAGCAATCAATTTTAACAATCAAGAACTATGTATTGTAGTCATCCGTGTTAGCCCTGGGTGTTTAGTAATCATAATAATAACGAAATATAGGTTATGTATGTCAACTTTCGTACTTACAAATTTAAATTTGAATTGTTAATAAATAGATAAATAGCGTAACGTATGAAAGCTAGATATCAGTTTTGCTACTCGGCAAGCAATGTAACCAATGTACAATGTGACCCTTTGTGATATTTAATCGTGTGCGTGCTATTCGGTAACGGTTTTCTAAGGATACGATGAGGAATCTAAGCCACGCTTCATAACCGTCATGAATACTTACCTCTATTCGAATGGCTTGATTTTAAAGTGTTTTGCTTCAGTGTAGAAATTTGTTGTAGTATCAGCAACAAAGCAGACTGCCCGATTAGTTTATCAAGTCGACGGATTCAAATCACTTTCAAATTGTTTCCTCAAACGTAACTGTTTTCCCTCTCTTTCCGATGAGATAAAAACAAGTGTGTTGATTGGTCAGAGTTTGCTATGATTGTCATCGCCAATCGTGAAGGTCGTTTAACCGCTTTCATCGCCTGTCTTGCTAACAAAACAGTCTTGTATTTTTGCTTGACCGCTAAGCATGATAGGAATGTGTGGGGGCTTGTATACATACATTCCTTTCAAGCTTGTCCTTTTCACACAACACAATGCGGATCGTCTGGAAAAAATACGTGTAGAGCAAAGTCATTCATTCATTCATTCATTTGTTAAATCGTTTGTTCATTCGTTCAACAAGGGAGGCTGCAACGATTAGCAACTGGTTCGAGCGGTCAGAGTGGTCCAAGTTCCGGCGGCGATCCGCCTTCGTAAAATGCATATTTTCGAACGGCTCGTCTATGTTGGTCTATGCTCCATCCGAATGTAACGAATTATTATGTTTGATAAACCTTGAAGAAGCTCAATTGAAATGGTAGCTAAGTTTTGCTATCTGATATATAATTACATTACACCACTGTAGAACAACAATTACCGCTGAAATCGCCGCGCGCTCGCAAAACCCAAACCCGCCAAAAAGTCAACATAAGAATAACACGAGAAAATTATGCTTTGACCAGCCAAAACCCTCATTTTTCGCGAGGGACTCTATACTTTTCTTCATTCGGAGTTGTGGCTAGAGCCTCGTAGAGGCGTAGCCATTATGCCATGGATTCATGTACGTCTTATTTCCGTTAAACTCCTTTTAAGGACAGCGTAAACTGGACACCCTAAGAGCGAGATACAAATGGATGATTTTAATTTTACCCCTAACAAATACTTTTTCACAATGATAAGTTTATGTATTGACTGTCTATTGACGGGTAACATTTTAGCGCGGTTTATTAGCGAAAACTTGAGTGGTTTTATAGAACAGGATCTCTAGATCTGTTGAAGGGTTTTTTCAGTATGGGATGCTATTCACTAGGTTGATAATAATATGTATGGTGTGAGTTAGTCAAATTTGATTGTCAAAGCAAAACCCCCAAATCAGCCGTTTTTCGAAGTAAAACTTACGTAACTACAAAATCTAGAATTCAAAGAACAACTTATCATAAAGTTGATATTCCAAGTAGAAATAAAGTAGGATTTTATGAACGATATATTGCACATACAGAGAAGTTGTAATTCGAACCTTTAAATTTATTATACTTTATAGCAACAGTGAGAAAACCCAAAGCATTATGCTGCCTGTGCCGCTATTCAACAACTATTTGTCTTCTGTTAATTATGGAAGCTGGTCTTCCAAAATTGCAGATAGATAGAGTTTCAGTATCAGAAAAATAAACAAATAAATGATTTCTATTGCTTAGTATTTCAATTGCCATATATACTTGCAGGGTCGGTTTCTTCAATTGTCGCTGTATACTGGTATACGTAAAAGGGAATTTGTCTAAGGTGCCTGGAGACTGTGTTCATTCGCGCATTCTATAGCACTCTAGTCGGGTTGGGCTTCCTTTGTAGAAGTAAACTTACATAAATTTGTTTGCTGCATCGGCACCGTGATAGAAGAAATCTCTTACGTTTTTGAAAAAAGATTTCCATACATTGATTTTATACCGTGAGTGCCTGGGGCTAGTTTCTCTTATATTATATCAATCAACTAAAAAATCAATGTTATGAAAAACAACCCCAAACTTTATAAAATCTAGAAATCTTGTGTTGATTGAATGAAATCAGTTTGAGATACGAGCGTTCAAATTTGCAAAGAAAATGTATGAAACCCGGACATTTCTTCCCATACATTTCTTTTAAAACTTTTTGACTTCATCTATCTCATTCAAGCTAGTGTTACCCTATTAACACCAAATTTTGTCATTATATGAACATTGATGTGATCACTCTAGCCTCCTCCGCAGGCAACCCTTTTTCAGCCCTTCTGGCCTTTTCTATTTGTTCAGGATTCCTTTGTTGCTCTCTTTATTCTTTCTCGCAATCTCATACTCAGAGCCCGCGTTTTTCCTCGCCAACAGCGGATAACAAGGGCTCTGACATGATCCGATTTTTGCTCAAATTTGATTGGTCATTCAATTTTGACAACCACGCAAGCGCAAACAACCGGAAACACAAATAAACTCAAGCTAGATGTTTGTGACCGTTTTTAGCAGTAGAAAATATATAAAATATGATAAAAAATTAAGTCTGTACTTGTGAATCGCTATTTTCTTTACCTTCCTAGAGAATTTCAGCCAATTTGAAGCAATAGTTAGGAAATTATTTAATGTTTCGCACTTCGTCACACATGGCTGCCAACGGCCGACAGAATTTCTCTTCTAGCTCGTCGAAAATCACAAATTAACCTAAAATCCCTTCGGATTATGTTTACTCAATAAATAATCATTACAATCTATGAATATTGTTCCAAAACTTCCACAACATCACTAGGAAAAATCCATTTTCATTGACGATATCGCCGTATGTTGATCGATGCGCCGAGCGATGCTGGATATCGATCGATATCGATTACATCAGAATTACAACGGATTTTACTTTTAAATATCAGCTCTGACATAATCTCTATTCCAATCTCATACTCAGAGCCCGCGTTTTTCCTCGCCAGCAGCGGATAACAAGGGCTCTGACATCATATAGAGAATTTGTCTGCGCATGTCGTAAGTTAATGGTAGAAGCCGCTATAATCACGCGAAAGAAAAATACCTTCTAAATCCCCTTTAATCCCAATTCACAAAAGCGATACTTCAGCTGTCAAAAGTCTCTGTTCCAACCATACAGTGATTGGCCGTTATTTCCGTACGGCTTATTATAGTTCTTATTCCACATTAGCATAACAATTTGTTTGTTTATAAACATGCAAGATTCTGCAATATGGCCGCTTTCACAACGAGACTAGGTCGTCTTTGACTGCCGATCAAAGATTTTGGCCAATACTCTATCGAAAACCAAAAGTATAATACTAATCTACGATTATTAAAGAAAGCATACCAAGGAAAAACTTAGCGGCGCATAACATTTAAGCTCGACTTTTCTTCAAATTTATGCGAAAAATTGACCATAGAGTAAGACTGACAAATCTTCTCCGTGCTTGAGTTAAAGTTTATATTTAGTGAAGATAGAAGTATATCAACAAAAGCCTGACCAGAAATTTACAAAATTTGGTGGTTCATCTGTGTTTTCACAATTATTTGGATTAATCAAGATCATTCTAACCTAATTTCAGGTTCGGTATTCAAATCAGTCGAAATTGCTTGAGAGGAGAAACACAACCATGGCGTCAACAAATAACGCAATATCACATTTTGGCCAGTATTTCTTAAAAAAATAACAATGCTGTGATGTAGAATGTGGTTTGACGACTCGCATCATTTATATTTAGCTTCGGCGCAGCCCCTCAAACATACCGCTTATCAAGAAGGAAAGTTGACCAAAACTTGCAAAATGCGCAAATAATCTGCTCATCACTCCACAAAATCGATCCTCATATAAGAAATCATTTTGTACCACACAATTCCCGTGACCTTTGATTGTTAATCTGTGGAAAAAGTTTTCTGCTACTTCTTTAATTTTGGCAGCAGTTCTCATACGAATGCAGTAGGTTTGTGTTTTCTTCTTCGTTTTGCGGACTTTTGCTCAAAAATATTTTGAGATCAAAAACCTCCACATTTGATTGACTTAGTCACAGCACCTTACAAAGTGATAGACTTTAAGTATCCATTTATATTTTCCTAAATTGAAGATCACTAAGATTGCGATTGGAACTCAAAAGTTCCCCGGTCGTAGAAAAAAATGTAAACGTGACCGCGAGCTAAAATTTTCTGACATGCGCAGACAAATTCTCTATATGCTGGCTCTGACATAATCCGATTTTTGTTAAAATTTGATTGGTCATTCAATTTTGACAACCACGCAAGCGCAAACAACCGGAAACACAAATAAACTCAAGCTAGATGTTTGTGACCGTTTTTAGCAGTAGAAAATATATAAAATATGATAAAAAATTAAGTCTGTACTTGTGAATCGCTATTTTCTTTACCTTCCTAGAGAATTTCAGCCAATTTGAAGCAATAGTTAGGAAATTATTTAACGTTTCGCCCTTCGTCACACACGGCTGCCAACGGCTGACAGAATTTCTCTTCTAGCTCGTCGAAAATCACAAATTAACCTAAAATCCCTTCGGATTATGTTTACTCAATAAATAATCATTGCAATCTATGAATTTTGTTCCAAAACTTCCACAATATCAATAGGAAAAATCCATTTTCATTGACGATATTGCCCTATGTTGATCGATGTGCCGATGGATGCTGGATATCGATTTCATCACAATTACAACGGACTTTAGCGGAGCTCCGCGCGGGCCGAAGGCCCGCGCATGCGGAGCACCATAATTAAGAAAATATGGTAAACCATCGAGCTCATTTGAAATCGACCACAGGAAGCCCAGAAATTCGTACAACGTACGTACATACATACATACATACGTACGTCCGTGTACACTCACGCGCAAATTTGCTGACCAGTTTTAGTCGGCGCCAAAACATTCATTATTTTTGCAGTTTGACTGTAGTTCACTGAAATTTTTGTACAAAATGTATGTGTACACTGGACAAAGAGCATGAAAATGGTAAAGCTAAGCTGACGGCTTGAAGAGATTTGACTGAGAAAGAGAAACAAAGACCGCGGCGTGAAAAAGAAAAATAACTACGATTCAACGATGAAAAGCTACTTCAAAATATTTTCACTGACAAAATGGGTAAAAGTCGCTTTTGGGGCTGTTTTTAACCATCCAAATGTGCAGTCATGCAGAGCTGTCATAATTCATTCAAAAGTCATTCAAAGCTGGAGATTTTACAAGTCGTATTTTCTGGAAGAGTTTATTTCACAAGTTTGTGAGATGGTAAAAAAGGCCGTATTCTCCATGGATTCTTCGTGGCGTTTGCCAGTCATTACTTATCAACTAATCTACTTGTAAAAGTAAAATCGACGGCGACAAAACTTTCATAAAAACAAAAACAAAACAAATATGCTCTGCATTTGCAGCAATTCAAAAGAGGTGAACAGCAAGACGAACACGACTCACGAAGATAATTTCACTCTGTTCATTCATCAATTTTTACGGGATATTCATAACACGGAGAGCTTTAGGATAAATGCAGATTTATCAACTATTCACGACAAAATAATTTTCATACAAGATGTTTGTCAACAAAGTAGGACTGCCAGTTCAGGGAGTGAATGAAAATGCAAATTTAGCACAATGTGTGATCGGGCAACACAAGCTTGCAATCGCCGTTCAGTTGAACTTTGTAAATTTTTTAGAGGCCGTACAAATGTTTTTTGCCACTTTTAAAATTCTAAAAACATGAACAAGCTTATTGTAATCGGAACTGAGGACAAAAAGCTCAGTGGAAAAGTGACAGTACAGGACAAGAAACCTGAACGTGGCGCCGGTATGTTTACATTTTTTGACGATCTTTAATGAATTTCTTTTTTACCATCCACATGAAAGCAGTTTGCAATATTTATATTTACTTCTTTTTGTAAAATATTTCTCCATCGTTGAGTTGTTTATGTGTGTGTGTGTTTTTTTATTTGATTCTTGCAATTCTTTGATTTGTGTGAATTCGTCATTGTACTCATCTGCAAGTTAAAATTTCAAAAGTTCATACTAGCTATTTTTTTAAAGAGTTGCGTAGTATTCACATTCACATAATTAAAAATGCACAGCCGTTTTAGATAGCTAGATTACCAATAAGTAATTCATTACACATTTCACCAGAAAAGTGAAAGTTTTGTTGATTTTGATAACATTTTTGCAAACGGGAAAGAGCGTAAAGCGAGAAGGGCGCGGGGATTTGTTTACAACTCAAAGAAGCCATGTCAGTGCTCTTCTAACTTCTCATTGGACAATCAATTTTAATTGACAGGTGCTATTTTTACCTTGCATAACAACATAAAGGAAGCCAAAAATATATATAGGGTCGGATATTTTTGGCATTTTTGTACATATTTCTTGCGTATAATAAAATGTTTTCACATGCATAAAGATTTGAATATTTCAATTTGATTATTTGATTATTTGATCAAAAAAAGAAAATAACATAGCAAAAAAAAAAAAAAAAAAAAAAAGAGAGAGAGAGAAAATTATTCTCACTTTTTTTTGCTATGTTATTTTCATTTCATGATTATTTGAATGGATTAATTCATGTATTTGTTTACTTTTTATCTATAGTCATTTTGATTGATTAATTGATCAACAATTTGATAATTGGTAGTGAATGAACAAATGAATGAATGAATGGTTGAATAAATAATTCATTTCATCAAATCGGAGCTCCGCTATTAGGTTTACCTAATTTTTATATTACTTTTAAATATCAGCTCTGACATAATCTCGATTCCCCATTGGTCGGTTTGTACATTGGCCGTAAAGGCGCATGCGCAGCCGGAAGTCCAAGAAACCTTGGACTTTTCAGTGGATTATGCCAGAGTCCTTGTTTCGAGCCGGTGGCCGAAGTAACGAGGACTCGGGGTACGAGAATGTCTCGATTCCCCATTGGTCGGTTTGTACATTGGCCGTAAAGGCGCATGCGCAGCCGGAAGTCCAAGAAACCTTGGACTTTTCAGTGGATTATGCCAGAGTCCTTGTTTCGAGCCGCTGGCCGAAGTAACGAGGACTCAGGGTACGAGATTGTCTTTCTCGAGGTGACGTAATACAATAATCCCCACCGGTCACTTGCAAAAAAGGAAGCCCATCCAATAAACTAGAAAGGAAAACGCTAAAAAGAGACGCCTGCGGAGGAGGCTATGATCACTCAAAATATTGACACTTTTGTTGATTGGCAAAATTTAAGGGACATTCGCCCCAGGCCTCACAGTATGAATCGGGTAATACTAGTGTCACTCGATTCTAACAAGGAACGCCTGGCTTAAAGAGATCTTCTCGGAGTCAGATGGTTCTTCGCAGAAGCTAAAGCAACACTTTTATATTTTTTATAGACAAGATTTCCTTACAATGGAGCGTTCAGACTGGCAACTTAGATTGTCAACTCACAAAGAACGTTCGAAATACGCGTTTGACAACTCGTTGTTCTGTGACGTCGAGTTCTCGGTTGTCGACTGCGATGGAAACAAAGTTACTGTTGAAGCCAACAAGTATCCACTAGCCGTATGTAGTCCTGTCTTTGAAGCCATGTTCTACGGTAAACTAGCCGAGACTAAGTCGCCTATCCACATACCAGACTGTACAAAGAAAGGACTACAAGAAATCCTTCGCTATGCACATTACGAAGAAGCACAGCTAACAGGAAGTAATGTTATGGAAGTTCTTTATCTTGCTAAGAAGTACATGATGCCATCTTTGGAAGAACAATGTCAACACTACATCCAGAATGAAGTTGGACCTGAGGATGTGCTCAGTATTCTACCTCATGTGCAGAAGATGGATGACGAAAACCTTGAAAAACACTTGTGGGAGATTGTTGACACGAATACCGAAAAAGTCATTTCGTTAAAGTCGTTCTTGAATGCATCCCGAAAGTTACTTTGCGAAGTACTCAAGCGAGATACCCTGAAAGTCAATGAACTGGATCTTTTCAAAGCTGTGGATAAATGGGTTACAAACAAGATTGAGGAAGACAAGGATTTAGTCTGTAATGGCGAGACTAAAAGAACTATACTTGGAGAAGACATCATCAGACTGATCCGATTTCCTCTCATGACACCGAAAGAGATTGCCGAGTTCGTACTACCTAGTCAAGTCCTAGCTGTAGATGAATTGACAGAGTTATTTTCTATTTTTAGTGGTATTGTACCCGAAACAGAAATATTTTCTCCGAAGAAAAGGTCAATTTTTACTGACCTATGGATTTCAGATATAAGATTTCATACTGACGTGAAATGTCCTGACAGTAATCTAACTAAGTGGCATTATAAAGGACCCAAAGACTGTGTAAACTTCTCTGTGGATAAAGCAGTTGATCTTGTTGGTGTAAGATTGTTTGGTAGTCAAGGAAATACGTATAATTTGGGGCTTCAAATAAACAAGGACAGTTCTCGTGAATGCATCACCAAGGTATCAGCATCCCATGATACAGAGGAACAGAAGATTGATGGCTTGTACTATGGATTTACTGTAACTCTTGACAAACCTGTCAGACTGGAACCAGGTGTTGTATATAACATAGAGGCGACAATAAGTGGACCAATTTCATGGTATGGAGAGAGTGGAAAAAAAGTTGTTACTGCTGGCGATCAGATAACTATAACATACACAAATTCCTCTTATTCTACTAATGGTACTTCATCTACAAGGGGTCAGTTTCCTTCACTTGTTTTACAGACTGTGTGAAAATATGGCCGTTTATGCTTTAAATGTATGCCATGTTTCATCAAGTGTAACGAATAGACGATTTCACAGTTCTGGCTCAGTTGGTTTCGCACGAACGAACCAGTGACTTCTTTTCAGGTTTTCAGGCTCTTAGAATTTGTAGAATGGACCAAATGGAATTGTTTGCAAGCACAATGCTTTTAATTTATGCTTTTTAATTATATTATTAGCTTTTTTCATAATTGATCATAATTTTGAGAACTGACGCACATCTCGCGATGAGGCATGTGAGGCATTTCGGTTCATATATGTTCTACACTACACTCACGAGGTGTGATCATCGAAACGTTGGGTGCTTGACGGACCTCTTAAGGTAATTCCATAGTTTTGCACTGCGCAGTTTTACATTTCTTATCATCAATAGATACAGAGTTATGTCTGAGAAACACTTTAACGTAAAATATGAACAGTTTTCACATTCTCAAGCGAAAAAAACTCGCCCCTCCCCATATTCGGAAAAGGCTTGATTTTATTGAATTTTGAGAATATTTCTCAAAATATCTTGCAAACCAATACGGGCACCTATCTTTTTTTTATTATATAATATCATTTTAAATCATGTTTTCTAAATCATGTATAATCGATGACAGAATTCTATGGCTAAATTTTTCGATATTTTGAAAAGTGTTTCGTTCAAAGCATCGATGAGGCGCGTAAAAATTCAAACATTTTGTTAATTTTAGGTTTATTTCTCTTCGCTGTTGAATTTTAGTACAAATATTTTGCTTTACAATCGTAGCCCAATGTATAAGGACCACTTTAAAGCACATTCAAAATTTTTGGTATTGACCAAGCTCAGTAAAGAGATACTTTTATGAATGATGCCCATTTTCGAATGTTAGACGCCAAATTAAAATTGGGTATAATTTGAAAATTTTTCTCGCGAAATTCAATACGGTGACCCCAATTTTTAATTTTTTATTTTTGATGAAAAACTCAAAAGGTTTTACTGGAGAAAGTTTTATCAAAATTCTATGGCTAGTTCTATTTCTACGGAATTACCTTAAGACTGGTTTTCATCAAATCGAGGACGCTCGAGAAAGATCGCAACATTCCGATCGCACTGTTAAGGAGACAATCCCTTAACATTTCTTATTTCTCATTCCATTTCTCATTTTATCTTGTTTTCCAGTTATTTCCTGTTTGGTCAACTGAGATAGCTGTGTGCATGCAATTACTGGATGGATGATTGATGTTTTATCCTTTATTATCTAAGGAATGTATTTTACTTAGTGCTTTTATCTTCTTAGTTTGTTTATCCGAATCTGATTGTTATGATTTTGGATATCAGATTGGGTTGCATCCGAATTCCATCACATCTTATTGTGCACACACAGTTGTTTCATAGTTTATAGTGAAATCTACTTCTAGGTTTTACATGTTTCTACTTTGTGGTTTTGCTTCTTTTATGCAATTGGTTCTTTTGAATTGTTGCATTAGTTCTTATTAGTTTTACGCGTCAAGTGTAGACCTTGTGTGACTATAGCTACGTCATAGCACTTGAATGGTTTTTGAGTCAAGTTGTGCACGAGCCAATCATGGTGTAGCTGGGTCATACTCGTAGTATAAGAGTAGCTGTAACGTGTAAAGAGTAGAAGTGTGTTGGAGTCGTTGTTGGAGTAGCAACGGATTAAAAGACTTATAACCGACTACCTTGGCTAGTTCCCTCATGTGAAATTTCACGATCGAAAAAATGTTCCCATATAATCGTAGACGATCAAAATGGATCGGAACAGTTCGTAGGATCGAAAAACTTTAATTGGTTTGCATATAATCGATTTTTTTCTCGATGGTTTGCGACCATTCTTGATCGTTTTCGGAAACCAATCTGGCTCGCGTCGGCCAACTACTAATACAGCCCTACATAAAATATGCAAAAGTTTGAAAATTGTTCGAAAAACAAAATACTTGATGCAGCTAAGTGTATATTTCTCATTATAACATAGACACGATATAACGCGCGCTCTGATTGGCTCATTGTTATGAACCATCAGCGGATATTTCATAAACTTGCGTCAGCATTCTTTTTGGCGATCAAGATTCTCGATCTCCTGTACAAACCGACCAAGCTCAGTGAATGCAGTAAGACTTTTAATAAAAGTCCTTTTTTATTTAAAAAAAACTAGGACAATTTTTGATCGATCATGATAGTTTCGACCATTTGTTGATTGGCTGTAAACCGTGGTTCAGCTAGGATGACAGACTCACTAAATGTTCTCAATGGCTGGTGCACGAAACTTGTGCGAAAGTTTGCATGGATGTTTTCGCTAAAAAAAATATGTTAACGGACAAATTATCAATGGAAATTAAGAAAATGTAAGTAACTTATTACAATAAATGATGCCTTGATTTGACAAATGTTTTTTGGTAGTTTTTGTTGATAGTTATTTTGTTTGTTTTTGTCGGAGAAGTTCAGCCTTTGAGTTGGCAAAAGTTTTGTAAAGCAAACGTATAATTTCTCGTTGTTTTCTCGCAATAAAACAACAAAAAATACATTTTATGGATGCCCATTCTATCTATTCTCAATTATCCATTACGAGTAATAACTTTAACTTGTAAGTGAGATCGAATTCGGTCTAGTTTTACGAGTTTGGTTTTAGCGATCACTTGCAGTCATTTTGTGGCGGCTTTGGATATCAGTTTTATTCTATCTAACATCAAATTCGCCCAAAAAAACACGAAGAAAAAATAACGAAGATTCTTTCTTGTTATCAGTTATAAGTATTCTCAACTGAAGCTGGATATTATTGCAGAATTTTGCTGTTTTAAACTTATTGAAAGCAGTATTTTTGGGCGCCTTTTAGTCCATTCTACGCGCGAAGTATCGAGAATATCTCGTTTGATCAGCAAAAAAAATTGTCTATGTTATAATTAAGGAATGTCTCATGGTTAGCGAGCGTATATCCAGTTCTGGATGCACTTGGGAGGTTGCTTAAAGCACTCGAAAAAGCTAGAGTGTCACTCCGCTTCGCGTCGTGCCACTCTTACGCTTTTCTCGTGCTTAGCAACCTCCCGCGTGCATCCAGAACTGGATATACGCACGCTAACCATGAGACATTCCTTAAATTTTGTATAAATAACAATGATTTATTATGTGAAACCGATATTTCATGCAGTAAAAAGTGGTACGCAGTTTTGTTTTATTTATTTTTCTTCAAGTTCTTTTGGTTGTTGTTTTGTGTTTTATTTCTGTTTATTACATTCGAGGCTTTTTCGCCTGTCCAATTTGTGTGTGTGCACAGAATACATGATATAGACTAATTCTATATTATTTCGATAGTGAGGCAGTGTTTCAAAGGTTTATTTATTTCCACGTAACATTTACAATAAATATAAAAATATTGATATAGTGGACGATGCGAAAACTACAACCCTAGGGGTTGTAGCTAGCCGGCTATTTTTTTAACCGCCCGGCTAAAAAAATACCCCTTTACATAGCGTTTTCGCTTCGTTTAGTCGGTAGCTTGAAGAGCGTCTGTGAGTATCTTGGTGACTAAATGTTGGAATTACTCTCTCTCCTTATGAGTGAATCAAACCATAGTTACATTAACTATGACCAAAGTGAAGACTTCAGCGTTTTCGAAAATAGCCGGCTAAGTAGCGTTTTCGTGTAAACGGTAGGCCGAAACGGATAAAAAATGTGCGTTTACGCAAATAGCCGGCTTCGTGTAAACACTGCCTGAGTATATATAATAATTTACACGAGGACTGAAATATTTGACACTGAACATGTGCGTATGACATGTATTTGTAAAAGTTATTGATTATTCCCTACATAAAAAAAGAACACTTTTGCATCGTTTGGGGGGAAGGGGGGTTGAGGAGGAGGTGGAGGTGGATTTATGACATTGTGGTAGCATTTTGGAAATTTTTGAGAAATTAAGGTAGTTTTTGGCCTTGCTGCTTCGTATCCTGCCGTCGCGCAAAACATTTATAAAGTGACTCAAATCATCATATGAAAACGCACGTCAGAGCTAAAATATGATCTTTTAGATCATATTGAAGATATTCACATGAAACGTGCGCAACAAAGGTATTAAATTAATTAATATTTCAAGAATTGTTTTCTCAAAATAACCTTCAGTATCAGACTGAAAATATACAAATAAATGATTTCTATTGCTTAATATTTCAATTCCCATACTTGCAGCGCAGGTTCCTTTAATTCTCGCTGTATACGTAAAAGAGAATTTGGCTAAGGTGGTTCGAGACTGTGTTCATTCGCGCATTCTATAGCACTCTAGTCGGCTTGGGCCTCCTTTGTAGAAGTACACTTACTTAAATTTGTTTGCCGCATTGGCACCGTAATAGAAGAAATCTTTTATGTTTTAAGATTTCCATACATTCATTTCATACCGTGAGTGCCTGGGGCTAGTTTCCCTTATATTATATCAATCAACTAAAGAGTCAATGTTATGAAAAACAACCCCAAACTTTATATAATCCCGAAATTTTGTGTTGGTTAAATGAAATCAGAGTGAGATACGAGCGTTGAAATTTGTAAAGAAAATGTATGAAACCCGGACGTTTCTTCCCATACATTTCTTTTAAAACGTTTTGACTACATCTATCTCATTCAAATGTTACCCTATTAACACCAAATTTTCTCATTATATGAACATTGATGTGATCACTCAAAATATTGTCTCTTTTGTTGATTGGCAAATTTTAAGGGATATTCGCCCCAGGCCTCATAGTATGAATCGGGTAATCAACCTCGTCCCCAGGGCCACTCTGTTCGCTCTTTTTTCAAAATGGCGGTCGCTCACACATTGACCCTGGTACCGGCTGGTTTGACACGTGACTGTCGGCCATATTGATTTTATTGGTCACGTGATCAAAATCTCCAAAAATCTTGGAGATTTTGATCACGTGTCAAACCAGCCGGTGCCAGGGTCAATGTGTGAGCGACCGCCATTTTGAAAAAAGAGCGAACAGAGTGGCCCTGGGGACGAGGTTGTCGGGTAATACTAGGGTCACTCGATTCTAACAAGGAACGCCTGACTTTAAGAGCGCTTCTCAGAATTTTCGAAGGCAGAAAATAAAGCAACACTTTTATATTTTTTATCGGCAAACTTTCCTTACAATGGAGCGTTCAGACTGGCAACTTACACTGTCAACTCACAAGGAACGTGCGAAATACGCGTTTGACAACTCGTTCTGTGACGTCGAGTTCTCGGTTGTCGACATTGATGGAAACAAAGTTACTGTTCAAGCCAACAAGTATCCACTAGCTGTGTGTAGTCCTGTCTTTGAAGCCATGTTTTACGGTAAACTATAGCCGAGACTAAGTGGCCTATCCACTTACCAGACTGTACAAAGGAAGGACTACGAGAAATCCTTCGCTATGCACATTACGAGGAAGCACAGCTAACAGGAAGTAATGTTCTGGAAGTTCTTTATCTTGCTAAGAAGTATATGATACCATTTTTGGAAGAACAATGTCAACATTACATCCAGAATGAAGTTGGACCTGAGGATGTGCTCGGTATTCTACCTCACGTGCAGAAGATGGATGACGAAAACCTTGAAAAACACTCGTGGGAAATTGTTGACACGAATACTGAAAAAGACATTTCGTCAAAGTCGTTCTTGAATGCATCCCGAAAGTTACTTTGCGAAGTACTCAAGCGAGATACCCTGAAAGTCAACGAGCTGAACCTTTTCAAAGCTGTGGATAAATGGGTTACCAAAAGGATTGCAGAAGACAAGGATTTAGTCTGTAATGGTGAGACTAAAAGAGCAATACTTGGAGAAGACATCATTAGACTGATTCGATTTCCTCTCATGACACAGAAAGATATTGCGGAGTTCGTACTACCTAGTCAAGTCCTGGTTGTAGATGAATTGACAGAGTTATTATCTATTTTTGGTGGTATTGCTCCCAAAACAGAAGTATTTTCCACAAAGAAAAGGTCAACTGGTGAGCTAAGGATTTCAGATATTAGATTTCATACTGACGTGAAATGTTCTCTAACTATGTGGCATTATCAAGGACCCAAAGACTGTCTTAACTTCTCTGTGGATAAAGCAGTTGATCTTGTTGGTGCAAGATTGTTTGGTAGTCAAGGAAATACATATAATGTGGGGCTTCAAATAAACAAGGACAGTTCTCGTGAATGCATCGCCAAGGTGTCATCATCCTATGCCACAGAGGAACAGAAAATTGATAGGTTGTACTATGGATTTACTGTAACTCTTGACAAACCTGTCAGACTGGAGCCAGGTGTTGTATATAACATAGAGGCGACAATAAGTGGACCAATTTCATGGTATGGAGGGAGTGGAAACAAAGTTGTTACTGCTGGCGATCAGATAACTATAACATACACAGATGCCTCTAATTCTACTAATGGTACTTCATCTACAATGGGTCAGTTTCCTTCACTGGTTTTACAGACTGTGTAACATTATGCCCATGTGCAGTGTGCTCTGTTTCGTACAACTTTCCTGTACTGTGATATCACATTTAGATTTGGTGAAATGGTTTTTCAGTTGTCACTTGGTTTATGTTGTAAATGTATGCAATATTTCATCAAGTCTAATGGATGAACGATTTAAAAAGTCTGCCTTGGTTGGTTTTAGAATTTACAGAATGGATCAAATGGAAGCAACAAACACAATAATTTATATATATATTCAAACAGTAGTACGGCACTATAGCGATCGTAAAATCTAAGGGTTAGAATCAAGTGATGCAGTCTGTTTTAGGGGTATTTAGAAAGGTGTGGCCGACTGATTGTATCGTCTTGAGCCCTGAGTACCCTTACGGTACTCACAGCAAGCATAGTCTTCCGTTTTAATGAAGGCTTTCAGTATTAAAAGAATATTGTCATTGTTTGGAAAAATAATGATAATAGGTTTTTTTTCATAGTGCTTGGTCATAATTGCGAGTACTAGCGCACATCTCGGAGGAGTCATGATAGGCATTTCGGTTCATTTATGTACTGTTATAAGTTGTACCATGGCACGAGGGACATTAGGGATTAAATTTCCTCGAATGGCGAGGGAGTCCCGAGGGCGCATGCACCTATTTTAGATGTGCGGGATTTGAAGCCACGGAAGAGTGAACAACGAAATCATTAAAACTGATTTGCTTAGTATGGCTACAAAACGTTAGTGTATCAATTTTGTGTTGCGCTACTGATTTTCATAGGTGTGCAAAAAATGTATCTATAATTATGATAATATGTATACGGCAATATATAATAATACTTCGTCGAAGGAGTTTTGTTTTACCTCCTAAACGTCATTTTCGCTATTATCGTTTTACGGTGTCTACATTAGAATAATATTTTACAACTGTTTCTATAGAAACAGTCAGTCACCTCAAAATAGTACTTCATTAGTTTTATCTGGAGTGTAAATGATCAGTTCAATAAAGCTGTAGTAAGGTAACTTGAAAAAAAGCCGATATTATTTTTGTGTACTGTATAGGAGGGATAAAGCATTGACAATGCGAAATAAGGAAAAAATAGAGTGAACAAAAGGAAGAAAAATTGCAAGAGAGGAAGAAAGAAAAGGAAAAAATAAACCCTGAGTTGCAATGTTCAATTTATCTTCAGTGATTTAGCATGCGCATATTTGCCACACATGCACGATCCACAATATTGGAGAAACATCTAAGAGGTTCAAATGAAATTAGATAAAGTTTGGCTATATATCTGATACATAATTATTTGGAATATCTATAATATATAAAAAAAACATTTATCGTGCATTCAATTCCGTTTTTAAACTACATGGACACATTGATGAAGAGATTATATTTATACGGCCTATCCTTCTCGTCATCATGATTATATATCCGGGATAGCAATAACGCTTGACAGGGGGTTGAAGAGGCAAGGGGGAGGAATGGAAGTCCTTTAATAGCGTAAACTTCGTTCTGGACACCAAATAAGAGGGAGATACAATCGATGATATTAACCCCTAACAGATACGACGAGCGTCTCAGATACTTTTTCACACTGATATATGCATTGACTGTGTTTTGGCGGTATCCGTTCATTGTGGTTTATTAGCGAGTTTGAGTTGTTATATAGAACAGGGGAGTTTTTAGACTGATTCCATAAGTTAATCGGTCCAATTTCGCTCTCTATTGAAGGGTTTCTCGCTGTATGGGATCTTATCCACTAGGTTGTGATTAATAGGTGTTTAGGCTAGGGGTTAGAACTGCATGTCAATTTTAGTGGTCTCGAAAAGCTACAGAAAATTTTCAGATCATATTCTAGGAGTGTTTTTAAACACTAAAGAGTAAGTTTTTAGGTAGAGTAGGTATTCTCCGTCTTTCTGCCAAGGATTCGATATCCTCAATTATTTGGATATATTCTTTATTATTTCAATCGCCATACTTGCAGCGCCGGCTTCTTTAATTCTCGCTGTATACGTAAAAGAGAATTTGGCTAGGGTAGCTGGAGACTGTGTTCATTCGCGCATTCTATAGCACTCTAGTCGGGTTGAAACTCTTTTGTAGAAGTAAACTTACATAAATTTGTTTGCTGCATCGGCACCGTGATAGAAGAAATCTCTTACGTTTTTGAAAAAAGATTTCCATACAATGATTTCATACCGTGAGTGCCTGGGGCTAGTTTCCCTTATATTATATCAATCAACTAAAAAATCAATGTTATGAAAAACAACCCCAAACTTTATAAAATCCCGAAATCTTGTGTTGATTGAATGAAATCAGTTTGAGATACGAGCGTTCAAATTTGCAAAGAAAATGTATGAAACCCGGACATTTCTTCCCATACATTTATTTTCAAAACGTTTTGACTACATCTATCTCATTCAAGCTAGTGTTACCCTATTAACACCAAATTTTGTCATTATATGAACATTGATGTGATCACTCTAGCCTCCTCCGCAGGCAATCCTTTTTTAGCCCTTCTGGCCTTTTCTACTTGTTCAGGATTCCTTTGTTGCTCTCTTTATTCTTTCTCGAGGTGAGGTAATCCAATAATCCCCACCGGTCAATTGCAAAAAAGGAAGCCCATCCAAGAAACTAGAAAGGAAAACGCTAAAAAGAGACGCCTGCGGAGGAGGCTATGATCACTCAAAATATTGACACTTCTAGTTATTGATTGGCAAAATTTAAGGGACATTCGCCCCAGACCTCACAGTATGAATCGGGTAATACTAGTGTCACTCGATTCTAACGAGGAACGCCTGACTTAAAGAGAGCTTCTCGGAATCAGATGGTTCTTCGAAGAAACTAATTAAAGCAACACTCTTCTATTTTTTATCAGTGAACAAGATTTCCTTAAATGGAGCGTTCAGACTGGCAACTTAGACTGTCAACTCACAAAGAACGTTGGAAATACTCGTTTGACAACTCGTTGTTCTGTGACGTCGAGTTCTCGGTTGTCGACAGTGATGGAAACAAAGTTACTGTTCAAGCCAACAAGTATCCACTAGCCGTGTGTAGTCCTGTCTTTGAAGCCATGTTCTACGGTAAACTAGCCGAGACTAAGTCACCTATTCACATATCAGACTCTACAAAGGAAGGACTACGAGAAATCCTTCGCTATGCACATTACGAAGAAGCACAGCTAACAGGAAGTAATGTTATGGAAGTTCTTTATCTTGCTAAGAAGTATATGATGCCATCTTTAGAAGAACAATGTCAGCATTACATCCAGAATGAAGTTGGACCTGAGGATGTGCTCAGTATTCTACCTCATGTGCAGAAGATGGGTGACGAAAACCTTGAAAAACACTCGTGGGAGATTGTTGAAACGAATACCGAAAAAGTCATTTTGTCAAAGTCGTTCTTGAATGCATCCCGAAAGTTACTTTGCGAAGTACTCAAGCGAGATACCCTGAAAGTCAATGAACTGGATCTTTTCAAAGCTGTGGATAAATGGGTTACAAAGAAGATTGAGGAAGACAAGGATTTAGTCTGTAATGGTGAGACTAAAAGAGCCATTCTTGGAGAAGACATCATTAGACTGATTCGATTTCCTCTCATGACACACAAAGAGATTGCCGAATTCGTAGTACCAGGTCAAATTTTAGCTGTAGATGAATTGGCAGAGTTATTTTCTATTTTTGGTGGTATTGCACCCAAAACAGAAATATTTTCTCGCAAGAAAAGGTCAACTGCTGACCTATGGATTTCAGGTATAAGATTTCCTACTGGTGTGAAATGTCCTGACAGAGCTTGGAACTATACAGGATCCAAAGACTGCCTAAACTTCTCTGTGGATAAAGCAGTTGATCTTGTTGGTGTAAGATTGTTTGGCAGTCAAGGAAATACGTATGACGTGAAACTTCAAATAAAGAAGGACAGTTCTGGTGAATGCATCACCAAGGTATCATCATACTATCCTACAGAGGAACAGAAGATTGATTGGTTGTACTATGGATTTGCTGTAACTCTTGACAAACCTGTCAGACTAGAGCCAGGTGTTGCATATAACATAAAGGCGACAATAAGTGGACCAATTTCATGGTATGGAGAGAGTGGAAAAAAAGTTGTTACTGCTGGCAATCAGATAACTATAACATACACAGATGCCTCTAGTTCTCCTAATGGTACTTCATCTACAGGAGGTCAGTTTCCTTCACTGGTTTTACAGACTGTTTAACATTATGCCCATGTGCAGTGTGCTCTGCATGTTTCTTTAATCATACTAGTACAATTAGGTTTATGAAATGCTTTTTCAGTTGTCACTTGGTTTATGCTGTAAATGTATGCAATATTTCATCAAGTTTAATGGATGAACGATTAAAAAAGTCGGCCTTAGTTGGTTTCCCATGAACGATACCTCAAATACTGACACGTTTGGTTCTATCAGAATTTATAGAATAGATTATTGGAATTGTTTTCAAGCACAGTAATTTATATATATATTCAAACAGTAGTTCGGCACTATATAGCGATCGTAAAATCTAAGTGTTAGAATCGACAGTCATGCAGCTAGTCTGTTTTAAGGGTATTTAGAAAGGTGTGCTACCACTGATTGTATCGTTTTGAGTCCTGAGCACCCTTACGGGACTCACAGGAACCATAGTCGATCCTCCGTTTTAATGAAGGCTTTCAGTATTAAAGTGAGATTGTGATTGTTTTGAAAAATAATGATAATAGTTTTTTTCATAGTGCTTGGTCATAATTGCGAGTACTAGCGCACATCTCGGAGGACTCATGATAGACATTTCGGTTCATTTATGTACTGTTATAAGTTGTACCATGGCACGAGGGACATTAGGGATTAAATTTCTTCGAATAGTGAGGGAGTCCCGAGGGCGCATGCACCTGTTTTAGATGTGCGGGGTTTGAAGCCACAGAAGCGTGAACAACGAAATCTATCATTAAAACTGATTTGCTTAGTATGACTACAAAACGTTAGGGTATTAATTTTGTGTTGCGCTACTGATTTTCATAGATTTGCAAAAAAATGTATCTATAATTATGATAATATGTATACGGCAATATATAATATTACTTCGTTGAAAGAGTTTTAATTTACCACCTAAACGTCATTTTCACTATAATCGTTTTACGGTGTCTACATTAGAATAATATTTTACAACTGTTTCTATAGAAACAGTGAGGCACTTCAAAATAGTACTTCATTAATTTTTATCTGGTGTGTAAATGATCAGTTCAATAAAGCTGTAGAAAGTTAACCTGAAAAAAAGCCGATATTATTTTGTGTACTGTATAGGAGGGATAAAGTATGGACAATGCCAAATAAAGAAAAAATAGAGTGACCAAAAGAAAAAAAAATTGCAAGAGAGGAAGAGATAAAAGGAAAAAATAAACCCTAAGTTGCAATGTTTAATTTATTTTATGATTGAGCACGCGCATATTTGCGAAACAGGATCCACAAGATTGGACAGACATCTAAGAAGTTCAATTGAAATTAGATAAAGTTGGCTATATATCTGATACATAATGATTTTTGAAATCTGTAGTATATATAAAAAAACATTTATCGTGCATTCAATATAAAATTCCGTTTTTAAACTACATGGACACATTGATGAAGAGATTACATTTGTACGGCCAATCCTCCTCAGGGCCGTAACCAGAACTTTTACACAGGGGGTGCACATAAAAATGCCTGGACCAGTGATGGTTTTTTAGTAGCCTTTTTTATTAGTAGCTGTATTATTTTGCCCAAAGATGGCGTGCTTTTCAAAAATTAAACCTGCATTACAATTTATTACTCTTATTGTGCTTTACAGTTCTTTTAAATGACTTTATTCTTTTCATTTTCGGTGATTATTCAGGTTTTGTTCTCTTGACTCAATTTAAAGAAAGAAATTTTAGTATAACAAAATGGTGATGGATGAGCGGACCTTCTGGTTTTCTTAGGGGATGCACCCTGTGTACCCCGTTGGTTGCCGCCCTGCTCCTCATCATCATGCTATATATCCGGGATAGCAATAACACTTGAAAGAAAGATGGAGATGGAAGGCGGGAGGAATGGGAGTCCTTTAATAGCGTAAACTCTTTTCTGGACATCAAATAAGGGCGAGATATCAAATCGCTGATATATACCCCTAACAGATACGACGAGCGTCTCAGATACTTTTTCACATTGATATATGCATTGACTGTGTTTTGGCAGTATCAGTTCAGTGTGGTTTATTAGCGAGTTTGAGTTGTTGGGTACAACAGGGGAGTTTTTAGACTGATCCATAAGTTAATCGGTCCCATTTCGCTCTCTGTTGAAGGATTTCTCGCTGTATGGGATCTTATCCACTAGTTTGTGATTTATAGGATAGGAGTTAGAATTCAATGTCAATTTTAGTGGTCTTGAAAAGCTATAGAAAATTTTCACATAATGTTCTAGCGGTGTTTTAAAAACACTAAAGAGTAGGTTTTTAGGTAGAGTAGGTATTTTCCGCTTTTCTGCCAACGATTCGATATCCTTAATTATTTGGATCTATTGATTAATATTTCAATTGCCATGCTTGCAGCGCCGGCTTCTTTAATTCTCGCTGTATACATAAAAGGGAATTTGTCTAAGGTGCCTGGAGACTGTGTTCATTCGCGTATTCTATAGCACTCTAGTGGATTTGAGCCTCTTATGAAGAAGTAAACTTACATAAATTTTTTTGCTGTATCGGCACCGTGATAGGAGAAATCTTTTATGTTTTTGAAAAAAAGATTTCCATACAATGATTTCATACAGTGAGTGCCTGGGGCTAGTTTCCCTTATATTATATCAATCAACTAAAGAGTCAATGTTATGAAAAACAACCCCAAACTTTATATAATCCCAAAATTTTGTGTTGATTGAATGAAATCAGTTGGAGATTCGAGCGTTCAAATTTGCAAAGAAAATATATGAAACCGGGACGTTTCTTCCCATACATTTCTTTTAAAACTTTTTGACTACATCTATCTCATTCAAATGTTACCCTATCAACACCAAATTTTGTCATTATATGAAACTTGATGTGATCACTCAAAATATTGACTCTTTTGTTGATTGACAAAATGTAAGGGACATTCCCCTCAGACGGCTCAGGCCTCATGGTATGAATCGGGTAATACTAGGGTCACTCGCTTCTAACGAGGAATGCCTGACTTATAGAGAGCTTCTCGGAATCAGATGGTTCTTCACAGAAACTAGTAAAGCAACACTCTTCTATTTTTTTATGAACAAGATTTCCATACAATGGAGCGTTCAGACTTACAACTTAGACTGTCAACTCACAAAGAACGTTCGAAATACGCGTTTGACAACTCGTTGTTGTGTGACGTCGAGTTCTCGGTTGTCGAAACAAAGTTACTGTTCAAGCCAACAAGTATCCACTAGCCGTGTGTAGTCCTGTCTTTGAAGCCATGTTCTACGGTAAACTAGCCGAGACTAAGTCTCCTATCCACATACCAGACTGTACAAAGGAAGGACTACAAGAAATCCTTCGCTATGCACATTACGAAGAAGCACAGCTAACAGGAAGTAATGTTCTGGAAGTTATTTATCTTGCTAAGAAGTACATGATGCCATCTTTGGAAGAACAATGTCAATATTACATCCAGAATGAAGTTGGACCTGAGGATGTGCTCAGTATTCTACCTCATGTGCAGAAGATGGATGACGAAAACCTTGAAAAACACTCGTGGGAGATTGCTGACACGAATACCGAAAAAGTCATTTCGTCAAAGTCGTTCTTGAATGCTTCCCGAAAGTTACTTTGCGAAGTAGTCAAGCGAGATACCCTGAAAGTCCATGAACTGGATCTTTTCAAAGCTGTGGATAAATGGGTTACAAAGAAGATTGAGGAAGACAAGGATTTAGTCTGTAATGGTGAGAATAAAAGAGCCATACTTGGAGAAGACATCATTAGACTGATTCGATTTCCTCTCATGAGGCAGAAAGAGATTGCCGAGTTCGTACTACCTAGTCAAGTCCTAGCTGTAGATGAATTGACAGAGTTATTTGCTATTTTTAGTGGTATTGTACCCGAAACAGAAATATTTTCTCCGAAGAAAAGGTCAATTTTGACTGAGCTATGGATTTCAGATATAAGATTTCCTGCTGTGAAATGTGCTAACAGTAGTCTAACTAAGTGGCATTATAAAGGACCCAAAGACTGTGTAAATTTCTCTGTGGATAAAGCAGTTGATCTTGTTGGTGTAAGATTGTTTGGTAGTCAAGGAAATACGTATAATGTGGGCCTTCAAATAAACAAGGACAGTTCTCGTGATTGCATCGCCAAGGTATCAGCATCCTATGATACAGAGGAACAGAAGATTGATGGATTATACTATGGATTTACTGTAACTCTTGACAAACCTGTGAAACTGGAGCCAGGTGTTGTATGTAACATAGAGGCGACAATAAGTGGAGCAATTTCATGGTTTGGAGAAAGTGGGAAAAAAGTTGTTACTGCTGGCGATCAGATAACTTTAACATACACAAATGCCTCTAATTCTACTAATGGTACTTCATCTACAAGGGGTCAGTTTCCTTCACTTGTTTTACAGACTGTGTGAAAATATGGCCGTTTATGCTGTAAATGTATGCCATGTTTCATCAAGTGTAACGAATAGACGATTTCACAGTTCTGGCACAGTTGGTTTCGCACGAACGAACCAGTGACCTCTTCGGTTTTCAGGCTCTTAGAATTTGTAGAATGGACCAAATGGAATTGTTTGCAAGCGCAATGCTTTTAATTTATGCTTTTTAATGATATTAATAGCTTTTTCATAATTGATCATAATTTCGAGAACTCACCCATATCTCGCGATGAGGCATGTGAGGCATTTTGGTTCATATATGTTCTACACTACACTCACGAGGTGTGATCATCGAAACGTGGGGTGCTTGACGGACCTCTTAAGGTTATTCCGTAGTTTTGCACTGCGCACAGTTTTACATTTCTTATCATCTATAGATACAGAGTTGTGTCTGAGAAACACTTTAACGTAAAAATGATATAAAAATTAGGTAAACCTAACAGCGGAGCTCCGATTTATAAATAGGATTGTTATAGACAATGGAATGTTCATTCATTTATTCATTTATTCACTGTCAATTATTAAAATTGTTGATCAATGCAGATAATTAATCAAAAATGAGTATAGATGAAATAAAGGAATTAATTAATTGATTAATCTATTTAAACAACCATCAAAAGAAAATAATATATATTAAAAAAATAAGCAATTCAAATGGTTAAATGAATGAGTGAGTGATTAAGAAGATGATCGATTGAAATATTCAAATATTTATGCACGCGACAACATTTTACGAAAGAAATGTGCACAAAAACTCGAAATATATCCGACCGTACTTTTGTTTGTAACAGTCAACTGGCTTCCCTTTTTGTTGTTACCCATGGTATAAATAGCACTTGTCAATTAAAATTGATTATCCAATGAGAAGTTAGACGAGCATTAACATGGCTTTTTGAGTTGTGAACAAATTCCCGCACACTGTTCGCTCATGGCCAGAAATTTCGGACATTGAGCCCGCGATCGCAAAGCGGAGTTCCCCAATCGAACTACTTTGATATTACATTAAAAAATATATAAAATGTATGTGAGACGAGAAGATTCATGTAAATAAAACCTTGGGGATAATTTTTTTTCATTTTGCCAAGTTTGAATTGAATTCTATATCTAATTGCTATCTCACACAAACTATAAAAAAAGTCAAACTTGATGGACTTACTTTTCCTTTACATGTCATTAATTTTGCCACTCGCTATCGCTGATCTTCCTAACATCTACCTTAAAATAGCCAGAAGTACCCATACTTTTTCACTTGGTTCCAAAAAATCCTTGACTAATTTTTAATTTGCCAAGTTCGATCTAAGTAGAGTAATGTTTCCTTTATTCACTTTCGAAGAAATTTGAATTCTTTAGCATCGACAAAGTTTTCCATTTTGCAGTCGAAGTTTTTCATTTTTCTTGTAATTTGTTATAATTATGGTAATAAACTTATTAAATCATTGTGTTATCAAGCAAAATAAAGCTTAAATACTGTGTGCAAAAATAGCAGAACAAATTTTATTTATTAAGAGCATTTATAGGGAACTTCAACAATATACAACAGTAAATTACAGAATTCAAAATTAGAATGTGATGTAACTTAGTAGTTGCAAGAAAATGTATAACTTTCAAAATTAACTTGATATTAAACAAAATAATACTATATGGATTAGCTTATTTCGTTGAATATTACTTATTGAGTCTGCTGTCAAGTTCCCATGAACAAAACTGCAAAGGCCAATCTTTTCACTTTACAAGAAATTGCTCCTCCGGTAACGAATATTTTGGAATTTTATTAATCGGGGGATCGGTAAGCCAAGTCTATAAAGTTTGACATGCAACAAAACATCGAACGATAAAAGATCACTCACCTTATTTATTGTTCTTTTAGAGATTATTCTTTCAACTTCAAAATAATTTGGATATGTTTTACTTTACTTTTACTCTTCCTGTTTTCATGTAAAATAACCGACGAAATGTTGTTTAATTGCTGATAGTAACCATCGTCATAGCGTTCTCTGAGGGTCGCCATATTGTTATCTATCTCGGATGGGGAATTCCGCTGACCTAACCGCGGGCGCAAAATTACCGCAATTTCTGGCCATGGCTTTATCACGCTCTCTTTTAGGTTTGAAAAAAAAAAAAAAAATGTAATAAAATGAAAAAAGACTTGAATTTTCTCATGAAAGGTATGATGAACAAATTATTGGTAATCTATCTATGTAACACGGCGGTGCATTTAAAAAAAATAGCTAGACAACTAATAACCTATATTTATCCTATTTGCTTACTTATGAACTTTTATTTCAAGATGAAATTTTCAAAAAAAACAAAAACAAAAAACATAACAAATCAAAGAATTACAAGAATCACCGATGCCGATAATAAATATCTTTAAAAAAAGAAAAGTGAATAATTTACAGGAATTATTGCAAACTGCTTTCATGTGGATGGTAAAAAAAGAAATTAAAGGAAGATCGGCAAAAAATGTTAACATACCTTAGCCATATGTTGAGGAGGATAACAAAGTGACTTTCAATAAACTTTTCCTCAAATCCGAGAATCAACCGGCGTCACGTTTCTAGTCCTGAAATGTCACTTTTCTCTGAAATTTTCTTCCTCAGTTCTGATTACGTAAGGCCTTGTTCATGTTTTTAGAATTTTAAAAGTGAGAAAACATTTTCACCGCCTCTAAAAAGTTCACACAGTTCAACAGAACGGCGTAGTATGGCTAGCTCGTGTTGCTCGATCATATATTGTGCCAAATTTGCATTTCGATCCACTCCCTGAACTGGCAGTCCTACTTTGTTGACAAACATCTTGTATGAAAAGTTATTTTTTTTGTGTGTGAATAGTTGATAAATCTGCATTGATCCTAAAGCTCTCCGTGTTATGAATTGCCCGTAAGAATTGATGAATGAACAGATTGAACTGGCATCTTCATGATCGCGTTTTCTTCTTGCATTTATTTTTGAATTGCTGCAAATGCACAATTGTTTTGTTTTTGTTTTTATGAACTTTTGGTAATCATCGATTTTACTTTTAAGAGTAAATTAATCGATAAGTAATGATTGAAAAACGCCACGAAGAATCCACGAACTCGAAGAATACGGCCTTCTTTACCATCTTGCACTGATTTGTCAAATAAACTCTTCCAGAAAATATAAAATGTAAAATCTCCATCTTTGAATGAATTTTAAGTACCAAAGAAAATTTTAACAGCTCTGCATGACTTCACATTTGAATAGTTAAAAACATCGACACGAGACTTAAAAATTACCCATTTTCTCAGTGAAAATATTTTGAAGTTTTTCTTCGGTAAGTAGCTTCTCTCCCCCTTTTTCAATTCGACCTCTTTGTTTCTCTTTCTCGGTCAAAACTCTTTAAGCCGCAGCCTAGCTTAACCATTTTCTTCCTCGTTGCCCATTGTAAAAATACTTTTTCTAGAAACTTTTCCGTAAATATAAACTGAAAAAAAGTTATTGTGAATTTGTTGTTGTGTTCACTAAAAAAAATGGTATATTTTCTAAATTATGATGCTCTGCTTGAGCGGGCCTTCGGCCCGCGAGGAGATCCGCTACGAACAGTTTTCACATTTTCAAGCGAAAAATTACGAATTTCTTTAAACTCGCCCCAGTCCATATTCGGAAAGCGCTTGATTTTATTGAATTTTGAGGATATTTCTCAAAATATCTCGCAAACTAACACGGGCACCTATCTTTTTTATTTCATAATATCATTTGAAATCATGTTTTCTAAAACATGTATGATCGATGACAGAATTCTATGGCTAGATTTTTCGATATTTCGAAAAGTGTGTCGTTCAAAGCATCGATGAGGCGCGTAAAAATTCAAACATTTTGTTAATTTTAGCTTTATTTCTCTTCGCTGTTGAATTTTAGTATAGATATTTTGCTTTGCAATGGTAGCCCAATTTATAAGGAGCACTTTAAAGCACATCCAAAATATTTGGTATTGACCAAGCTCAGTAAAGAGATACTTTTATGAATGATGCCCATTTTCGAATGTTAGACGCCATGGCAAATTAAAATTGGGTATAATTTGAAAATTTTTCTCACAAAATCCAATAAGGTGACCCCAATTTTTTATTTTTCATTTTTGATGAAGAACTCATAAGGTTTTACTGGAGAACATTTTATCAAAATTCTATGGCTAGTTCTATTTCTACGGAATTACCTTCATCCTAGTTTTCATATAATCGAGAACGCTCGAGAAAGATCGCAACATTCCGATCGCACGATCCAAAAAATGTTCCCATATAATCGTAGACGATCAAAATGGATCGGAACAGTTCGTAGGATCGAAAACCTTTAATTGGTTTGCATATAATCGATTTTTTTCTCGATGGTTTGCGACCATTCTTGATCGTTTTCGGAAACCAATCTGGAAACCAGCCTTAAGGGTCGAGTATGAAACTTGGCTCGCGTCGGCCAACTACTAATACAGCCCTACATAAAATATGCAAAAGTTTGAAAATCGTTCAAAAAACAAATTTTTTGATGCAGCTAAGTGTATATTTCTCATTTTTGGATAAATAACAATGATTTATTATGTGTGACCGATATTTTATGCAGTAAAAAGTGGTACGCGGTTTTGTTTTATTTATTTTTCTTCAAGTTCTTTTGGTTGTTGTTTTGTGTTTTATTTCTGTTTATTATATTCGAGGCTTTTTCGCCTGTCCAATTTGTGTGTGTGATATAGACTAATTCTATATTATTTCGATAGTGAGGCAGAGTTTCAAAGGTTTCAAAGGTTTATTTATTTCCACGTAACATGTACGATATATACATATATATAAATATTGATATAGTGGACGATGCGAAAACTATAACCCTAGGCCGGAGTTGTAGCCAGCTATTTTTTTAACCGCCCGTCTAAAAAAATACCCGTTTACATAGCGTTTTCGCTTCCTTTAGTCGGTAGCTTGAAGAGCGTCTGTGAGTATCTTGGTGACTAAATGTTGGAATTACTCTCTCTCCTTATGAGTGAATCAAACCATAGTTACATTAACTATGACCAAAGTGAAGACTCCAGCGTTTTCGAAAATAGCCGGCTAAGTAGCGTTTCGTGTAAACGGTAGGCCGAAACGGATAAAAAAATGTGCGTTCACGAAAATAGACGGCTTCGTATAAACACTGACTGAGTATATATAATAATTTACACGAGGACTGAAATATTTGACACTGAACATGTGCGTATGACATGTATTTGTAAAAGTTATTGATTATTCCCTACATAAAAAAAGAACACTTTTGCATCGTTTGGGGGGAAGGGAGGAGGGGGAGGGGGGGGGGGAGGAGGAGGTGGATTTATGACATTGTGGTAGCATTTTGGAAATTTTTGAGAACTTAAGGTAGTTTTTGGCCTTACTGCTTCGTATCCTGCCGTCGCCCAAAAGATTTATAAAGTGACTTAAATCATCATATGAAAACGCACGTCAGAGCTAAAATATGATCTTTTAGATCATATTGAACATATTCACATGAAACGTGCGCAACAAAGGTATTAAATTAATTAATATTTCAAGAATTGTTTTCTCAAAATAAACTTCAGTATCAGAAAAAATATACAAATAAATGATTTCTATTGCTTAGTATTTCAATTCCCATACTTGCAGCGCAGGTTCCTTTAATTCTCGCTGTATACGTAAAAGGGAATTTGTCTAAGGTGGTTCGAGACTCTGCTCATTCGCGCATTCTATAGCACTCTAGTCGGCTTGAAACTCTTTTGTAGAAGTACACTTACATAAATTTGTTTGCTGCATCGGCACCGTAATAGAAGAAATCTTTTACGTTTTTGCAAAAGATTTCCATACCACCAGTCAATACCGTGAGTGCCTGGGGCTAGTTTCCCCTATATTATGTCAATCAACTAAAGAGTGACTTCCATGAAAAACAACCCCTAACTTTATAGAAACCCAAAATATTGTGTTGATTGAAAAAAAAATCAGAGTGAGACACGAGCGTTCAAATTTGCAAAGAAAATGCATGAAACACTGAAGTTAAATTTGTTTCTTCCCATAAATTTCTTTTGAAAATTTTTAACTTCATCTATCTCATTCAAATGTTACCCTATCAACACCAAATTTTGTCATTATATGAACATTGATGTCATCACTTAAAACATTAACTCTTTTGTTGATTGGTAAAATGTAAGGGAAATTCGCCCCAGACCTCACGGTATGAAATCGGGTAATACTCTGGTACTAGTGTCACTCTATTCTAACAAGGAACGCCTGACTTATAGAGAGCTTCTCGGAATCAGATGGTTCTTCCCAGAAACTAAAGCAACACTTTTATATTTTTTATCGACAAGATTTCCTTACAATGGACCGTTCAGACTGGCAACTTAGACTGTCAACTCACAAAGAACGTGTGAAACACGCGTTTGACAACTCGTTGTTCTGTGACGTCGAGTTCTCGGTTGTCGACATTGATGGAAACAAAGTTACTGTTCAAGCCAACAAGTATCCACTAGCCGTGTGTAGTCCTGTCTTTGAAGCCATGTTTTACGGTAAACTAGCCGAGACTAAGTCGCCTATCCACATACCAGACTGTACAAAGGAAGGACTACAAGAAATCCTTCGCTATGCACATTACGAGGAAGCAAAGCTAACAGGAAGTAATGTTATGGAGGTTCTTTACCTTGCAAAGAAGTACATGATGCCATCTTTGGAAGAACAATGTCAACATTACATCCAGAATGAAGCTGGACCTGAGGATGTGCTCAGTATTCTACCTCACGTGCAGAAGATGGGTGACGAAAACCTTGAAAAACACTTGTGGGAGATTGTTGACACGAATACTGAACAAGCCATTTCGTCAAAGTCGTTCTTGAATGCTTCCCGAAAGTTACTTTGCGAAATACTCAAGCGAAATACCCTGAAAGTCAATGAGCTGAATCTTTTCAAAGCTGTGGATAAATGGGTTACAAAGAACATTGAGGAAGACAAGGATTTAGTCTGTAATGGTGAGACTAAAAGAGCAATACTTGGAGAAGATATTATCAAACTGATTCGATTTCCTCTCATGACACACAAAGAGATTGCCGAATTCGTAGTACCAGGTCAAATTTTAGCTGTAGATGAATTGGCAGAGTTATTTTCTATTTTTGGTGGTATTGCTCCCAAAACAGAAATATTTTCTCCAAAGAAAAGGTCAATTGCTGAGCTATGGATTTCAGATATAAGATTTCCTTCTAATGTGATATGTCCTGACAGTGGTTGGTACCTTAAAGGATATACAGGATCCAAAGACTGTCTAAACTTCTCTGTGGATAAAGCAGTTGATCTTGTTGGTGTAAGATTGTTTGGCAGTCAAGGAAAGACATATAATGTGGAGCTTGAAATAAAGAAGGACAGTTCTCATGAATGCATCTCCCACAAAGCATCATCATCCTATGCCACAGAGGAAAAGAAGACTGATGGGTTGTACTATGGATTTACTGTAACTCTTGACAAACCTGTCAGACTGGAGCCAGGTGTTGTATATAACATAGAGGCGACAATAAGTGGACCAATTTCATGGTTTGGAGGGAGTGGAAAAAAAGTTGTTACTGCTGGCGGTCAGATAACTATAACATACACAGATGCCTCTGGTACTTCTAATTGTACTTCGTCTACAAGGGGTCAGTTTCCTTCACTGGTTTTACAGACTGTGTAACATTATGCCCATGTGCAGTGTGCTCTGCATATTTTTTTAAACATATGTTAATACAATTAGGTTTATGAAATGCTTTTTCAGTTGTCACTTTGTTTATACTGTAAATGTATGCAATATTTCATCAAGTTTAATGGATGAACGATTTAAAAAGTCGGCCTTAGTTGGATTCCAACGAACGATACTCCAAACACTGACACGTTTGGTTTTATCAGAATTTATAGAATGGATCAAATGGAATTGTTTTCATGCAAGCACAATTTTTATATATATCCAAACGTACGGCACTATAGTGATCGTAAAATCTAAGGGTTAGAATCGGGTCATGCAGTCTGTTTTAGGGGTATTTAGAAAGGTGTTCGCCCACTGATTGTATCGTCTTGGGTCCTGAGTACCCTTACGGAACTCACAGCAAGCATAGTCTTCCGTTTTAATGAAGGCTTTCAGTATTAAATTGAGATTGTGATTGTTTGGAAAAATAATGATAATAGTTTTTTTCATAGTGCTTGGTCATAATTGCGAGTACTAGCGCACATCTCGGACGACTCATGATAGACATTTCGGTTCATTTATGGACTATTATAAGTTGTACCATGGCACGAGGGACATTAGGGATTAAATTTCCTCGAATGGTGAGGGAGTCCCAAGGGCGCATGCACCTGTTTTAGATGTGCGGGATTTGAAGCCACGGAAGAGTGAACAACGAAATCATTAAAACTGTTTGAAGTTGTTTGTGTTGCACTACAGATTTTCATAGATTTGCAAAATATGTATACGGCTTTGTATAATATTACTACGTCGAAGGAGTTTTAATTTACCACCTAAACGTCATTTTCGCTATTATCGTTTTACGGTGTCTACATTAGAATAATATTTTACAACTGTTTCTATAGAAACAGCGAGGAGGCAACCAAAAAAGTACTTCATTAGTTTTATCTGGTGTGTAAGTGATCAGCTCAATGAAGCTGTAGAAAGTTAACCTGAAAAAAAGCCGATATTATTTTGGGTACTGTATAGGAGGGATAAAGCATAGACAATGGCAAATAAAGAAAAAATAGAGTGAACAAAAGGAAGAAAAATTGCAAGAGAGGAAGAAAGAAAAGGAAAAAATAAACCCTAAGTTGCAATGTTTAATTTATCTTCAGTGATTTAGCATGCGCATATTTGCCACACATGATCCACAAGATTGGAGAAACATCTAAGAGGTTCAATTGAAATTAGATAAGGTTTGGCTATATATCTGATACATAATTATTTGGAATATCTGTAGTATATATAAAAAAAACATTTATCGTGCATTCAATTCCGTTTTTAAACTACATGGACACATTGATAGAGAGATTACATTTATACGGCCTATCCTTCTCGTCATCATGATTATAAATCCGGGATAGCAATAACGCTTGACAGGTGGTTGAAGAGGGAAGGGGGGGGGGGGGGGGGGAGGAATGGAAGTACTTTAATAGCGTAAACTTCGTTCTGGACATCAAATAAGAGCGATGATATATACCCCTATTAGATACGACCAGCGTCTCAGATACTTTTTCACACTGATATATGCATTGACTGTGTTTTGGCGGTATCAGTTCAGTGTGGTTTATTAGCGAGTTTGAGTTTTTAGGTACAACAGGGGAGTTTTTAGACTGATTCCATAAGTTCATCCGTCCCATTTCGCTCTCTATTGAAGGGTTTCTCGCTGTATGGGATCTTATCCACTAGGTTGTGATTAATAGGTGTTTAGGCTAGGGGTTAGAACTGCATGTCAATTTTAGTGGTCTTGAAAAGCTACAGAAAACTTTCATATAATATTCTAGTGGTGTTTTAAAAACACTAAAGAGTAGGTTTTTAGGTAGAGTAGGTATTTTCCGCCTTGCTGCCAACAATCGGATCGATATCCTCATTTATTTGGACATATTCATTATTATTTCAATTGCTATACTTGCAGCGCCGGTTTCTTTAATTCTCGCTTTATACGTAAAAGGGAATTTGTCCAAGGTGGTTCGAGACTGTGTTCATTCGCGCGCTCTATAGCACTCTAGTCGGGTTGAAACTCTTTTGTAGAAGTAAACTTACATAAATTTGTTTGTTGCATTGGCACCGTAATACAAGAAATCTTTAACGTTATTGCAAAAGATTTCCATACCACCAGTTAATACCGTGAGTGCCTGGGCCTAGTTTCCTTTAAATTATTTCAATCAACTAAAGAGTGACTGCCATGAAAAACAACCCCTAACTTTATAGAAACCCAAAATATTGTGTTGATTGAATGAAATCAGAGTGAGATACGAGCGTTCAAATTTGCAAAGAAAATGCATGAAACACTGAAGTTAAATTCATTTCTTCCCATAAATTTCTTTTGAAAATTTTTGACTACATCTATCTCATTCAAATGTTACCCTATCAACACCAAATATTGTCATTATATGAACATTGATGTGATCACTCAAAATATTGACTCTTTTGTTGATTGGCAAAATGTAAGGGAAATTCGACTCAGGCCTCACGGTATAAAATCGGGTAATACTCTGGTACTAGCGTCACTCGATTCTAACGAGGAACGCCTGACTTAAAGAGAGCTTCTCGGAATCAGATGGTTCTTCGCAGAAAATAAAGAAACACTTTTATATTTTTTATCGACAAGATTTCCTTACAATGGAGCGTTCAGACTGGCAACTTAGACTGTCAACTCATAAAGAACGTGTGAAATACGCGTTTGACAACTCGTTGTTCTGTGACGTCGAGTTCTCGGTTGTCGACAGTGATGAAAACAAAGTTACTGTTCAAGCCAACAAGTATCCACTAGCCGTGTGTAGTCCTGTCTTTGAAGCCATGTTTTACGGTAAACTAGCCGAGACTAAGTCGCCTATCCACATAGCAGACTGTACAAAGGAAGGACTACAAGAAATCCTTCGCTATGCACATTACGAGGAAGCAAAGCTAACAGGAAATAATGTTATGGAAGTTCTTTACCTTGCAAAGAAGTACATGATGGCGTCTTTGGAAGAACAATGTCGACACTACATCCAAAATGATGTTGCACCTGAGGATGTGCTCAGTATTCTACCTCATGTGCAGAAGATGGATGACGAAAACCTTGAAAAACACTTGTGGAAGATTGTGGACAGAAAGACCGAAAAAGTCATTTTGTCAAAGTCGTTCTTGAATGCTTCCCGAAAGTTACTTTGCGAAGTACTCCAGCGAAATACCCTGAAAGTCAACGAGCTGAATCTTTTCAAAGCTGTGGATAAATGGGTTACCAAAAGGATTGCAGAAGACAAGGATTTATTCTGTAATGGTGAGACTAAAAGAGCCATACTTGGAGAAGACATCATCAGACTGATTCGATTTCCTTTGTTGACACCGAAAGATATTGCTGAGTTCGTACTACCTAGTCAAGTCCTAGTTGTAGATGAATTGACAGAGTTATTATCTATTTTTGGTGGTATTGCTCCCAAAACAGAAATATTTTCTCCAAAGAAAAGGTCAACTGGTGAGCTAAGGATTTCAGATATTAGATTTCATACTGACGTGAAATGTCCTGACAGTTCTCTAACTATGTGGCATTATCAAGGACCCAAAGACTGTCTTAACTTCTCTGTGGATAAAGCAGTTGAGCTTGTTGGTGTAAGATTGTTTGGCAGTCAAGGAAATACATATAATGTGGAGCTTGAAATAATGAAGGACAGTTCTCGTGAATGCATCTCCTACAAAGCATCATCATCCTATGCCACACAGGAACAGAAGATTGATGACTTGTACTATGGATTTACTGTAACTCTTGACAAACCTGTCAGACTGGAGCCAGGTGTTGTATATAACATAGAGGCGACAATAAGTGGACCAATTTCATGGTATGGAGGGAGTGGAAGCAAGGTTGTTACTGCTGGCAATCAGATAACTATAACATACGCAGATGCCTCTAGTTCTCCCAATGGTACGTCATCTATAGGGGGTCAGTTTCCTTCACTGATTTTACAGACTGTGTAACATTATGCCCATGTGCAGTGTGCTCTACATGTTTCTTTAAACATACTAGTACAATTAGGTTTATGAAATGCTTTTTCAGTTGTCACTTGGTTTATGTTTTAAATGTATGCAATATTTCATCAAGTTTAATGGATGAAAGATTTAAAAACAATGTAAAAAGTCGGCCTTAGTTGGTTTCCCACGAACGATACCTCAAACACTGACACGTTTGGTTTTATCAGAATTTATAGAATAGATTAATGAAATTGTTTTCAAGCACAGTAATTTATATATATATTCAAACAGTAGTATGGCACTATATAGTGATCGTAAAATCTAAGGGTTAGAATCGACAGTCATGCAGCTAGTCTGTTTTAAGGGTATTTAGAAAGGTGTGCTACCACTGATTGTATCGTTTTGAGTCCTGAGTACCCTTATGGGACTCACAAGAACCATAGTCTTCCGTTTTAATGAAGGCTTTCAGTATTAAAGTGAGATTGTGATTGTTTGGAAAAATAATGATAATAGTTTTTTTCATAGTGCTTGGTCATAATTGCGAGTACTATAGCGCACATCTCGGAGGAGTCATGATAGGCATTTCGGTTCATTTATGTACTGTTATAAGTTGTACCATGGCACGAGGGACATTAGGGATTAAATTTCCTCGAATGGCGAGGGAGACCCAAGGGCGCATGCACCTGTTTTAGATGTGCGGGGTTTAAAGCCACGGAAGCGTGAACAACGAAATCATTAAAACTGATTTGCTTAGTATGGCTACAAAACGTTAGTGTATTAATTTTGTGTTGCGCTACTGATTTTCATAGGTTTGCAAAAAATGTATCTATAATTATGAAAATATGTATACGGCAATATATAATGATACTTCGTCGAAGGAGTTTTAATTTACCACCTAAACGTCATTTTCGCTATTATCGTTTTACGGTGTCTACATTAGAATAATATTTTACAACTGTTTCTATAGAAACAGTGAGGCACCCCAAAAAAGTACCTCATTAGTTTTTATCTGGTGTGTAAATGATCAGTTCAATAAAGCTGTAGAAGGTTAACCTGAAAAAAGCCGATATTCTTTTGTGTACTGTATAGGAGGGATGAAGCATAGACAATGCCAAATAAAGAAAAAATAGAGTGAACAAAAGGAACAAAATTGCAAGAGAGGAAGTTAGAAAGAAAAGGAAAAAATAAACCCTAAGTTGCAATGTTTAATTTATCTTATGATTCAGCATGCGCATATTTGCCACACACGATCCACAAGATTGGAGAAACATCTAAGAGGTTCAAATGAAATTAGATAAAGTTTGGCTATATATCTGATACATGCTTATTTTGAATATCTATAATATATTTAAAAAAAACATCGTGCATTCAATTCCGTTTTTTAACTACATGGACACATTGATGAAGAGATTACATTTGTACGGCCAATCCTCCTCAGGGCCGTAACCAGAACTTTTACACGGAGGGTGCATATAAAAAACCCTGGACCAGTTATTGGTTTTTAGTAGCCTTTTTATTGGTAGCTGGGATATTTTGCACAAAGACGGCGTGCTTTTCAAAAATTAAACCTTTATTACAATTTATTACTTTTATTGTGCTTTACAGTTCTTTTACTGATGACTTTCAAAAACTCATGAATAATCAATGAGCTCTAAGGACAATTGGAATAGCCAGTTTCATCACGTGCATGAGCTTTTAAAACCTATAAAACACTCTCATTAGTATGCTTTTCATAAAGAATACTAATGAACGTAAAATTTTATATAAAGCATACTAATGAGAAAACCCTTATCGGATGCTTCTAGAAAAGGTCTCAGTTGCATTGTCATCACTAGCGTTTGAAGATGATTTAGAAAAAAAAAAAACTTATTTTTTTTTACTTTTTTAAGCATTTTCGCATTTGATATTACTTAATATAAGTATTGGCGTTTTTGAAGCCGTTTAATAAACTCGCAGATTGTGTTTTATCATGTCTGAAAGCCCGAGCGTAGCGAGTTTATTAAACAGTACTTATTCTTTTTTTTTCGGTGATTATTCTAGTTTAATTTGTGCTCTTGACTCAATTTAAAGAAAGAAATTCTAGTAAAATAAAATGGAGTAGAAGAGCGGACCTTCTAACTTTGTTAGGTGGTGCACGTGCACCCTGTGTACCCCGTTGGTTACGGCCCTGGTCCTCATCATCTTGATTATATATCCGGGATAGCAATAACGCTTGACAGAAAGATGGAGATGGAAGGTGGGAGGAATGGGAGTGCTTTAATAGCGTAAACTTCTTTCTGGACATCAAATAAGAGCGAGATACCAAATCGATGATATTTACCCCTAATAGATACGACGAGCTTCTCTGATACTTTTTCACACTGATATATGCATTGACTGTGTTTTGGCGGTATGAGTTCAGTGTAGTTTATTAGCGAGTTTGAGTTGTTATATAGAACAGGGGAGTTTTGAGACTGATTCCATAAGTTAATCGGTCCCATTTCGCTCTCTATTGAAGTGTTTCTCGCTGTATGGGAAATTATCCATTAGGTTGTGATTTTAATTTATTTTATTTAAATAGGTGTTTAGGGGTTAAAATTGTATGTCAATTTTACTGGTCTTGAAAAGCTTCAGAAAATTTTCACATAATGTTCTAGTGGTGTTTTAATAAAAACACTAAAGAGTAGGTTTTTAGGTAGAATAGGTATTTGCCGCTCTTCTGCCAACGATTCGATATCCTCAATTATTTGGATATATTCATTATTATTTCAATCGCCATACTTGCAGCGCCGGCTTCTTTAATTCTCGCTGTATACGTAAAAGGGAATTTGTCTAAGGTGCCTGGAGACTTTGTTTATTCGCGCATTCTATAGCACTCTAGTCGGATTGGGCCTCCTTTGTAGAAGTACACTTACATAAATTTGTTTTATTCATCGACACCGTGATAGAAGAAATCTTTTACTTGTTTCATCATTGATTTTATACCGTGACTGCCTGGGGCTAGTTTCCCTTATATTATGTCAATCAACTAAAGAATCACTGCTACGAGAAACAACCCCTAACTTTATAGAAACGCAAAATTTTGTGTTGATTGAATAAAATCAGAGTGAGATATATACGAGCTTTCAAATTTGCAAAGAAAATGTATGAAACACGGACATTTCTTACCATACATCTCTTTTGACATTTTTTGACTACATCTATCTTATTCAAATGTTACCCTATCAACACCAAATTTTGTCATTATATGAACCTTGATGTCATCATTCCAAAATATTGACTCTTTAGTTGATTGGCAAAATGTAAGGGAAATTCGCCTCAGGCCTCACGGTATGAAATCACAGGCAGCCCAAGGTCATTATCTGTCAATATTTATAAAAATCATTTCAGTTTTAAACTTGAAATAAGTTAAGAATACAAATCAAGGTCATTCAAGAAGTCTCAATAAATACAAAAAAAGCCTTTTTTTTTAATTTTACCCTCCCCCATACTACTTATTTGTAGTATGGGGGAGGGTAAAAATTAAAAAAAAGGATATTTTTATTTATTGAGACTTCTTGAATGACCTTGATTTGTATTCTTAACTTATTTCAAGTTTAATACTGAAATGATTTTTATAAATATTGACAGATAATGACCTTGGGCTGCCTGTGTATGAAATCGGATAATACTAGCGTCACTCGATTCTAACGAGGAACGCCTGACTTAAAGAGAGCTTCTCGGAATCAGATGGTTCTTCGCAGAAAATAAAGCAACACTTTCATATTTTTTATCGACAAGATTTCCTTACAATGGAGCGTTCAGACTGGCAACTTAGACTGTCAACTCATAAAGAACGTGTGAAATACGCGTTTGACAAATCGTTGTTCTGTGACGTCGAGTTCGCGGTTGTCGACAGTGATGGAAACAAAGTTACTGTTGAAGCCAACAAGTATCCACTAGCCGTGTGTAGTCCTGTCTTTGAAGCCATGTTTTACGGTAAACTAGCCGAGACTAAGTCGCCTATCCACATACCAGACTGTACAAAGGAAGGACTACAAGAAATCCTTCGCTATGCACATTACGAGGAAGCAAAGCTAACAGGAAGTAATGTTATGGAAGTTCTTTACCTTGCAAAGAAGTACATGATGGCGTCTTTGGAAGAACAATGTCGACACTACATCCAGAATGAAGTTGGACCTGAGGATGTGCTCAGTATTCTACTTCATGTGCAGAAGATGGATGACGAAAACCTTGAAAAACACTCGTGGGAGATTGTTGACACGAATACTGAAAAAGTCATTTCGTCAAAGTCGTTCTTGAGTGCATCCCGAAAGTTACTTTGCCAAGTTCTCAAGCGAGATACCCTGAAAGTCAATGAGCTGAATCTTTTCAAAGCTGTGGATAAATGGGTTACAAAGAAGATTGAGGAAGACAAGGATTTAGTCTGTAATGGTGAAACTAAAAGAGCCATTCTTGGAGAAGACATCATTAGACTGATTCGATTTCCTCTCATTACACACAAAGAGATTGCCGAATTCGTAGTACCAGGTCAAATTTTAGTTGTAGATGAATTGACAGAGTTATTTTCTATTTTTGGTGGTATTGCTCCCGAAACAGAAATATTTTCTCGCAAGAAAAGGTCAACTGCTGAGCTACTGATTTCAGATATAAGATTTCCTACCGATGTGAAATGTCCTAACAGTTGTTGGAGCTATAAAGGATCCAAAGACTGTCTAAACTTCTCTGTGGATAAAGCAGTTGATCTTGTTGGTGTAAGACTGTTTGGTAGTCAAGGAAATACGTATGACGTGGAACTTCAAATAAACAAGGACAGTTCTGGTGAATGCATCACCAAGGTATCAGCATCCCATGATACAGAGATACAGAAGATTGATGGATTGTACTATGGATTTACTGTAACTCTTTACAATCCTGTCAGACTAGAGTCAGGTGTTGTATATAACATAGAGGCTAAAATAAGTGGACCAATTTCATGGTATGGAAGGAGTGGAAACAAGGTTGTTACTGCTGGTGATCAGATAACTATAACATACACAGATGCCTCTAGTTCTGCTAATAGTACCTCATCTACAGGGGGTCAGTTTCCGTCACTGGTTTTACAGACTGTGTAACACTTTGGTCATGTGCAGTGTGCTCTGCATGTTTCTTTAAACGTACTAGTACAAATTCTCTGTACTGTGATATCACATTTAGGTTTATGAAATGCTTTTTCAGTTGTCACTTTGTTTATGCTGTAAATGTATGCAATATTTCATCAAGTTTAATGGATGAACAATTTAAAAAGTCGGCCTTAGTTTGTTTCCCACGAACGATACTCCAAACACTGACACGTTTGGTTTTATCAGAATTTATAGAATAGATTAATGGAATTGTTTTCAAGCACAGTAATTTATATATATATTCAAACAGTAGTACTGCACTATAGTGATCGTAAAATCTAAGGGTTAGAATCGACAGTCATGCAGCTAGTCTGTTTTAGTGGTATTTAGAAAGGTGTGCTACCACTGATTGTACCATTTTGAGTCCTGAATACCCTTACGGGACTCACAAGAAGCATAGTCCTCCGTTTTAAGGAAGGCTTTCAGTATTAACAGGTTAGCTCAGTTGGGAGAGCGTTGGCTGTTAACCGGGAGGCTGCGGGTTCGAACCCTCAACCGGACCATCACTCAGGGTCTTTAAATAATTGAGGAGAATGTTCTTCGATTTATAATTGTAAGGGTTCGCGTCTTCTCGGACAAGGACGGTAAACTGGAGGTCCCGTCTCGCCACACTACACTTTAACCATTAACGGGGGGACGTAAAAGAACGACGGAGGACGCAGGTAACGACCATCCTCGGTGATAGGCCTACACTAATACATACTAATTACTAATCAACCTCATGCTTGTAAATCCGGATTACATACTATAAAATATTAAAGATTAATTGTAAAGCGCATTGAGACATCGGGTGAAAATGCGCTATATAAGCACTACATTACATTAAAGTGAGATTGTGATTGTTTGGAAAAATAATGATAAGAGTTTTTTTCATAGTGCTTGGTCATAATTGCGAGTACTAGCGCACATCTCGGAGGAGTCATGATAGACATTTCGGTTCATTTATGTACTGTTATAAGAAGTACCATGGCACGAGGGACATTAGGGATTAAATTTCCTGGAATAGTGAGGGAGTCCCGAGGGCGCATGCACCTGTTTTAGATGTGCGGGATTTGAAGCCACGGAAGCGTGAACAACAAATCATTGGAACTGATTTGCTTAGCTACAAAACGTATTAATTTTGTGTTGAGCTACTGATTTTCATAGGTGTGCAAAAAATGTATGTATAATTATGATATGTCTACGGCAATATATAATATTTCTGCGTCGAAGGAGTTTTAATTTACCACCTAAACGTCATTTTCGCTATTATGGTTTTACGGTGTATACATTAGAATAGTATTTTACAACTGTTTCTATAGAAACAGTGAGGCACCTCAAAATAGTACTTCATTAATTTTTATCTGGTGTGTAAATGATCAGTTCAAAAAAGCTGTAGAATGTTAACCTGAAAAAAGCCAATATTATTTTGTGTACTGTATAGGAGGGATAAAGCATAGACAATGGCAAATAAAGAAAAAATAGAGTGAACAAAAGGAAGAAAAATTGCAAAAGAGGAAGAAAGAAAAGGAAAAAATGGTATGGAGGGAGTGGAAAAAAATTTGTTACTGCTGGCGATCAGATAACTATAACATACACAGATGCCTCTAATTCTGGTAATGGTACTTCATCTACAATGGGTCAGTTTCCTTCACTGGTTTTACAGACTGTGTAACATTATGCTCATGTGCAGTGTGCTCTGTTTCGTACAAATTTCCTGTAGTGTGAAATCACATTTAGATTTGGTGAAATGGTTTTTCAGTTGTCACTTGGTTTATGTTTTAAATGTATGCAATATTTCATCAAGTCTAATGGATGAACGATTTAAAAAGTCTGCCTTAGTTGGTTTCACACGAACGATACTCGAACCATTGACATTTAGATTGTCAGAATTTACAGAATGGATCAAATGGAAGCAACAAACACAATAATTTATATATATATTCAAACAGTAGTACGGCACTATAGCGATCGTAAAATCTAAGGGTTAGAATCAAGTGATGCAGTCTGTTTTAGGGGTATTTAGAAAGGTGTGCTACCACTGATTGTATCGTCTTGAGTCCTGAGTATCCTTACGGGACTCACAGCAAGCATAGTCTTCCGTTTTAATAAAGGCTTTCAGTATTAAAAGAATATTGTCATTGTTTGGAAAAATAATGATAATAGGTTTTTTTTCATAGTGCTTGGTCATAATTGCGATTACTATAGCGCACATCTCGGATGAGTCATGATAGGCATTCCGGTTCATATATGTACTGTTATAAGTTGTACCATGGCACGAGGGACATTAGGGATTAAATTTCCTCGAATGGTGAGGGAGACCCGAGGGAAGCATGCACCTATTTTAGATGTGCGGGGTTTGAAGCCACGGAAGCGTGAACAACGAAATCATTAAAACTGATTTGCTTAGTATGGCTACAAAACGTTAGTGTATTAATTTTGTGTTGCGCTACTGATTTTCATAGGTTTGCAAAAAATGTATCTATAATTATGATAATGTGTATACGGCAATATATAATGATACTTCGTCGAAGGAGTTTTAATTTACCACCTAAACGTCATTTTCGCTATTATCGTTTTACGGTGTCTTCATTAGAATAATATTTTACAACTGTTTCTATAGAAACAGTGAGGCACCCCAGAAAAGTACTTCCAATTAGTTTTTATCTGGTGTCTAAATGATCAGTTCAATAAAGCTGTAGAAAATTAACCTGATAAAAACCCGATATTCTTTTGTGTACTGTATAGGAAGGATGAAGCATAGACAATGCCAAATAAAGAAAAATTAGAGTGCACAAAAGCAAGAAAAATTGCAAGAGAGGAAGAAAGAAAAGGGAAAAATAAACCCTAAGTTGAAATGTTTAATTTATCTTCAGTGATTCAGCATGCGCATATTTGCCACACACGATCCACAAGATTGGAGAAACATCTAAGAGGTTCAATTGAAATTAGATAAAGTTGGCTATATATCTGATACATAATTATTTGGAATATCTGTAGTATATATAAAAAAACATTTATCGTGCATTCAATTACGTTTTTAAACTACATGGACACATTAATGAAGAGATTACATTTATACGGCCTATCCTTCTCATCATCATGATTATATATTCGGGATAGCAATAACGCTTGACAGGGGGTTGAAGAGAGAAGGGGGGGACGTCCCTTAATAGCGTAAACTTCGTTCTGGACATCAAAGAAGAGCGACATACCAAATCGCTGATATTTACCCCTAATTGATACGACGAGCGAGTGATTAATAGGTGTTTAGGCTAGGGGTTAGAATTGCATGTCAATTTTAGTGGTCTTGAAAAGCTACAGAACATTTTCACATAATGTTCTAGTGGTGTTTTAAGGTAATTCCGTAGTAATAGAACTAGCCATAGAATTTTGATAAAACGCTCTACAGTAAAATATTTTGAGTTTTTAATTAAAAATATAAAATAAAATAATGGGGTCACCGTATTGGTTTTCGAGAGAAAAAAATTTAAAGTAGACCCACTTTTGTCAATTTAACATCTAACATTCGAAAATGGTCATCATTCATAAAAGTGTCTCTTTACTGAGCTTGGTCAATACCGAATGTTTTTAATCCGCTGTAAGGTACTCCTGATACATTGGGCTACTGATGTAAAGCAAAACATTTACACTAAAACTCAACAACGAAGAGAAATACAGCAAAAATTAACAAAATGTTGGAATTTTTATGGGCTTCATCGATGCTTTGACCTGAACACTTTTCAAAATATCTAAAAATTTAGCCATAGCATTTTGTCATCGCTCACATATGTTGTGAAAACCATGATTTGAAATGATATTATGAAATAAAAAAGATAGGTGACCGTATTGGTTTACGAGATATTTTAAGACATGTCCTGAAAATTCAATCAAGATCAAGGTTTTACCGAGTGTGGACTGGGGCGAGTTCAAAGAAGTTCGTAATTTTTCGCTTGCAAGTGTAAAAACTGTTCGGATTTTTACGTTTAAGTGTTTCTTAGACATGGCTCTGTATTCATTGATGATAAGAAATGTAAAACTCTAAAATTCGAAGTATGCGCAGAACTGTGCGCAATGCAAAACTACGGAATTACCTTAAAAACACTAAAGAGTAGGTTTTTAGGTAGAGTAGGTATTTTCCGCATTGCTGCCAACAATCCGATAGCCTCAATTATTGGGATATATTCCTTATTATTTCAATCGACATACTTGCAGCGCCGGCGCTTCTTTTATTCTCGCTGTATACGTAAAAGGGAATTTGGCTAAGTAGGCTGGAGACTGTGTTCATTCGCGCATTCTATAGCACTCTAGTCGGGTTGAGCCTCTTTTGTAGAAGTAAACTTACATAAATTTGTTTGCTGCATCGGCAAGAAGAAGAAATCTTTTATGTTTTTGAAAAAAGATTTCCATACAATGATTTCATACTGTTAGTGCCTGGGGCTAGTTTCCCTTATATTATATCAATCAACTAAAGAGTCAATGTTATGAAAAACAACCCGAAACTTTATAAAATCCCGAAATCTTGTATTGATTGAATGAAATCAGTTGGAGATACGAGCGTTCAAATTTGCAAAGAAAATGTATGAAACCCGGACGTATCTTCCCATACATTTCTTTTAAAACTTTTTGACTACATGTATCTCATTCAAATGTTACCCTATCAACACCAAATTTTGTCATTATATGAACATTGATGTGATCACTCAAAATATTGTCTCTTTTGTTGATTGGCAAATTTTAAGGGACATTCGCCCCAGGCCTCATAGTACGAATCGGATAATACTAGGGTCACTCGATTCTAACAAGGAACGCCTGGCTTAAAGATAGCTTCTCGGAATCAGATGGTTCTTCGCAGAAACTAAACCAACACTTTTATATTTTTTATAGACAAGATTTTCTTACAATGGAGCGTTCAGACTGGCAACTTAGACTGTCAACTCACAAAGAACGTTCAAAATACGCGTTTGACAACTCGTTGTTCTGTGACGTCGAGTTCTCGGTTGTCGACAGTGATGGAAACAAAGTTACTGTTCAAGCCAACAAGTATCCACTAGCCGTGTGTAGTCCTGTCTTTGAAGCCATGTTCTACGGTAAACTAGCCGAGACTAAGTCTCCTATCCACATACCAGACTGTACAAAGGAAGGACTACAAGAAATCCTTCGCTATGCATATTACGAGGAAGCAAAGCTAACAGGAAGTAATGTTATGGAAGTTCTTTACCTTGCAAAGAAGTACATGATGCCGTCTTTGGAAGAACAATGTCGACACTACATCCAGAATGAAGTTGGACCTGAGGATGTGCTCAGTATTCTACCTCATGTGCAGAAGATGGATGACGAAAACCTTGAAAAACACTCGTGGGAGATTGTTGACACGAATACTGAAAAAGTCATTTCGTCAAAGTCGTTCTTGAGTGCATCCCGAAAGTTACTTTGCGAAGTACTCAAGCGAGATACCCTGAAAGTCAACGAGCTGGATCTTTTCAAAGCTGTGGATAAATGGGTTACAAAGAAGATTGAGGAAGACAAGGATTTAGTCTGTAATGGTGAGACTAAAAGAGCCATTCTTAAAGAAGACACCATTAGACTGATTCGATTTCCTCTCATGACATACAAAGAGATTGCCGAATTCGTAGCACCAGGTCAAATTTTAGCTGTAGATGAATTGGCAGAGTTATTTTCTATTTTTGGTGGTATTGCACCCAAAACAGAAATATTTTCTCGCAAGAAAAGGTCAACTCCTGAGCTATGGATTTCAGATATAAGATTTCCTACTGATGTGAAATTTCGTTGGCGATATGCAGGATACGAAAACTGTCTAAACTTCTCTGTGGATAAAGCAGTTCATCTTGTTGGTGTAAGATTGTTTGGTAGTCAAGGAAATACGTATGATGTGGAGATTCAAATAAAGAAGGACAGTTCTCGTGAATGCATCGCCAAGGTGTCATCATCCTATGCCACAGAGGAACAGAAAATTGATGGCTTGTACTATGGATTTACTGTAACTCTTGACAAACCTGTCAGACTGGAGCCAGGTGTTGTATATAACATAGAGGCGACAATAAGGGGACCAAGTTCATGGTTTGGAGAGAGTGGAAAAAAAGTTGTTACTGCTGGCGATCAGATAACTATAACATACACAAATGCCTCTAATTCTACTCATGGTACTTCATCTAGAAGGGGTCAGTTTCCTTCACTTGTTTTACAGACTGTGTGAAAATATGGCCGTTTATGCTGTAAATTTATGCCATGTTTCATCAAGTGTAACGAATAGACGATTTGACAGTTCTGGCACAGTTGGTTTCGCACGAACGAACCAGTGACCTCTTTAGTTTTAAGGCTCTTAGAATTTGTAGAATGGACCAAATGGAATTGTTTGCAAGCACAAAGCTTTTAATTCATGCTTTTTAATAATATTAATAGCTTTTTTCATAATTGATAATAATTTCGAGAACTCAGGCACATCTTGCGATGAGGCATGTGAGGCATTTCGGTTCATATTGTTCTACACTACACTCACGAGGTGTGATCATCGAAACGTTGGGTGCTTGACGGACCTCTTAAGGTAATTCCATAGTTTTGGACTGCGCACAGTTTTACATTTCTTATCATCAATAGATACAGAGTTATGTCTGAGAAACACTTTAACGTAAAATATGAACAGTTTTCACATTCTCAAGCGAAAAAAAAACTCGCCCCAGTCAATATTCGGAAAGGGCTTGATTTTATTGAATTTTGAGGATGTTTCTCAAAATATCTCGCAAACCAATACGGGCACCTATCTTTTTTTATTTCTTAATATCATTTGAAATCATGTTTTCTAGATTTTTCGATATTTCGAAAAGTGTTTCGTTCATAGCATCGTTTAGGCGCGTAAAAATTCAAACATTTTGTTAATTTTAGCTTTTTTTCTCTTCGCTATTGAATTTTAGTACAAATATTTTGTTTTACAATGGTAGCCCAATGTATAAGGAGCACATTTAAGCATATTAAAAATATTTGGTATTGACCAATCTCAGTCAAGAGATACTTTTATTAATGATGCCCATTTTCGAATGTTAGACGCCAAATTAAAATTGGGTATAATTTGAAAATTTTTCTCGCGAAATTCAATACGGTGACCCCATTTTTTTATTTTATATTTTTGATGAAAAACTCAAAAGGTTTTACTGTAGAAAGTTTTCATGCTCGAGAAAGATCGCAACATTCCGATCGCACGATCCAAAAAATGTTCCCATATAATCGTAGACGATCAAAATGAATCGGAACAGTTCGTAGGATCGAAAACCTTTAATTGGTTTGCATATAATCGATTTTTTTCTCGATGGTTTGCGACCATTCTTTTCGGAAACCAATATGGAAACCAGCCTTAAGGGTCGAGCGAGTATGAAACTAACCACTGTTAGGCTCGCGTCGGCCAACTACTAATACAGCCCTACATGAAATATGCGAAAGTTTGAAAATCGTTCGAAAAACAAAATATTTGATGCAGCTAAGTGTATATTTCTCAATTTTGGATAAATAACAATGCTTTATTATGTGTGACCGATATTTCATGCAGTAAAAAGTGGTACGCGGTTTTGTGTTATTTATTTTTCTTCAAGTTCTTTGGTTGTTGTTTTGTGTTTTATTTCTGTTTATTACATACGAGGCTTCTTCGCCTGTCCAATTTGTGTGTGTACACAGAATACATGATATACACTAATTCTATATTTTCAAGTAAATTGTTGTACGTAAGTTTGAATTCATCTCGCTCTCGATTTATTATTTTTCAAACCCTGACGATGGAGGATATTCTCCGAAAGCTCGGATATTATGTAATTTCTACGTAGTCGAAACAAAGATTTTGTTACTAATAATTCTATATTATTTCGATAGTGAGGCAGAGTTTCAAAGGTTTATTTATTTCCACGTAACATGTACAATATATACATTTATTATATGACCGTGAATCTTGGAGTCTGGACACTAGCAAATGGAGCAATCTGATTGGTTATACGCGCTTCCCGACCGGTTAATATCCCCCTGTATTAAGACCGCGGACCGATCCACTGAGTAGCTGGCCTTTTTACGATTGAACAGCTGATTGTTTTTTACATTTTCAAAACATTTTCATGGGAGAAGAGGTCGTTGATGAGAATAAAGACTACAGAAAATCCCAGTCGATGTGTTTTTTTATCGTTATTATTTTTTACCGCAATTTTTGTAGTTTTTCTGTACTAGTTTTTTGTTTACTGTCAACTGAAAAAGTCCTGCTCAATACAATCTATCGTCCGAACTTCACAATAAATCACACAATTTGCACAGAAATATCCAGCTTAAGTCGAGAATGCCTATAACACAAAAAGATCCTTCGTTCTGTAAGCTTTCTTTCTTTATTTGTCGAGAATTTGATGTTAGAGTGTAAAAAATAGATCCAAAGCCGCCACAAAACGACTGCAAGTAATCGCTAAATCCAAACTCGTAAAACTAGACCAAAACGATCTCATTTCGAAACAAACACAAGTTTAAATTATTACTGGTAATTGATAATCGAGAATAGATAGAAATGGCATTCATAAAGTTGATTTTTTTGGTTATTTATTGCGAGAAAACAACAAACAAACAAGTTTGCTTGATCAAAACTATGCCAAACTCAAGGTTTGGGCTTTTCCGACGAAAACGAACAAAAACTACCAACAGAAACGATTTGTCAAATCATGAAAACATTTATTGTATAAAGCTACTTACATTTTCTTAATTTCCATTGATAATTTGTCCATTAACACATTTTTTCTTGAGAAAAACGTCTTGCTAACTTTCGCACACGGTCCAGCATCGACTGACAGCATTTTCAAGGGTTTGTCAAGGTTTTCAACCAATCAGCGCACGAAAAATATCGTGATTGATTGATTTATTTTATTATCGTGAAAAAAGACTTTTTGTTCTAGTTTTTTAATGAAAAAAGGTCATATAATAAATGTCTTATTAACCGAGCTTGGTCGGTCTGTACAGGAGAATCTTGACCTCGGTCGGGTACAGACCTCACTGCGTTCGGTCTGTACTTTTCGACCTCGGTCAAGATTCTCCTGTACAGACCTCCCGCTCGGTTAATAAGATCTAAATATATAAATATTGATATAGTGGACGATGCGAAAACTATAACCCTAGGCCGGAGTTGTAGCCGGCTATTTTTTTAACCGCCTGGCTAAAATAATATCCGTTTACATAGCGTTTTCGCATCGTTTAGTCGGTAGCTTGAAGAGCGTCTGTGAGCATCTTGGTGACTAAATGTTGGAATTACACTCTCTCCTTATTAGTGAACCAAACCATAGTTACATTAACTATGACCAAAGTGAAGACTTCAGCGTTTTCGAAAATAGCCGGCTAAAGCGTTTTCACGAAAACGCATAGCCGTCGTTTTCGAAAATATCCACTCTGAGAGGCGTTTTCGAAAATAGCCGGCTAAGTAGCGTTTTCGTGTAAACGGTAGGCCGAAACGGATAAAAAATGTGCATTTACGAAAATAGCCGGATTCGTGTAAACACTGCCTGAGTATATATAATAATTTACACGAGGACTGAAATATTTGACTCTAAACATGTGCGTATGACATGTATTTGTAAAAGTTATTGACTATTCCCTACATAAAAAAGAACACTTTTGCATCGTTTTGGGGGGAGGGGCGGGAGGAGGAGGTGGAATTATGACATTGTGGTAGCATTTTGGAAATTTCTGAGAAATTAAGGTAGTTTGGGGGCTTTCTGCTTCGTATCCTGCCGTCGCGCGAAAGATTTATAAAGCGACTCAAATCAAATGAAAACGCACGTCAGAGCTAGAAAGAGAATTATTCTTAAAAAAATACTGTAAATCAGTAAGTAATGTTACTGGTTTTGAATCTCCATTACGGCGACCGGTATGTAGGTTTCGTTTGTCACCGGAACAGTTGAGGTAAAGAAAGGCAGATCGCGAAAACTTTTATCGACAGCTAGCTTCGTTAGAATTAATCAGAAAAGTGACAATTATAGTACATTTTTACGAGGTTCTTTTCAGTTGTTTCTAGTTACCACGCAACACTAGGTGAAGCTTTGCTTTTTACTTCATAATCAATCAAATACTTAACGACAACTACGAGAAGTCAGCAACTGTTTAACTTGAAACAACCCACACAACCGAAACTACATTGACCATTAAAAGAAATGTAATGGTTTAAGTTCAAAGAAGAGTGGAAACCAGGAAAAAATTTTTTGTTCCTCTTGCATTCAAGACTGGTAAGTATTAAATCGATGACGAACTAGATTAAAATGAACTCTGACGATGAATTTTGTAATAGCACTTGAAAAAAGCGTTTTTTTAAAGGCTATCATGGTTTTATAATCAGTTGCGACAGTTTACTGTTGGTCAGTTTGTAGTGAATAGTAAAAACTTAAAAGTGATTCCTTTTAATTGGTTGGTTATTCAAAAGAACACCTTACCATTTAATTTTAAGCCTATACAATATCGGCAATTGAAATCTTTATAATACCAAACTGTTTTCCAGCCAGCTATTTCCGCCGATTATTAAATCATTTCATTCAGATCGATTCTTGTGTAATAAAAATGACCTTATTGAACGGTTCCGTTGAAATATTTAAAAAAAGCAAAACAAAAACAGATGAAACCCTTGGATTAAGAGTGATTACAATTTGCAGTTTGTTTTCATGACTTCCATCAAAATGAAGCTTTCGTGAATTTCCTAATTTTGTGTTTCTGCCTCGCAATAAAGTTAGTTGTTTGGTGTGAAACACAAATACGCATATTTGTTTTAAACAAAAATAGTTTTTAACAGGAGAATGGAATTAAAAAATGGTTCAACGTTTGCTCTTCTGGACCAACTAACATGGCCATTTTTGAGACTGACTGCTTAGTTTTGGACTATTAACGCATAGTTTGCACTATGATTATTCAAATAATGAATGAATAGAAAAGGAATAAAACATAAGAACTACCTTTAAAGACATAAGAGACTTACAAATTTCCTTCAAAAGTTGGAAAAAAATAAAGATATGATCGAGTTTTCTCACAGTGTAAAAAATAATCATATCTTTTGGAAAGGAAGAAAACGATCGAGGAGTAATGAATTCGACTAAAAGTATAGTCATGTTTTTCCACTTATACTGATATCGATGGAAAATAACTCAGCTATTAAAATAAAAGAAATTACATTTTTGCATTTTCTAATTTCCGCTGATTTGCATTGTTTACCATATGAAAACATGGCATGATTGTTTTGAGTTTTTTATATTGTTAAGTGACTCGTGTTCAAACAATATCTCTGTTGTACTCCGAAAATTTGCAGATCAATTTTTACATAATTATTATAAATTAATAAAAATAGTGATGATAATGATAACAACTGTACTAGATTGCACTGCACTGTTAACTATGGTGCCATGCATCAATCAGGAGCCTGTTGTACAAAGAATAAGGATAAAGTTATCCACTGGAAGAAGGTTGTCCGCCCTATATGATTTAAAATATTCAGAATTTATCAGCTGGAGAAGGAGTTATCCGGTGGATAGCTATAGCGTTATCGAGACTTCTTACAGCCGGACCCAGAGCATTAACAAAGTATAAAGTACATAGATTAATCGCTTTATTGGGCTTGTTTTTATCATAAACACATGCACCGCCAACACCAACACCACCAACCGACCAACACCACCACCAACGATGTATCGATATATCGATCAGAGTCAAGAGAGTATGAGATAAGAGAGCTTATCCCCGGACCACATCAGTGGCTCAACTCGTCGTGCTATTTTTAGAAACTTGTTAACAATCTCCGCACTTTTGTCTTGAGATGTTTTGACGATGCGACCGCACTTCCTGCAATCTGGCCAATCACGCTGCATTCCCGAAATAACTCAGTTTGAATTTAGAATCAAAACATCCCCTGATGAGTGTAAAGCCCAATACTGGTATAAGTTCTCTTAGCTCATACCCCCTTGTCTGAGATGTCCATGTAGGCGATTCACTAAGCAATATTCGATCAAGCATGTTAATTTTGATCTTGATTTCAGACCATTCCAATACTCATTGACCATCCAATAAGAATGTCTATGATACCTTCGTGGCGTCTGGTCGCCATTGCAATTCTAGTAATTATTTGTCTTCAACATAACGGTCATCTAGTCGACGCTTGGAGAAGACGAAGAAAAGCCTATCCAGCAAAAGTAAGTATAACTTATTCAGGGAACGCGGAGTATGTTTAAAAGTGGGGGGAGGGAAGGGGGGGGGGGGGGCGGACAGCGAAAAGAAAATCACTTTTTTTCTTAGACTCAGAAAGAACAAGGCATCCACGACATGCATCCATATTAAAAAATATGATGATTTCAAAAAGAAGAAAAAAAACTTTTGAGGATAATTATTATTTGGATTATTTGTATTTTTATTCTTTAGCGCTAAAAATTGGAGGGCTGCAGCCCCAGCCCCTCACTCTCCGCGGTCCATATTATCAAATGAATATGATGAATAATAGAAGGTCGGGACGATCCAGGGATGGTCGTAGGAAATGCATGCCCAAAAGCACCACGAATGGCAAAACGAACTTACGGGTTTTAAACTTCTCTAGACGTCATAAAAAAGGATATGCAGTCCCTGATTCTGATGCTTACATAATACGAGGATCATTCAATCCCCTTGCCAAGTGGAGTGTCCCCTCCATCCGCCTAGAAAGGTACCTTAACGTCCCTTTAGGCAGCAAGGAAGGACGGTTTTACACTCGATATTTTCCTTTGCCGGCCCTCTCCTCGTTGTCAATCCTTCCCCCACTTTACGTGCCGCTATGCAAGTTGGGATTGGTAGCATTTTTATTTTTTAATTAGATAAGTAATTTTCACAAAGCAAGGGCAGATCCAGGGAGGGGGACTGGGGTGACTTGTCTCTCCCCCCCCCCCCAAAAAAAAATGTAATGATTTTTTTACTTCTTTTATAATTTAAAAGCAACTTTAATTTTTTCATTTCATTTACTAAAATACAATAATTAATATCAACCGAATACATTTTGAGTGTTTTATTCTCATAAATGAACTGCAATGAACTAGAAAATGCTAATGAGAATCCAAAAAGGAATATATATTAACGAAAATAGTTGGAAAATTCCCATTGGTTACACTCCTTAAAAAAATCATGAATCCGCCACTGCAAAGGTTCTTCATTTGGTGCAAGATCCATTTATGTTGATTATTTCTAGTTTGAAATAAAATCAAAGCTCAAGTTGGGGGAATGCGGAATAACCAATTTTATGTTTTGGTTTCAGTGTGGTAGCAGCTGCAGTACAAAGATCTGTGCAGTGTATTTCCGAACTGGCATGTTGTTCCATTATAAAAACTGTAATGGTTGTGGTTATGGGTGTAAATGTTCTTATAGTCATAAGCTAAAGCCAAACGGCCCACCATATGTATATGTATGCAAGCCATAGGGAACGATTACAGGGCATTACAGGGCTGCTTGGGTGCGTATGTACTAATAAAACAAACAAAAATCTATCATGTGTTGTTGTTTACTTGTTTTTTTTTATTCATTTGGCACAAGCACTTTTGCCTATATATAGCTATTTCAAATAACTTTGTCATCACCAAAAGGCAAAAATAGGCCATTCCAAGACTACTAGGATTTATGAGTATAAATATTACTGTCATAATTAATTAATTATTATTAATTAATTAATTGCACCATTTGACAAGAAATCCACGCCATTTAGTTTTTCTGTTTGCTCCATAGATTAAAAGTTCAATATTCATCTTTTTGACTGTCCAAGATTTCATTCTACATTCTGTCATTACATTAACCCATCATTCCTAGTGGAATTACAGTGAGGACACTTGAACCGTGAACACTTTGTGCTTTTTTGACATTTTCAGTTTTAACATGCATCCTTCGAGTGAATCTATTTGAAAACATTTGAATTTTGATAACTCAGTGCATTTGAGTTCAGTCCTACTTTTTCAGAGAATTTGAAGCAGTAGAAAGCTCAGAAAATAAAACGCTAAATAAAGACAAGTGTTCACCGTTCGAGTGGCCTCTCTGTAATGAACTATTGCCTTTTGTTGATAACAGTGTTATTTGAAATAGTCCCAAGATTTTATTTTGTAAATATATTTATTTGGTAAGTTAGCATCCAAGGAGCATAAGACTTCAAGGAGCCCCCTTATCCATTATATAGTGCAAGCTCACATTGTTACTTAAAAACAATATAATATATAACATGAAGTTATTCAACATCAAAAATGGCGTTCACTAGATTTTCTTTGGAAGTGAGTGTGCAATTCATCCTGGGCAAAAGAGGGCTCCTTTACAGTTAAAACCCCAGAAGCATCCCCTCCAAAAGTTCATTATTGATTTTATTAAGTATTGAATTATTCCATCCCAATTATTAAATTAGAAAAAAAGTCTACAAAATTAAAAATATACAAAACTTCTCTCTTTTTTCAAGAAATACTTCAGTGTTTATTTTTTGAGAGTTTAATCTTTCAAAGTTTTTTATTGTCTCAATGCAGACTTCTTGTTTTGAATGCATCAGACATTAATTACAAAATTTAAAAGTGCAATCACTAAATGTGTGCAACAGTTGTAACTATATTTTTTAGTAAACAGCACTAATTAAACAAAAGAAAACGATAAAATTACAATGTTGCAAACTTTTAGTGCGTGCACTCTATTCAAATGGAATAATGAAATCAATATTCAAATAATGAAATCAATATTCAAATAATGAAATCAATCACAAAGTTTTGGTGGGAAATGCTTGAGGTGTTTCGACTAGAGGACTGTATTTTTAAATAACTAGAGAACATTTTTTTTTAATTTGTTTAATATCACAATCACCTACAATGTACATGGGACTTAGTATTAGACAAACCAAATGTCCAGAAAGAAGTAAATAGCATAGTACTAGTAGATTAAGGTTTATAATTTCATAATCTGGTCAGGCATGGGTGTGACCCATTTGGATGTGTTATACACACTTTCACCAACATTCCAATCTTTGACGTCTTTCATGATTAATTCTTCTTCTCTTTCATTTTCCTTCAAGGCACGAAGAATTCTGTAGAATCAAAATAATATCAAATATTCTGTAAGTCATTTTTTGTAATATAAAGATTGGAGTGGCTTTCAAAAACCCCATCCATAGGCTTTCACATTCTTGGTGCACAAAAGTAACTTGATTTGCTCTAAGTCTCTCTTGTTCTCCCCTTCCTTTCATTTTGCAAATGACAACTGTGATGCCAAAGCCAAGGTGATTCCCATTAAACAGGCAAAGACATTTGGTTCAGATCTGGTTTAATGACAGAATGGTAAATTCCAAATCTGGGAGAGCAAGCTAATCAATTTTAAAGCCTTAATAGTGGGACATCTGACCATCAATTTTATGCCGCTATATCATCTTAAATAATTCTTCAATTTAATGCAAACATAATATCATTGATAGATATCAGTGCTAAGATTCATTTTTTAAGGTTAAAAGAAAATTTTACCAGACTTTTAAGGACCATATAATAATCCAAAACAATTAGAAACCACCAAAACTAGGCTTCAAAGGCTTCAGAGAAAATTACATACAAATGTGTACATTTTCTTTTTGCCAGAACAATTTATAATACTGTAAGCCTGAAGCATGATGGCATTTTACCCATGTCTCTAGACCAGAATCCTTTTCACATTGCTTTTGTTCACTAATTATGACAATTGTCCCTATTTTATTGAGGAAATAAAAAAATGAATATGAAAGGATTTTAAAAACTATCATAATGGTATGGAGAAGTGGGTAAATTTTCTGTATCACATTTATTTAATGGTCTAATGTAATTTATGAAAATCGTGCATTAAAAGCAGGAAAGAGTTGTTGCAAGTCTACCCATGTACAGAAATGAAATCTATAACCATACATGTACAGAAGGATGTTTTTGATAACACCAAAGTCAAAATTACAAAAAAAAGCAATGTGAAAAGAATTATGTATTAGTCAACCCTGATCCCTGACCCCTGGGGATTATCATTGAAATTTCACTAGTGTTCAAAAATTTCATTTGGATAATAATTAGTAATTATTACTCTTTTTGGTTTTGGATCAATTTCCCGCATTTTTAATGGTGTTCAAACCTCACCAGCTGCTGCAGGAGCTTGCCTAATGCATGAATTCTGAATTAAGTTAATAATTAATCTCATGTACCAATCCCATGTACCTACGCATGATTCAATTCACGAATCAAAGTTGGTCAACAGTTAACCATTTTGGTTTTTCATTCGAATATTTTCCTTCCTTGAGAAAACTCTTGAAACCATGAATAAAGTTAAAACACAATAACTACCATTTTCTGTGTATTTTCACCTTTCTCATCACAAAATTTAATGCCCTTGTTGTCTCAATTTCCATCTTCGCAGAACGATCACACAAAATTCACAATGTTGGATTTTTACAAATAAATTTTTGCAAACATATATGGGATTTATCATTAACTTGAAAATCAATTTGTAATCCGATTGGCTGGTTGTAATCGGCAAATTCACCAGGCAGCTATGTTGTGGTATGTGCCTTCAGGAAGAAAATGATTCAATTTTTACTTTCCTCCAAACAGTGGTTGAAACATCTTTTGCACCATCTGTTATCATTCCTAAGTTGATAAGTAATGGCTTTTTTGGTTATATTTTCTCATTGCAATAGCGCGCTTGGAAAATTACCGCCATTTCAAATTTCATAGTTTGACAGTTTTTGTTGCAGTTAGCGTGCGCAGAAGACATGCGCCATGCAAAACTGTGGAATTACCTTAATGTGTCAATCACAGCGCAAAAGATTCTGTTGAAATAACGACCAATCATATAACAAAGATTTATGTCAACATGAATAAAGCTATTCATGTTTGTTGTGAGCATCCACTTTACCTTCTATCACTTTCAGCTTGTAAAACTGGTAGTAATGCAATTCTAGCCTGTAATTGTTCTTTTCTTAGTTCACTTTGGCATAAACAAACAAAATAATATTCCATAAGTACACTAATTTTATTTAAGCATAGATTATTGATCCTCAAAAATGTATTACACTTAATATTACTTTTAAAAATTAAAGATAATGGTATGTTGAATTGAATAAACATATAAACAAGCTACAAAATCCATATGTCCGACATCAAACTCTGACAATGGTTGAGAGATGATTATATTCTCTTACCATCTTTGTCTGTTTCCTCGAACAACCATGGCAAAACCAAAAGCCATCACTAGACCACCTCCCAGGATTGCTATATATCCATTTGGTCCACGTCGTGGTACATTTCTGGCAAATTCAATGGGCGCATAGCCCCCTTGTCTTGGCAACTCTTGTTTGAACGTCGCCATCTTGGATGAAGTATGAATCATGGGAAACCTCGGAAAAGACTGGGAACAGTTGCGGGAGGGGAGGGAGAAACGTTTCTTACAACAACAAAAATGCATTTTGTGTGAGAGGGGCTGAGAAAGTACTTATTTCAGCAATAGGGAAGGGAGGGTAGAGGGACAAACCATATTTTCCAAAGCACTGGAATAATATGAAAAATAATGGAACACTCATGTACAAAATGAGTTTTTATCGTAGTTATTAGTTTTGGAACGATGCAGGCATTCCATAGAAATGAAAGTACGTAAAAAAAAGTACGTATTATAAAATGACAAAAACAAATTGTATACGGATGACTTAACTCCGTACATTGTGAATCATACGGGGAATCATATTTTTTGTCTTGGACTAAATTTTCTTAATGGATTTGATCGAGTTTCACTTTTGTCCGAGGAGAAATTGATTCTTCATTTGTGAGATGTGTGAGCCGATTCAGTGCACTGCGTGCGGTGTCTAAACTATAGCCCGCACTGACAAGCTTGTATCTTAAAACTTTCATTTCTGAAAGCGTCACATATAAAATAAAGCTAAATGAACAGCTTGGTGAAAAATAAAAACGCAGATTTGATGAGGTTCAAAAGTTTTTCTTGGATTAAAAAGAGCTAATAATAAATCTACATATATAAATGAAGTGCGTAATTGAACTGATAGCTGCCAAAGCAAATCATAATGATTTTGTTAGAATAATTTAATGGGAGCATTTATATAGTTCGCAATAGAAAAATCCAGTGCTATTTGAAAATCGGAAATAAAACGCCATAAACGATAAATTGATACGGTCAATATAATATTGTGAATATTGTTATTTTTTTCACGCAAACAAAAGACGGCAATCATTGCAACGAAATACAAGCAAAGCTAATACATCAAAGTAAAGGATTTGGCAAAGAAAAAAAAAACGGTTTTAATCCTGTTTTAAGAGTGTTTGTTTCGGTTGAATTGTCGTTGCTGTTGAGTCGGCTTTCTACACGCACATTAATTTGGATGGCTGTGAGGTGATGACGTCAAAAAATCGCTTAAAATAAACATATTATCTTCCGTCCATGACTTCCTCTCAATAAAATCCTGTTTTAAGCTCATTTGCTTGTTGTTTTGTGAATTGATAGATTCTTTATCTTTTTAGTGCGTTTTCTTTAAATACTTTTGTATTGAAAATTACCATTAATTTCTTTTTGCATCACAATGCTGAATTTGAATTCTCGGCGTTGATGCTTGTTCCAAGAAAAAATTGAAAATGAAAATTAACAGATTGTCGAGGAGAAATAACGGGTTCGAGTTTTTTGTACTTATTGGTTGGTTTTAATTTGTTATGGACTCTCATGGGCTAGCTGTGGTTTTAGAAACACGAGGCTTATTGCATGTCAAGCGTGACAATGCCTTTGTAGATCCCTCATGCTGATTGGATGGCTCGATTATCAATTGTTCTTCTACGGTCAGCAAAGCTCACAAGCTAGAACGCCCGGGTCTTTTACACAGTGTCTTATAGAGCACTCGCACATTTTGGCCGTAAAAACTTCGTTTTCTTTCTTGTAAGAAGTTGAATTTTACACCACTGGTATTCTAATCATTGAGGAACAATTCAAGATCAAGAAAACGGCATTTTATCAGGTATTTATGAGGTCAAAGTCGTTTTTATTGTGCCCTCTGTCTTTGTCAAGCATCCAAGGCATTTGCGATGGAGTGACTTGATAAAATTTAACTTTGCTGCTATTTGGCACACTATTTTATGTTAAATCAACTGCCAAATGGTTCATAAAGATCTTCTTTCCTATGTACTTCGTTTTCAAATGATTTTCGCTTGTTTTAACCCGATTTTTCGTCATTTTACAACCTCCATACCCTCCTAAATTCGCTATGAATAACAAACACCGCAATTTGCATTTCTAATTTTGTCACATTGCCCAAAGTTTTTTTTACTTGCGTGTTTTTGTAGATGTTGCTCTCACTGAAAAAGCAATATGTTTTACTACGTCAGAACACTAATACTATGGCCTTCGGCTTTTAAAATGGGCAATGTTCAAGATCTTTAAGTTTTATTCCACCATAAAACATGATGAATTTATGTCTCTTGAACTCTATTTCCCTCAAATGCTCACTTTTTTATTGTTCATCATATTGGATCAGGAAATGTCTCAGTTACAATTTTAAAATATAACTGTTCTTGGTAGTTCTGGTTCTATAAATTATGAAAATTTTGGATGTTTTTTTAAAGAGGAGTGTTTTGAGAAAAATTGTATAGTATTTTGGAGACAGAACAGAGCCTTGCCAGGTCTGGGGTTACTTGCTGAAATTGACCCGAATGCCTCGTGTTTTAATAAATCAAGCCTGCCATATCACGTGTTTTTCGATAAATTCTAATATGTTTCGATACATTTAATCATTGTTTGGTCGTTTAGGAGGGTGTAAATAAATTATTCGTTATAGTGACTTTCTCCGAAAGCATAATATATGATGATGAAGTTTGTGCATGAATTGTGTTCTGGTTGAAAAGCTTTTAGAAATGACACAACTGAATGTTATTCGTCAATCGTTACTTTCATCTATTAAAATCACATTTTATTTACACATAAATTATTATTAATATTTTTAAGTAGCGTAAATAAATGTGCAATCTTCAAAAATTGTGCTCAAACTTGTTTTGTTTTAAATCAAGTTTAATTCTTTCTTTTTTTAAATTAGACTTTCAAAAAAAATTGCATTTTCAATTTTTTATGTTATTTTGATACAAAAACATTTTGTTCTGATTTTCCTAAGAGAATTGTTCAAACATTTTCAAATAGAAAATATTTATTTTAATTGTTTCGATTTGCAAAGAAAAAAAAATATATCGTGTTTGAGTTATATTTTTGGCTATCAAAATGTTGATAATTCCATAGTAATAAATATATGCATGACAGAATTGCTACTCCGTATTATAACTGTAGTTTTATAAAGATTGTAGACAAATTCAATTGGTTCGTGTCTGGCCATTGTGAAAGGTGTTCAGGTTGAACCAATCATAAACTTGTTTGAACAATGATTAGATTCTAATGTGGTTAACTCTAATCCCTAGCCGATGAATAAATTATTCAAACCATTTTACTGTCATTTATGATGCATGATGCTCAAGTATTTACTTGTAATAAATCAACCATTGCAACAGTGATTCTAGTAGTAATTTGGTAAACTGTTGGTTGCTTCTTGAAGTGTTTATTCATGCATGGGCTTATCTAGCTCATCAATACAATCAGCATGACTCTTTAGAATGTTGATTTGACCCAATGAAACCATTTATAGCAGCTCATTACTAAATCAGTATACACAAAGAGCCTTTCAAAACTACAAATACAACACATTCTATTAATATATGCAAAATATAAATAACAACGTTGTTTTTGAACATCATTTGAAATTTATAAATGGTTCTTATAAATTATTTGGCTACTTTTTCTATGAGTTTTATGAGCATACGTACACATTGAGATTTAAAAAAAAAAAAAAAAAAAAAAGAATCAAGAAAAATTAGTGGAGATTTGTTTTAACCAATGTATTTATTTTTAGTTTAAGAGTAATTTCAAACATTCAGTAAAAAGTATAGTTTAAATGAATAAAATAGGTTGATTTTGCATAATTTTTTCCGTGTCACAATTCAATGTTTACTTTGTATTTTCAATATTTTATTGTGTTGTAGATTATTTAAAAAAAGCAAAAAAAATGTGTAATAATTAACAAATTCCTAAGTATGTTCAAAATAATATTTGTACAAGACTTTATGAATCTATCAAAATGCAATACCTGTTTTGGTTTTGTACAGAAATGGTACATAATATTTTTTTTATTATTTTAGAAAAATATATTAGTTCTAAATCCAATTTGCTAAGTAAGTCAGTTAAAAACATATGATTCAAGACATTTTCTGTAGTTTTTAACGGTGTAACATTTTCTGTAGTTTGTAATGGTTTGTAACAGCAATCTTTGTCTTTTTGACAAATCATCACGAAAATATTCAAACAAACTTGTGTTGACATTTTTCTGATGTCAAGAGGTCAATTCTGTATATTTGAACTAAAGTAGATTATGCTGAAGTCAATACCTGTGGTTATGTTGTAATTATTTGGGTGAGTGTTTGAATTCTTGGGACAATTATTTGTGATTTCTGATATTTTAATTACCAGATGGAGCAAACAAAGGAAAATGAAAGCAATCACTTGAGCTGTTGATAAGGGCCGGTTGCACAATCATTCATCAAGTGGGTAAATTCTAAATAACCACTATGCAGTGGTGCATTAGCCATGGGGTAAGGGAGGGGGAGGGGTGTTTGCTGGTGCAAAAAAGGGGTGGGTCACAAATTTTTTCAATCAGAATTTACATCAATCTATTTAGAATTGCCTTTAAAATGAGGGTGAGTCTAGAAAAATCATTCATGGCTTTTTACATTTGCACCACCCCTCCCCTCCTCCCGTTAATTAATGACCATTCAGTGCAACCAACTGCTGTTGGATTATTTCAGGTTTTTTCTGATAATTTTTGTGAGCACTGTACCAAACGTTTTCAAACTGCCACTACATAACCTTTCTTTAACTCGGCAAATCTGAAATTTAGACCGTGTATTAACTAATGAGTGAAGGTTGAGGTGATGTCTTCAGTATGCCAAATGATGTTGCCATAGCAACACTAAACAAAAAACCTTGTAGCAATTCTTCTAAAATATCTCTTGAATCAGAAAATATATTATATATATATACATCATATAAATTTGTCATACTATTGCACGTATTTAAGAAAAGTTTAAAGAAAATTAATCTGTTTAATTTTGAGTAAATCACAAAAAAATAGTTTAACTTGCTCTTTTTTTCCTTGTCTAAAATGTAAACAATTTAATTTGATTTGATGAACAAGTTAATTGTTATTATAAGTTATGAGTTATAAATTTAACTGATTATCAGTGAAACAATAATTTGGCTTTATTATCTAAAAGAATCAACATCTATTTTATTTTCAATGTTCTAATCACATTAAAGGTGCCTTTGTTCAATTTCCTGTGTGATGGTTTTTAGGTTGTTGAGAATTAATCTTGTATTATTTTTTGGATCATCCATCAGCTTCTGGCTATTTAATTGTTTATTGATGACCCTCTTGTGAGCAAGCAAGTTCAATTTGGCTTGTTTTTGTATTTGTGCATGCATTGAATTTTTGTAAAAAAAATGTTATTTATTTACCTGCATCAATAGGTTTAGTAAGTTTGTACATAAATTTTCACAAAATATGTTTTGAAAATAAGAATAAGTCGCATTTTTGTGCGCAATCAACATCCTAAAATTAGATTTTTTGTAACACTAACATGGTGGTCAGTAACATTGACATTGTGTTTGTCAATTATTTTATATATGTTATATTACCTGTACATGTAATATTAGTGCTGTTACTATTGTTACCATATGATGTCAGTTGAGGAATATATCAGTCAACCTAAAACAAAGCATTGGCACCAGTAAAATAATCACAATAATAGTAATAATTATAATGACTATTGTTTTAAAGTATTTTTGTGATACGGTTGTTAATCTTGATGATTACTAGGTAGTTCACAAATGACTGACCTGAATTAATGTTTACATTACATAACATACATAATGCATTTTAGGTCTTCTCTCAAAACCAAGTTGATCTCATATATATCTGATCCATATATTTACAAATTTTACTGTTTTAAAGTTATTACTTAAGAGTCTTATCATGTTCTTGTACTTTTTGTATTTTCTATCAATGATCATAATAATCAACTATAAATAGTAATGATGAAAACAACTGGATGTCAAATCTCATACCTATCTAGTCTAACTTATTCTAGGTATAGCCTGTACTAAAAACCTGTTAAGCACAATTGTAAATAATTGATTCTATTCAAGTACTAAAGAAAAATGATTAATTGATTACCAATGAACTATAAAGGAACTAAACTGTAGTCTTTGTGGTAAAATATATTAATATCACAAATGACTGTTCAAAGCTTCATGCCAAGCATCTTGATTTTTTTAGAATTGAATTAAACTAAAGCAGAAATTCATTTATTAACTCAACTATCAAATAGAAAGAAACATTATATAATTTAATGATTTTTATGGAAATAAAACAATCAGAGAAATTGATTAAGTACTAATCATTCTAATAGATTATAAAATACTTTTTAGAATAGATTTATTTTAAAAACACATAATATTTATTTTATGTATTTTCTGTTTATTTGAATGCAATTCATTAAAAAAAGCATACAACAAGGCAGTTTTGAAAACATAATACTTGGAAGAATTTTCCATACAGGAAATTCAAAACATGTTTTACTGTATTGTGAAAACAGGTTTATATCCTGTTTGGCAAGTTTTTGATAGGTGGTGGGTATTATGTTGTCTTAAGTGATTCAAGCATCAACTGTCTGAAACACTCAATGTCAAGAACACTAAGGTTAAAGCTTGATATCTCAACTAATATTCTTGACTAAATGAAAGTCAGCTTTATAAAATGAAATCCAATTTGTAATATTAAATAATTAATTTGTTGATTAATGAATTTGTACATTACAAAGAAGAATAACTATTACCAATATCTGGGGAAAAAAGAAGTGTTGAATTTGAAATTGCATCAAAATTTTGCTGCAGTTTTGATAGTAAAACAAACTTTTAGATATGTTTCAAGGATTTTAAATTGTATCAGTTATATAGCATTTGTAAAGGTATTTTTCAACAAAAAAGCTGAAAATATCATGTTTTTTAGGCAAATGTCATAAAAAGTGGAACTGTACATGCATACTTTTTGACCAAATTGAGATACATACAGAATTAATACTCTTGTATTAATAAAAATGTTTACAATTGAAAATAACCATTTCTAGACAAGACAAAATTAAACTATGAATTAAAGAAGCAATTGGAAGTTGAGTGGTGGCTCCTTTTGTGTTTATAATTGACTATTTTAGTTGCTCGCCTACCACTTGGACACTCCAGCATGCAGGATTATCAGAAAACCAATAGCAAAGACATTTAATTTTTTTTTCTCTTTATGAACTACTTCAAAGTGAGAGCCTGCCATTTCAGTATTTGAAAGAAATACATAAAAAAAATATTGTTGATCTCATGGAAATGCTTCTTTGTCTTTTTCATTTCTTTTTAATATTAACATTTTATTTTATTTATGTTTGCCCCGAGAGCGGAGCTCATCTAACTTAGGGGGCTCACATATAAATACAATACATTACACACTAGAATTAAAATAGAGTAAGGATGGTTATAAATTGTTTTTATTTTTTCAACGGTTCATTTGATTAAAATGTTTATTTGTCTTTTTCATGAAAAAAAACATTCAGGTATTTTTTTTATTCTAGTAATATTTGTATATATTCACATAATTTTTTCCCTTAAGTTACAAAAAAAAACTTAAAAAGCCTTAGCTATTTCAATTTCATTCATTTGAAGCTTATCTTTTTCATTAAAACACTTTCACAAGCTACAACATTTTTTATTCTATATAATATACAGTCATTTTAATTGTATTTGATTAATTTTTACAAACATTTGATGTAAAATGAGTTATGAAAATTATCATTCTAACCATGAAATTGATTCTCAAACAAATAACATTATCTTGCATGGTACAAAAATTTGTTTTATTGATTCATTGCAAAGTACTTATGTCAGGTGAACCATTTGATTTAGATCTATTCATTATTCAACAATGATATGGTTTAGGTGTAAACAATTTTATCAGTGAGTGTGAACATTTGCATTTCCTTGTTATGTCTGGCTTGGCTGGGAAATTGTGAATGCCAACTATTATTCAATGTTAAATGAGTCATAAAAAAGTATAACTCGCCTTTTTATGTTGCAGTTTCTTTAATTGTTACTTTGTTCTTCATTTTTGTAGAATTTTAAAAATCCATTTTTAATCAATTTCAAATTAAAATATTTGTCTATATAACAATTAGCCAAAAGCAGGTTAATTTCCAATTATAGGACATTTACAGTAGTCCCCAACAAGGAAAATTACCAGACTCTATCCCCTGAGAGAAAATGAAACCCAACCCACTTACAAGCACCCTGTGCTACAAACATTTAATTTTGTTTCCATATTTCCTAAAAGTTCCCTCATTCAGTAGTTTTATTTTTCTTTAATAGAATATATACAGCTATTCTTGATATGGTTGAAATACTGATTTAGCGAATAGCAAAGTCATTAAGAAATAATGAGTCAAAATGTACAAAATAACTTCTTCACATAGTTATAATTAATATATAATTTTATATTTAAAACAAGAAAACTAAAAACTTTATATATGCAAATGACATTGTTATTCACTGAATCAATATTTCATCTGGACAACCTTTTCAAGAACAGCTGTATGTAATATCTAAATGTATAGAATTATAATTTATGTATGTTAAATATTTGTTCACTTGGATACTTACAATACTAGTCATTATGATAGTTTGTTAGTTTATCTTGGACAAAACTACTTGACCAGTACATTCGATTTCAGAAAAATGCACACCTTTTCTAGCGTTTACAAAAATAACTTATACGTTTTAAAAATAATCTCCCCCTTACCCCACAGGACAAAGTTGTTATAATTGTAGATGTGTTGACCCCTGACAATCATTTGATCATGAAATCAACATTGTTTGGGTGAGAAAGGGGAGGGAAAACTAAAAAAAACGCACATGGAAAATGTACCAAGATTTTTGTCCAATGTTGTGGAATTATAATTTATCTATGTTAAGTATTCAATTGCATATATTAAATACTATTGATGGTTTGTTTGTTTCAGAAATCATGTTGACCATACTACATGTCATCTGAAACTGTCTCACTTTCATCATCCAGTCACCATGACGATAATTGTCCCAGAGCTAAGCCCATCAGCTGACAAGTCAACTGCAAGCTTTGCATTACCTACTAACCAACCAACCAAACCCGTCAACCACCATGATAAAGACAATGAAAACAACAACCAACTTGACCATCAGCAAACACAACCACTTTATCAATCCACATCACTTAAATCAGCTCTTAAAACAACTAGCAAATCAATATCATTAGTTATCTCCAAGACAACCGTAACCAAGGAAACTGACATTGATGACAACAATGAAATTGATGGTATGGATACTAGTTCTTCGCTTCCTGGATCTGGCGCTAAGGTTGTAAGCCGTGGACGCCGCAGAAGTGTTGATAAGCAATATAGGCCCAGCCAGCCAACTGGTAACAACAATGGAGGCGGTAGAACAAGTGCAAGAAGGAGTGGACGGTCCTATCAGAACTATGACAATAATTCTAGTAATGGCAACTCTGGCGCAGATGGAAATGGTGAAGATAATGATGATAGTGATGACGATGAAGATGATGAGTACATAGATGAAGATGATGACGATGAAGATGAGGAGGAAGAAGAAGAGGATGAAGAAGATGAAGATAAAAATGAAGATGATGATGATGAAGAAGATAAAAATAATGGTGTTGATAATAGTATTGATGAAAAGGTACTGGCATCCTTTGGGTTGAAGGTATGTACCAAGACAAATCCTTATGCTATGGTGTTTCACAACAAAATTAAATAAAACCAGTTTTACATGAAATTGGTTTTTCACATAACATAATAATAATAATAATTTAATACTTATACGGCATATATTCCATGTGTATATGCTCATGTGTGCCATTACAAATAATATAGAAACAAAAATCAACCAGGCATGGAAGTGAGGTTTCCTACATCAGAGACTTGCTCTCCTTTTCCTCTGACACACATGCCTTAGGACCTCTAGGCTATAATCAGACACATAAAAAGTATATATATTCTATTCCAATCAGACATGGCTGGCTATTCATTGGTTACACTGTACTGTTTTTGCCACCCAGAATCTTTTTGCCTAATCATAGACATTGTGAAGTGTTTACAGTGAAAAGCCTATTGTTATATTTACTTGCAATCGTTCAGTGTGACTAGAAGCTAACTATATAGAAAACACTGATTTGTTTTGATGATAGCATCAAACATGGAAAGCTGTTCTTATTTGTTTTCTTCCTAATTTCCTTTTCCCTTTCACTAAGACATGGTGGGTGAGGGGGGATCCCCAAAAGTAAAATACAAGCAAAATACGGCCTAAAACTAAATGTTTTTGGAACTAGAGAATAATTTTAATTTTCTAAACATTTCTTTTTGCAAAAAGTATGAAATTTTACAAATTAAAATACCCAAGAAATGTGCAAAAAACTTGAAAAATAAAATTGTGCCTATTAATTCCAAATTGAACTTGAAGTCAATTTATTACCTATACTTACTACAGAACATGTATGAATAAATTATTATAATGGTGTACCTATTGTTTACATTATCATATTTGTAGCAATAATGGAAAATGATATTATGGTTAATTCATCTTGTTCATCAGTTATTATTAGTACGATAATGTGAAAACTTTTGTTATCAGTTCTTGTTTTGTTAATTTCTCTTTGAAGAATTCTGGTGCTGAAGAAGTAGCAAGTTATTTTATTGTGATCTTGTGCTATTGTATTTTCAACTTGACAACTTACTGATGGTGGTCATAGATGTATAATGTTCCAAATGTTTATTATCAATTTTATAAACTCTCAAATCAAATCAGACACAAACTTCTATCAGTAGAAAGTTTGACAACACTTTGTAAATCTATTTGTTTTTTTAGCTCCCAGGTGATTCGTCGGTGGATACAGCCAACATCGACTGTGATGGGCCAATACCGACTGGTACACCGATCACATTACAAGGCATTGTGTGCCATGAAACACTTGGAGGTTAGTATAATTCTCGCATATCAATGTAATTGTTTATATAAAACACATATTGCAATTTACTTATTTATCAAGTTGAAATGATGGTCACGTGCTGTGTATTATTTCAATTGAAAGTCCTTTAAGATATTTTAAGCTGTAAACTAAAATGTTGAAATGTATTATAGTGCATTATAAAATAACTATGATATGCCGCACGCTCTGATTGGTCAATGTGCATGCTTTATGAGGGCAGAAAGCTCTTACACGTCAGCTATTTTTGACTTGTTTAATGCTTCTACTTTGTCATTTGTATTTTTCTCCTCTTGCTTCTCTAGCACTTCTCTCATGTTCTGCCTATCCCCACATTCTTTCACAGGAAAAAATAGGTGATTCCCAGAATGGGTTTATTTTGGTTTTTGTTGCACTTTCCCAACAATAACCCAAAATAAGCCCATTTTGGGAATCCCAAATTTGAACCCAATGTTGGATTTTGTGTTTATTTCTTAATAAAGCATTCACTCATCTTTTATTCCTTCATCAAAACTATCAAGTTGAAAAATTCACTATCTTCTTTGATTTTAACTTGGCAGTTTCTTTTAGACACCATCTTCACTCTTTCCAGCCAAACAATCATTCCATGAATGCTTTCTGGTTGTGTTTGTAACCAAGGCCAAACCATGAGTATTGATATCAGAGGCTTTTTTGTCACAGTTGATTATACCAAGGGAACATTCTATTGGTGTGAACAATGACTATGCATACTTATTTTAGGGAGTTTGTTTCTGAACCAATTTGCTCTACTAACTATGCCCTAGAGATGAATATTCCACCAGTTTCTCCCTACAGGAGGCATATTTTGGAATGACTCATTGCATCATATGTCTTGTAGGTGTGCTTGTTGTTAATATAAAATGGCGTAACAAGATCTACTGTGGTTCATTAATGGACTGTACTAGACATTCCTGGGCAAGACCAAGGTACAAACTGATATGATACCATATCACCTTTTATCTTCCAAGGGCTTTGCAAACTCGAATTTCCCTTATGCATAGGAAAGGAGAGAAATTTAGAAGAAAGAATCCTTTGATTTTTACTAAATTTCTCTCTTGTCTATGTTAAATAGAGTGCAAACAATAAATCCATGAAACACTTATTACTGAACAGTACAAAATAGTGCTAATTGAACAAAAGAAAACAATTGAATTACCATAAAATTGTACTATTTAGTATTACTAAAGTTTCACGGATTAATTGCTTGCACTCTAGAAGGGAATTTTTAGACCTTATTTTTTCAATGCAGGGCAATTAAAAAGATAGATCCCATGACCTATAGCACATTTTAACCAATCCCCCTAATTTACTTTGATGCCATTGCTTGTTTACATAGGGGAAAAAATCACCAAATCCAATATAAAATTCAATAGAATTTTATCCTAACGAAACAGTTCAATCTAAAATGGTCTGATTTTCATATACATGTATAATACTTATGTGTTAATATGTGCTAAGGAATATTCAGGGCGCTTGGGGACTATAGACCTTTTCGGCTTCATATGCAAATTGCCCATTTCAGACAACGTGACACTCTCTAGGGAATGGTTGTTTTATGAATAATGTGTTGAAATATTTACACCTGAAAGAATCATTTCACAAGAGTGACAATCACATGGTCTGAAATGGGAAAATAAACATGGAAGCGAATAAGGTATATTTGCATTTTTTTATGTAGATTTTTACTGATACTTTGGTGAATTTGCATTGATTTTACCCTGTCTGAGGACCATGATCCTTTGCATTTAAACCATAAATTTTACAAGATCATTTTGATGTGGCACCATAATGAATTAAGGCAATTCTGGAGACGTGCATATAGGATAACATGTGACAAATTTATACATGATGGGTCTCCTAGAAAGTAATTTGAGCACTCACGTTTGTTTATTGTTGTGCTTAGATTCCAGTCTAATGATGGTACTACTCACACCGGCAAGACCAGGTTGAGTCAAGCTATTGGTCGTGGTAAGGGCAAGGGCCAAGGACAGAGGCTTAGGAGTAATTCAGTTACTAGTATCAACTCTAATGTCAGCACTACAGGTAAGTCATTTTCCTTTGTTTATTTGTGTATATTTTATTTCTTGTATGTCTGATTGTATAGTTTTGTTTTCTGGTTTTCATTTTTTTTCCATTTTTCCTTTTCTTTTTTTTTGTTGTTGTTTTTTTGTTTGTTTTTGTTTTTGTTTTGTTTTTTTGTTTTGTACACCATGGACCTCTGGCTTAACATCCTCATCGAAGAAGATGCAAGATTCAAACCATTTGCAGATGTAATATTACAAAGGAAGCAATTTCCACACCGAGTGTTTGTGTTCTTGTTTGTTTCTATGCATGTTTGTTTGATGGATTTTGTTTGTGTGCTTGTTTGACTATCTCTTTGTCCAGTTGTTTTTGTTTGTTGTGCTTGTTTGCTTGTGATTGTTTGACGTATAGTTGTTCTATTTGTTTGTTGGCTGGTTTGCTTAATTGTTTTTCTGTTTGTTTATATCTTAGTTGTGTACTGGTTTGACTGTGTTTACTTGTTTGTTTAATTTCCTATATGACTTGCTTGTTTGCAGTGTTTGTATGGGTGTTTGTTTTATGTTTGTTTGTATGTATGTAACTATTGTAAGTATAATGATAAGTTAGGCACTGTAGAATGATGTCATTATTATCATTATATTATGATCTCATTCTACGGTGTCTAACTTATCATTACATTTACAACTGTTTCTCTAGAAACACTAACACAGTCCTACCTAGTATTTTTTACTAGGTTTTACCTCTGTACATAACTATGTTTGTTTTAGTTAGTAATTTGCCTATTACCATGTCATTGCAGTAAGTCCATTGAAGCAAAAGTTACGGGGGAGAAAGAAAACAATATCTGGTAGTTCAACAGACAAGAGACAGGGCTTTAGATCAAGCAAGAGAAAACCTAAGAATGACGAAGACAGTGATGATTCATTACGTCCTGGTAAAAGAAGCTGTACAGTAAAAGGAGCCCCATCACCTCAGCCATCTCCGACACTGATAGAATGTCCTGAACCAGGCTGTGAGAAGAAATACAAACACATCAATGGATTACGCTACCACCAGGCACATGCTCACTTGGAATCTAAGAATCAAGATGATGTAAGTGACAATATCACAAATCATTTCTAGTTTTGGTGGTTTTCCATTGTCTGTTGTTTTTCTGTTGGTGGTCTCATGTTTGTCTCCCTGTTTTACTTATGTTCTTTTAAATCTGTCAATTTTGTTATGATTAATAAGAGAAATCATAATATAAAATATGGAATCCCCACAGTTGACGTATACTACATATTCTTGCCACATTGAGCCCTGGTAGGGGACTCTGATCGGATTAGGATGGGATGCTTGTCGGAATTATTGAATGTGACCCCTTAAAGGTACCAGAATTCCATCTAGAAGGGCATGACAATACATGATTTTTCCCTCTAAAAGGTAGCAATTAAAAAACCAACAGTTGGATATACTGTTTGTGCATTCATGACCTTATTTTTTTAACATCTGTGAATACCCTAAAAGGTACCAACTTTAATTCTGAGATTCTGAAAACCTCTAAGAGACCCAAAAGGAACCAGATATTCGATTTTGACCCCTAAAAGGTACGACGAGCATCCCCGCCCTCCGATATATGGGAGTCCCTCCCCTTGTCATTGAGCACCAGCATGGTTGGTCCTTTTAGAGTGTTGGTAAACACATCAAATTAAGGGTATTTTTCTTCTCTTGTTCTATATTTTATTGTATACACTAAACACATTCATTAAGTTTGTTTGTTTGTTTAATATTTTGATTGTGATTATTATTATTATTAATAGTTTCAATTGTTGCTCTTTTTTAAGGATAACAATTCTGATGACAGATCAAGTACAACTCCCTCCCCTAGTGAAGAATTCAAAGAACCAGATCCTTTAATCACCTCTAAAGGGAAATCTTCCTACAATACAACTAAAAGTGTTAGTGAGTCCTCTTCAGCTACAAGTTCAGAAAAAGACTCCATTAGCAGTGACATTAAACCAACTGAAAATAATGAAAATATACCATCTACTGATAGTAAAGATATGGAGGACAAGAAGAATACAGACACAAAAGGGGCAATGGAAACAGAAGAAACAATAGAAACTCTTACAGAAATTAAAGTGGAGAAAGTTGAAGTAAAAATAGAAAAAACTGAACCCGTTAAAGATGAGAAACAAGATAAAGACAATGCTAGTGAGTTTGTTGTCGTGGCAGACAAATCTACAGATACATCCACTGTTACCATGACAACCTACTCCTGCACTAAGCACTCTACCATACCTATGGCTACCGTAGTTCCAGCCAATGAGGTTCCAGAGGTTGCAGACACGCAGGAAGTATGGGAAACTGTGTTAGACAGTGGTTGTGTTACCACAGCTGTTGTCAGCGATGATAAAAAGATGGTTATTGATGAGAAGCTTGACAGTTGCAGTAAAGAGAGAAAGGATGAAGGCAGACAAGTCCTAATTACTACGAGTGGTATGAATCAACTGGGGATTGAAGTAGAAGATATCAGTGAGAATGAGGAGGACATTGACCCTGGTCAAGGTTAGTCAGCAATAACAATGAATAATAAGATAATGATAATATTATAATGTTGAAGATAATAATCATCTTGGATGTCATTGTGATGGTGCCATGGAAATATTAAATATAGATGACTATAATACACACTTATATACTTTGTACATTTATACAAATATCTAATTTATTTGATGTATTTAATAATATCCAAAATGTAAAACTTTAAATGGATGTCAAAATATAATTTTCCTGTCTATTACATTGTACGATTTATAAAACAGTTGGTTTTGTGTCTAAAAAGGGCTTCTTTTGCCTTTTGCATCTCATTAGATATTTGTAAAAATGTATAAATGTATACCACAACGTTCTTATCGATATAATATTTGATAATGCGTTTTTGTGACATTTCAGATGTAGAGTTCAACAGTAGAGAAGAGATGGAAATGGCAGTAGAAAATCTCCAAAGCAGCTCGTATGTTACATCTCTAAGCACAGAAAACAACTTTGAGATGCTATCATCATTGAAAGATCCTAGTTTAATATTTGGTCTTACTAACAGAGAACGATTGCTGGATGATAAAGAGTGTAGTGATTCTGTTGTAGCAGATCCTACACTAGAGTCTATTACAGCTAGGCCAAATGAAACTATTGCAGAAACTACAAAAGAGGTTACTACGACAACCACTGTACCAGTATCTTGTAGTATGAGCTTTGAAACACTTGTATCTCGCAGCATTACTGCAAGTAAACATGAACCTCCTTTAACTAATGCTGATACACCCTCTAGTCGGTTTAAGTACTTCCCATGTAGAAACTACGGGGATGAGACCTACTCTGTGTCTACTGTTACTAATACTAATACGACAACCTTGTCATTAATTAGAGATCGTGAATTTATAAAGACTGAAAGTACAGTAAATAAACCAGATATAGAGACTTCTATTGCGAATCATAAATCTGACAATATGGCAGAGATTACTAAACCAAGTTATACGGGATCATCAGGATTTAGTCAAGACTGCAAAACCACTTCCATTCATTCACACGGCCCTAAGGAGAAACTTAAAGAACTGCAAGCAACTAACGGCGATATTCTCAGTACAAATACATTATCCTCTGAACGGGAAGCTAAAGGACGCTCACTTTCATTGTACACATCACCTAAGAGTTCTACTGCGGCTACATTTAACACTGTACTCAATACTTCACCATCTGTATCAACGACTGCTTCTAAAGACTCTAGTACTGTAAATAGTGTATCTAGTGATAACAACCAATCCAAGGACTTGATCACCAAGGGTGAATCACAGAGTGGGAGAGAAGATAAGAAAGATGAAGGTGATAAGTCTTCATTTGGTAGACAACCTAGTGCTTTGATGTCCAAACACAGTCGGCCGTCAATACCTTCTTTACCTATTGGTGTGGCTCATCCTTATCTATATGGAAATGTAGTCACTCCTAGTTCAGGTTGGTATTGATGGTGATGGTGATGATGGTGATGGTAGTGATGATGATGGTAGTGATGATGATGGTGGTGGCAATGATGGTAGTGATGATGATGATGCTGGTGAAGATGATGATAGTCGTGGCAATGGTGGTGGTGATGATGGTGGTGACAATGGTGGAGGTGATGATAGTGGTGACAATGGTGGTGGTGATGGTGGTGATGACAATGGTGGTGGTGAAGATGATGATGGTGGTGATGACAATGGCGATGGTGGTAGTAATGATAATGGTTGTGATGATGATAATGGATCATTTTTTGCTTAGTCACCCCCCCCCCCCCCCCCTCTCCCTTTCAAAATGTCTGGATCTGCCCTTGAATGATATAGTCAACATTTTCACCACCAGGTTTATCAGCCAGTAGCAGTACCGACTTACCTCGCTCTGATCCCCTGCCACCATCAACCGCCAGCACCACTGCAACAAGCAAGTCTGACGACTTGGAGAGTAGAGTCTTACCTAAAGATAAGCCAGTAGGTGAAGTTGGACCTGTTAATGTTAAACGCCCTGCTATCCATGCTGGTCTACCAACTGTAATTCCTGCTGGAGCACCAGCACTTAAAACACAGTCATCTTTACATGTGCCTATCAGACAAGGTGAGCACGAATCATATTATATTTTACAATGGATTACATGAAACTTTGGCCACACTGACTCTCAGTGTATTTGGAGACTTCATTAATTGTATGAAAGGAAAACTATCATATCAGACTAATTTTGAAAAAAAAGATTCTTTCATCCTTATGGAAGACAATCGTGAGTCAATTTGCAAAATTTGTTTTCAACATTGTTTGGAAATTCAGTCTGAACTTTTGAATTTCATTCACAACTTGGCAAGACAACTTGCTCTTTGACAATGACACTGTCAATTTTGTAACCAAATTACAAAGTCACCAACTAATCTGGGAATTGGCCAACATTTTGTGCAATCCACTGTAATGTTGTCTTGCACTTGCTACAGTCTACAAAAGACTGTTCAACTTTAATTTATTTGCCCATGTTTTCTGGCCTTCTATTTTGCCTCTACTACTTCTCTGTAATCATAATTGTAACAATTATATTTGTGAATCATTTACCCATTAGAGTAAATGCAGGAAACACCTGATATAAAAACAAACTAGCACTCGACCTAAACATTACTGTTTCTTTTGTTTGGCTACTGTGTTCTAGTTGAGTGATGTGACAAATAGTTACTAAATAGCTACTATTTGTTAGTATTTAGTTTATTGTATTTCATAGTTTTCCTGTGTCTGCTCTATTGTAAATATATATACATATGAGTCGTGATAACTTAAAACGGGTCTAGCTGGCGAAGACCCCTTTGATGCACATCTTTTTCGTTTTTCACTTTTTTCTCTTTGGAAGTGAAAGTTTGTCAGTTCAGAAACCCTTAGACCCTTTTTAAGCAGTCATGGCTCATATATATATGTTTTATGGGTATATGTTTTTTCTTCTAACTAATGTAATTTGATTGGAAGATCCTTTTAAGAGTATCAATAAATCTATAATTGTATTGCATTGTATTATGACTTCTCCACTGATATCCAATCATTTTACAGTACAAACAGTATTTTTCAAAACTGAGCAATGTGTTCTCATGTTGTTTTGTGTAAAAACAAACCTGTTTTAAAAAATTCTTTTTCCTAACCAGGTTTGAAACCTCCAGGACTAGAAGAACGTGCTTTAACACCTAATAGCCTTAGGCTAGCAGCTTCAAGCCCACGGTCAAACACTACAAGCCCATTGCCAACGAGTCCTAGACTATCACCTAAAATACCTATCACCGAATCGAAACCATCCAAACTCACCACCCCCACATCGTCAGCTTCAAAGCCAACCAGTAGTAGTGCAGATGTCGTGATTGTGAAACAAGAGAATGAGCCCACAAGTAGTAAGGTCAGCAGAGATACTGAGAGAGAAAAGAAGACAAGTCCCTATGAGATACCCAAAGAGCAACTTACTCCTGAACAGATCCAGTATTATCAAATGCAACATAGACAGATGATGTTTGCACAGGTATAGTATAAAAACTAATGGGATTAGCTTGATTTGCTTTCAAATTGATTGACAGTGCAGAAAAGACCAAAATGAAAACAAAGTTTTGAACGGCGGGTCGCGATACTACGAATATGGCTGAAAAAATCTCATAATCTCATTTTCATAAAAATGCCCCCCCCCCCCACCTTTTCCGCTGTCCCTGTTTCCTTGTCCCTTCGATGTGACTAAGGAACGGACCATTAGATATTTGAGGGGGGAGGATTGAACAATTTTTTTTTTTTTTTTTTTTTTTTTGCATGATATTTTCTTGATCCTTGCACGATATTTTTTTATTGGCACATCTGCCGTGCACAATTTTTTCTCTGTTTAAGTCTTTGTTCAATATTTTTTTGGTATTTGCCCAACTCCTCAAATATGTAATGTCCGTCCATAAGATCACTAGCCGTTCAGACATTAAAATCGATGATCTTGTATCCTGACCAGGCTAGTATGGATCGATTTGCTTACATGAGAAACTTTGGTTATGAAATTGGTCATGGGCCATGGGCCATGTCTCCTGAACAGATAAAAGTGCTACAACATCAGCAGCAACAACAACACCAACGACTTCGAGCTGCGGAGGAGGAGAGATTAGAGGTGAATTTTTTGCTTGCTTTATACATGATAAATTATATACATGCAGAAATCCATCCCCCAAAAATATCAAGCATTGTGTTTTCCCAGAAATACTGGTATCTGTACAGATTTTAGACCTAGGCCCTGTATAAACGGTATTTACACGTCAAGTTTTTGAACAGTTGAAAAATTCAGCAGATACCGTGGGGTTACTCGATTTTACAGCGGGATTAGTATGACACACTTTTAATGTTTGTACTCAATGCGCATCTCATGGAAATATCATTTGAAGCTTCAATGTAACTGTTGTTTGTTCTTCACATCTGTGCAGGCTGTGAAGAGATCAAAAGAAGAATCTAGCAAAGCCAAGCTCGAAAAACGTGAATCTCGTAGTCCAATGACATCTACTCCACCAAGACTGGAAAGAGTAATGAGAGACCTATCACCTGGCGAAGGCTCAAGGAGTGTTACAGCTACTAGCGAGTCGTCAAGCCGTGGAGTGCCTTCTATAGAGCCTCCTCCAGAGAAGAAAAGTAAACTAGATACACCAAAGGGTGATGAAACAGATCGTGAATTACAAAAACTGAGGCATAAGAGACATGAAGAATACTTATCAAACTTATCGAAACAAAGCATGCAGCACAAGTTTACCATGCTTAAGTAAGAACATTGAAATGTGGCGAGATGACATGTTTGGTGTTGTGTGGCGTGGTGTGGTGTGACATGACAGGTGTAGTGTGGGAAGTGGTGTGTTGTGTGGAGTGTTGTGGTATGGTGTTATTTGTGGTGGATTGGTGTGACGTGTGTGTTGTGTGGTGTGTTGTGGTATGGTGTTATTTGTGGTGGATTGGTGTGGCGTGTGTGTTGTGTGGTGTGTTGTGTTATTTGTGGCAGATTGGTGTGATGTGTGGTGTGTTGTGTGGTGTGTTGTGGTATGGTGTTATTTGTGGTGGATTGGTGTGACGTGTGTGTTGTGTGGTGTGTTGTGGTATGGTGTTATTTGTGGTGGATTGGTGTGACGTGTGTGTTGTGTGGTGTGTTGTGGTATGGTGTTATTTGTGGTAGATTGGTGTGATGTGTGGTGTGGTGTGTTGTGGTATGGTGTTATTTGTGGTGGATTGGTGTGACGTGTGTGTTGTGTGGTGTGTTGTGGTATGGTGTTATTTCTGGTGGATTGGTGTGACGTGTGTTGTGTGGTGTGTTGTGGTATGGTGTTATTTGTGGTGGATTGGTGTGATGTGTGGTGTGTTGTGGTATGGTGTTATTTGTGGTGGATTGGTGTGACGTGTGTGTTGTGTGGTGTGTTGTGGTATGGTGTTATTTGTGGTGGATTGGTGTGATGTGTGGTGTGGTGTGGTGTGTTGTGGTATGGTGTTATTTGTGGTGGATTGGTGTGTGTTGTGTGGTGTGTTGTGGTGTTATTTGTGGTGGATTGGTGTGACATGATGGTGTGTGCTGCGGTGCAATGTGTTTTAAGTTGCAAGTTAAGTTAAGAGTTCATAGGCCTTTTCTGAATTTGATAAAAAAGATGCATTGTGGTCTAGCTTCAGTACAAACAACACCGTATACGGCATAATGAACAAAAGATATTTGTACCGAATCTAGACCATAATGCACCATGCTTGCTATTTCAGAAATGGTCTATGGAATAAATATTTATTTGTTGCTAGGCAACTAGACAATGCATCAAGTGCAGCTCTCTAAGAAATCATTGACTGGGTGTTTGTTTGTTTCTAGGCAACTTGAGAATGTAGGGGGTGCAGCCAAGACCCACACCATTCCACCATTATTAGAAAATAAAGATGATTATCAGAAAACAAATAAACACCCATCGACGTCTACACACTCTGAAGTTTCCAATCAGGTAAAAAAACTTGGAATCTTGATGGATGGGAAAACGTTTTCTGAAGGGAAAAATAAGAGAAAGCTAGCGCCGCCAAAAGAAATTATAGGCCAAAGTTTCTTATTCTTTAAGCTTACTGATCCGAGGATTGCTCACGATCGCTGTCAATTTTTTTCATGTGTTTAGATCGCAGAAAAGTGTTTCCATATAATCGCTGACGATCGCTGACATCATTTTCAGCGATCCGGTGATCGTGAGCGGTTATATGGGAACCAGACTTTAAACTCGTCGCAATTTGTGTGTGTACCGGTATTAGAGACTACACCCTTCCACTAAATAGTGCTATTTTATGCTAATTCTATTGTTTCTTTTGTTTAATAAGTGCTAGTTACTACTAAATAGTGACAACTGCTGGACACATTTAGTGTTTGTAATGTTACAAGATAGTGATAACCATTACATATATTTAATGTTTGCATTCTAATGTTACTAATGTACTGTTACATTTACCAGAGTCTGGACAAACCAAGAAAATCCATAACCACAAATGATCCGGATGAGAGCAGCCAATTAGATCTAGCATCTCGATCACGTGACCCTCGTGATGTCCGTGATTCCCGTGATAGAGAGCTCCACTCCAAAGCCAAAATGAGAGATCGGGGTGCGTTTGTACCGACACAGTTCCAGGAGTACCTGAAACATAGTCAACATGCCGCTGCTTCAGGTCAGTTAATAATTACAAATTTGCTTGTGAAAGAGAATTCGTAAAAAATGCTGGTATTTTTTAGTAAAATGACTCCTTAATGCAAATAGCCTGTTATCTTACATCATGTGATCATTTCAGGTAATCCTATGTTGATACCAGGCCACCTAGATCCTTCTTATGTCGTCTCGCGAATGAAAGACCGCGATAGTACCAGTCCCTACAAATCAACCAGCCCCAGACCACCTCGACCACGAAGCCCAACCTCATCACATCGAACTAGTCCGTACAAAACCGACCGAAGCTCATCACAATCTATTAGTCCACATCGAATATCACGACCATCGTATGGTGAAGTATACGGTTCATCGTCATCTAGGAGTAGTATATTCAGCAGGGCTGATAAGTCACCGCCGCAACAGACAGACAGACACAAAGATATATACGTTAGCAGCGGCAGCAGCAGCAGCTCCAGTAGTAGACCGGTTATAACAGAAACAACATCACAGTCATCTAGGACTGAAGAATCTAAACATTCTAGCTATCGCAGCCAAGACAGGCTTAAAGAAGAAGCGTTGCGACCTGGTATAATATCTACTAATTTAGCAGTTCGGCGAGGCGATGTGACCACTAGTATGCTAATGCAAGGACATGGCCACACTGAGGAAGAGCTGATCCGAAGACATCCTTATGTCATGTATTCGCCTTATAGTCGAAGTATAATGGATCATCGACAACAACAGCACGCTGAACAAGTATATGGTGAGTATTGGTGTGAAACCCCTCTATTCCGGACAGTACCGGAAAAAAGAAATGTCCCGTGGTTCGGATTTACCGAGGTTAATTTTACAAGAGATAGAGTGGTTTTCGTATGAACGGGAAACAGTGCTGCATCGTATTATACTGTAATTTCTAAGAAAACGTTCGAATTATCACTGTATCGTAGCAGTATCATAACCATATCGTTCCCCACTCATTCGAAAATGCCTCTATAGGACAAATTTCATTGATGGACAAAAACGGATTGAAAATAATTCCGTTACATTTAGGGTTTGGTATAGAGGATGTAATCTACCCTCTTTTCCTCTACGCGAACAAGCGTTGAACATGTATCTTCATTCAAGTGCTTGTTTGTTTATTTGTGTGATCTTTTTTCGTGTTCTTATTGGTTTCTTTGATGTCTTGACTTATGATGTTTTATCTTCATTTCTTGTAGCCATGATGTCCACCGCCCAACAAAATGCAGCAAGAGCAGAGCAGTATTTTAGCAAAAGGTATGCCGACTTTCAAATTTAACTTGAAAACCCAATGAACCTTATTTTAACGTCGTCTTACACAATGCATTCAAAGGGAATTTTATGTCGTTCCTTTTGTTGAGCATTCCCACGGGATGTGTCTATACAATAGAATATATCACATACACTCGAGGCTTAGCCTGACCAATGAAGAACATGAAACTGGACTGTTGCGAAGTAGACACAGCATATCCTGTCTATGGCCTTTCTTTATCATGGTGACGTCAGCCTATCGTGTGAAGCTGACACTCAATCATTAATCATTCTAACTCAGTATTTCGTTTCTTTACAGACAATAGCGATTTCAAGAATGTTTCAGGAAATTTCTCGCACATTGCCGCGCCATAGATCATATAAAATTCAATAGACCTCGAAGAATCATAACTGTGATTGATAAACACACGTAAATATATCATAGAAATAATTGAATGTACCTTGATTTTATTTTTCTTTTAGAGATCCATTTGTAAATATAGAAATCATATAGGAATAGACTTTAACTAAATCGATACTTTTGAAAGAAAAATTAAATTGAAAGTGAAAATATCAAATTACACATTTGTCATTGTGTGTGTGTGTGTGTCTGTCTGTTTGTCTATCTGTCTATCTGACCTTTTGTTTGTTTGATGTGTCAACATTAGTTAAGCCAGACACACTGAAGCTGGCGAACAATAGATTGTCGTTATCGTATGAAAACCAATGGAATCACAGGTCACTCACGATATTCATTTTGTGAGGAAATGTTGCAGTAAAACTTCAATTCTAATAAGGTAAATTTGTATATATATATATGTATATAAATAGAAAAATCAACGCTAAATATAGAATATCAAAGAGCAACAACATATATCGCTTCTACTTGAAATAACGTATTTAATGCGTTTTAAGCCATTTTACGTCCTCTCTTTAAAAAGGCATTAATGCATATTCAATTTGAAGTGCTAACTGTGTATGTGTTGTTCTTTGGTATTATATTGTTAATTTTTTATTGACAAAAACATTTAGCTCATTATAATTTGCATACATGTAATTTGAGTTTTATTGCATATATTTTCTTACAAATGAATAGCTTGTGTGATCTATGATTTGTATCATTCGTCGTGAGCTGGACCCCCTTGCATTCTGACCGTGAAAAACGCGGATGAGCGCGCGCCACGTATGTGAAAGCTCATATATGATATCTTATCTACCGCGCTCTTTGATAAACCATCCGTATGCAGGAAGTGGTCCACTCGTACTAAAACGACTCTAAAACTGTACGATCTTTGATTGATATGTCAAGTAGCTTTAGTTCTTGTCCTTGACCACTGCCTTGTTTGATATTGTAAGACCTGCAAACCAAACCAAACAATACAAGTTTGCACGATAAAATGCAAAACAATAATATAGTGCTATAATCAATCAATCAATTAATTAATAAAGTAAAGTAAAGTAGCCATATTTAACGTCGGGAGTCCCTTTAGCCGAAGCTAATCTTCCAAAGAGCCGACGGTGCGCTCATTTTACTCCCCTCTTTCCGTCAATGCTCCGTTTTTTATGGGTATTTAAAGCTACTACAAGCTACACAACAGAAAGAAGTCGAAACAAGGGTGTGGGGTCACCAGGAATAGAACTCGGGACCTCTCGCACAGAAGGCCGCGCACTAACCAACTACGCCACCCTTGCTCCTAATTAATTAGTATTACTTTTTTCGGATCTCAGTATATTGTTTGCATGCACTCCATATCCTCTCGATAAAAGATACCAACCACTCTAGAGTGCACATCACATAACCGTCTAGCGATCTGCATTATGGAACATTTTACTACAACTACCAGCATATTCTATGCGAATTCTCTTTCATATTCCAATTCTGAATCCATTTGGAGATCAACACAACAATTAGCGCTAATTGTGCTACAAACGAAAGTAAGCAAAGCATTCTGGTAGTTGTAGTATATGATGCCATAATGCAATTCGCCTATTGTCACACTAATGTGGCGTGCACTTAATCGCTCTTGCCCAACACTTAGCTTAAAAGCACATCTCCTGCTACCGCTAGACGCGTTGAGGTAGGTACACACTAGGCGACAAGTCGCAGCGACTTGTCCCCGCGACAGCTCGCTTCAATGTGCACTGGTTCAACAATCCAACCGGTTGGATTTCAGCGACAAAGTTCTGTCACGGCGACAACAATTTCCGACAAAAATACTTAGTTGGAAATTGTCGCTGCGACCTGTCGCTGGGACAAGTCGCTGGGACAAGTCGCTGCGACTTGTCGCCTAGTGCGTACCGACCTTTAACGCTGGTACACGGGAGGGAGCTTGCTACCGCAACACGCTCCCGCAACACACTCTCGCAGTAATGCTCCCGGAGCAAAGCTCCCTCGTCTGTACCAACGATTTTACGCGAAAAAAAGATATTGCACAACAAAACGTTTGCTCCCGGGTTTTGCTCCCTGATCAAACTCTATTTTGTGTACCGGCCTTTAAGACTACAGTTTCTCAAAGCTTCGGGGTATTTAGGGAGAAGGGTCGCTGCATGACCGTGAGTCCCCCTTTCAAAGTCAAATATTGAGAAAGATCTAAAATGTAATGACGTCACATGGAACTATACCCTGTTCATTGCCTGGTCTTCGACATTTCATTGTTGACATTAATGTGGAAAACTGTCGTTTGAAGATTTCCCGTAACTCTTTGCGGCTTACGTACGAGACGATTGGCAAGAGAAGACTGGGAACAAACATTGCGTAACAACTTGATAAAATCACCTCGTGAGATACGCTTTGACCTGACATCACTATCGTCATGACAACCTGCATGTATAAATATGAATATCTGTTGTTATGGTTGCACGCAAATAAGATGTCAAGGACCTGTTCACATGTGAGGTTGGGTGCCCCTCGTCGTGTCCCTCGTAGTAGGACACGTCTTTTGTCACTTGGACCTGATTATAGGACTTTGTTTTCACTTGCGTGGGAATCAAAATCAGCCTCACAAATAAGCATCTCCGACATCTAAATATATGACATATACGGAGTACCAAGAATCGTATTGGCGTGCCCATGTTTCATGTATAATTATGTATAAGTTACTAACATAGTGAATATAGTGGATATTAACTATGCTTATAATAAAATTTAATATTTCATGCAATAATAGAATCTTTTAAGACTATAATTTTATGAGTCGCGATAATTTAGAAATGGTTGTAATTAGCTAAGATCCCTTTGATGCGCATCTTTTTTCGCCTTTTTTTTCATTTCAAATTCATTGTTTCTTTCCAATATCCTGTTAATGATTGTCCTTTATACTTACCGCACATGGGGTCCAGGACAAAAGGTACATCGAAACATATGCTATCTTGAATGGTACTCCTACAGGAAGAATAGAACATCTACAGGCATTTTTCCTTATGTCTGGCCACTTTCTTGATCGTTTTATTGACGCATATAAGAGAATAACCAAAGTCACAACACCAACTCCCAATGTTTGGTAAATGAGTAGTGCATAGTAGTACAAGGCAGGACTCTCTTGATCCAACTTGCATCCAATAGCATAAAAATGAATACTCTTGAAAGACAAAAATTTTGGATGTCCACTAGCTGTTAAAATGATTGAAATAACTCCAAACAAAAGAGATGCAAATATGCATAAATGTGGTATTCGTGTTGTCCTTGTTTTTAAGTAGATGTGGAACTTGAAAGGTTTTGTACAAGAATAAATGACGTGAAGATTTATGGTCGATGTTACAACTGCAATAGAAGTTATATAGCCTGCAACAAATGTCCCAAGAACAGTACAGGCTTTTTCATCCATTTCGTTTCGTTTGTATATAAAAATACAAATAGAATAGCATAGCAATGATCCAATCACGTCCACGCTAGCATTAGCAGTGTACAAAACATCTAAATGTCTTCTAATATTCTGCTTCTCTTGTTCTTTTACTCGCTTCAGCTTTCTTGTCATCAAAGCCAGAAGTATGTTTAACGTAACTCCAATACACAACAACATTGAGAATAAAATTACCATTGACGTCATTTCGCGTTCTTTGGTTATCTCAAAACTATGTAGTTTTAGTTTGACTCACAAACCTGAGGCTGGGAATACATGGAGTGTTTTGTATTGCTGTTAAACTATAATGATGCTTCGTATCAATCTAATCCGTCCATACGTGTTGGGCTTAGTCGTATAAAGTGAAAACAGAATCATGACGTCATTGTTATCTTTGACATTTCGAAAGTAGGCAGATAATAGGCAGTTGGTTTTGTTTTAGTTTTTTTCTATTTATTTTGTGTAAAATGTATTGAATAACACTACATGCAATGCCCGAAATCGAATACTGAAAAATGAAGACTGAACGATGAAAAAAAAATGTATAATAATAAAAACTGATACCAAAAAGACTAAAACAATGAAACGTGTTTGCCAAACTTAGAAAATAAATCAAATCAAATAAGCTAGTTATGAAGAACAACTACAAAATCAGGGGACAAAATCAAAACAAAGATAATAATTTGAACCAAACCAGCAAAAACCAGATTGTTGCTGGGGCTCCTGTGTATCTTTATCTAAAAGATACTGGTAACTAGAAACTTTTGTCAAAAATGGCGGCAGATTTGGCTGGTTCCAAAACAAGTATTAATTCTGAAAATGTTCATAAACAAGCTGGCGATGAAGAAAATGAACAAATGAAAGAAGCAACACAAACAGATGTAGACAAGTTGCAAGAATTACAAAGGTACGAACTGCTGTTTATGAGGACTTTTTTAAAAAAGGTTCTTGCATGGTACAGCGTTGCAAGTCACCACCGACGACCAGAAAACAAACCAATGCAAACAAAATACCAATAATTTTATACCAGAAGGTGATAACTCTAGCAACAGCTAAGGAACACCCTTTTAATCTAGCAATGATGTTATTATATATTATATTTTCTTATATTCTTTACTCCTTCAAAACCACTGTAGACCACCTCAGGTTCGTGCTTCATGGTTAACTATAGCAGAAACTTTGAATGCTCATTTAGCAATGTTTATAGAGTATGTAATAAAATACTATTAAAACCTAACCAAAACCTAAACCTAACTCTAAAGACCTCTCCAAGCTAAACCCACATAGAAATATTTTCAATTAAAATTTCAGTCAGTAGCATTACCGGTTACGATTTGAGTTTATTAGTGTACTAGTTGTCTGTCAATGGCCAAGACACAATTGAAACACTCCTGGAATTTTTCTGTCTCAGGGGCAGATCCAGGATTTTTACCAGGGGGGTGGGGGTGCAGGATTGGGAGATGACGTCATATATAAAAAAACCTTGTAAAAATTTTTTCATGAAAATCTTTTTTTGATTGTCTGAGCTCTCCCTGTATGCCCCCTTCCCCCTCCCCTTTGGAACCGCTCCTGTGTCTGTCCATGGTTAAGAAATAATTTGAAATGATATTTTTTCTATTAAATCTATAGCATTCCCATCTCTATGGTCCCTGCACCAATCCTCATAATAGTGTGAATGTGTGCTTTGTTCTAAGCTAGCACTAAATTGAACATCAAGCATTCCCAAAATTTAAACAATATAACCACATGAAATGCATATTTTAGTTACTGCATTGGTAATTGTTAATTTTAGATGTAAATCATGGTTAGAAGAGCAGCATATTGACTGCAATACACAGCTGATAAAATGTAAGTACCATGTATGTCGGTGTATAAGTCGACTTGGTGTATAAGTCGACCCCTAAAAAATGGTTAAAATTCCTGATTTTGTCCATTTTTTTTGTATAAGTCGACCTTATTTATATTAGTGTTCAACATTTCGATTTTTCGTCAAAACTTTCAAATTTGAGGTAAAAAAGAGCAAAAATTGTTGGATTTCTAACAAAAAAACATCGAGTGGCCGCCATTTTGAACATTTGAGAAGAGAGAGCCTGGTGAAGACAAACAACATGTGCTTTGCAGTTTTTTGAGTAAGGGTTTGTGTCTATTCGATTTCTTTTTAAAATAAAGTCATGTAATTGAACAAAGAAGTATTAATTGTTTGTTTTGATGCAAGTTTTTCTTCATTTATATGCATTTCTATCGATTTTAAAGTTGAATAGCTATCTTGCATTCTGTTTGTGATTGCCTTTGCTTGCATGGTTACTTGGTTCCACTGCGAAATTAGTCGAAAATGTTCAACAAGACACCTTCACAGATTACTTAAAAGAAAAATGGTTCAATACATTATTTTCTTCAGTTTTGAGTGATTTCTAGAAAGTCAAATTTCTTGACTTGGTGTATAAGTCGAGGTCGAATTTTTGAGGTAAAATTTTGATGACAAAATGTCGACTTATACACCGGTATATAAGTGGTGGTGTTTTGAACCCTCAGCCAGACCATCACTCAGGGTCTTTAAATAATTGAGGAGAAAGGTCTTTGATTCATAATTGATTAACAGGTTAGCTCAGTTGGGAGAGCGTTGGCTGTTAACCGGGAGGCTGCGGGTTCGAACCCTCAACCGGACCATCACTCAGGGTCTTTAAATAATTGAGGAGAATGTTCTTCGATTTATAATTGTAAGGGTTCGCGTCTTCTCGGATAAGGACAATAAAAAAAAAACTGGAGGTCCCGTCTCGCCACACTACACATTAACCATTAACGGGGGGACGTAAAAGAACGACTGAGGACGCAGGTACGACCATCCTCGGTGATAGGCCTACACTAATACATACTAATTACTAATCAACCTCATGCTTGTAAATCCGGATTACATACTATAAATATTAAAAGATTGTAAAGCGCATTGAGACTGAGTGAAATGCGCTATATAAGCACCACATTACATTACATTACATTACATTAGGCTTCACGTCTTCTTGGATAAGGACGATAAACTGGAGGTCCCGTCTCGCCACTCTTTCACATTAACCAGTTACAGGGGACTTTAAAAGAGCAACTGAGGACGCAGGTCACGACCAACCTTGGTGACTGGATAACATACTATAAGTATTAAATATTGTATTTACGCATTGAGACATTAGTGAAATGCGCTATATAAGCACTACATTACATTACATTACATGTTATTTTATCAGGCCGACTTGATCAAGAGCAAGCATTGGAGCCTTTCTCAAGCAATGATGATCTATCTAGTCTTAATGATAGGTATGTGTATTTGAAACAATCCAATTGCATAACCCAAAAGAAATGATGATATATCTAGTCTTAATGAAAGGTAGGTGTATTTGAAACAATCCATTGCATAACCCAAAAGCAATGATGATATATCTAGTGTTAATGATAGGTATGTGTATTTGAAACAATCCAATTGCATAACCCAAAAGCAATGAGGATATATCTAGTCTTAATGATAGGTATGTGTATTTGAAACAATCCAATTGCATAACCCAAAAGCAATGATGACATATCTAGTCTTAATGATAGGTATGTGTATTTGAAACAATCCAATTGCATAACCCAAAAGCAATGATGACATATCTAGCCTTAATGATAGCTAGGTGTATTTGAAACAATCCATTGCATAACCCAAAAGAAATATGGATTTTTCAATAACATTGAGAATCATAAACACATCATTACATGTAATTCGTATAAGACTTTAGTCATCCATGTAACTCTGTATATATTAACCTTCAACATTACTATTAAAATTCATTTGATATAATGACAGAATGTCATCGAAACGTCATCTTTCAGCGTTAGTATTTATTCTAAATAACATCATTAATTATTAAAAGAAACTTTGCACACAATTTCCATACTTCAGTTCTGCTTTTGACTATAACCTATCTCTTATTTTTCTCAGGCAAAAGTTTTAGTAATTCAACATTTTCATGTACAGCCGTATCCTGTTACAAACTTTCAAAAATGTTTAAAATTTTGATGCAGATTTGTGGATTGAAGAGATTTTAGCTAACCCTATACCCCTTCCTGTAACATTTTGAGTCTTTGACACACATTCAGCACAGTGAGTTAGACCCGATGAAGACTATATTGCAAGAAGTTATTGATTAAGTACCTTCTTTATTTTAATAATATTCCACAGTGAATAATCCATTTAATCATATATTGTTCTGTTAGGGATGGGCCACCAGATACCCCCTTAAACAGAGAAAAAAAAATTGTGCACAGCAGATGTGCCAATGAAAAATATCATGAAGGAGGAAGAAAATATCCTGCACAACTTGGCATCATATGGGAAAACATATCCCCCCCCCCCCCCCTAAAAAAAAATTGTCCAAGCCCCCCTCCCACCCCACAAATAATATGATCCATCCCTTATTTGATCCTCTATATGGCCGTGCATCTGGTAGGGGTCAGAAACAATTACAAGATAGAGGTTATGTGGAGTTTATGTTTGATTCAACAGAATATCAAAATTACAAGAAGATTTATTAAAGTGTTCATCAACAAATTCTTATGTCAGACTTGTAAATGACAGGTATTACATGTGTGATAATGTAACATTCAATAATGCTATTATAAAATGAACCAAATATTATGAAAGATCACTACCATAAAGCAATCTGCAAATCCCATTCAAAATGTGTCCTGGTTTGCTTAAGGTCCATGCTGAAATATCTAGGCCAAACCGTACTTCATTCCATTTTTTTAAATTCCAAAATCCAGCATGCAAGTATTAACCTCAAAATTTGATAAGTAATATGCAACATTCCCATCCGATCTGTATGAAGTTTAAAACAGCGCACTTTTAGCTCAGTGTCAATCAATCTTTGAAGGGTGCCATCATTCATTGCATCTAATTATCATTGAATCTGTATGTCAATCAACCAGCTAGTCCATCAATCAATGAATCATTCAAGCAATCAGTCAATCAAACAAATAATCAGTCAGTCAGTAAAATAATCATTTAATCAATCAATTAGTCAATCAAACAATCAGTCAAAAAATACTTTTCATTCATCATTAAGCAAGATTAATGTTCTGATTTTCTAGGCTACTGGAAGGTGATACTCTCATTAAAACCCTTTTTCCTGATACTGACATGGACAGCCCAGGACAAGAACAGATTAATAACATGAAGTAAGAAAAGATTGAATTTTTCTAACATATAGATATTTCTAACAGTGGGGTTAGAATTTCAAATTTCATTTATTTATAATGTAGTAATAGAAGCTTGTGAAATACGGACAGCTTGGATGCCTGTACACATCCTTTATGCTAGATTTAAGATACTTTTTTAATAGAACTTTGCAGTATAATTTATTTATTTGTTCTAGTGATGTTGCAAGGATGTGCGAGAGAAACAATGATTTGTGTTCAACCATTCTTGATCACCATCAGGTACTTTGTAGTTCTTATCGTACCCATTTGATTTGTTTGTAATCTGTTTTTGCAAGTATTTGTCAGGAAAAACTGAACATTGTTTGATGTTTTCTAGTTACTCGTTTGTCTACTTCTTGAAATAATGTGTTTTTCTGCATTTCTTTTCCTTTTGTTTTTGTTCTTTTTAAATACCTTTATTTCATAGAAGCTAAAAATGGTTCAACAAAAACTTGACGAATTAAAACTAAAGAATTTTGGTAAGATAGCAACTGGTATTTTACATTAGTATTCCATTTTCTTGAAACTCAAGAAACACAATTAATCCTAAGTATTGCCATTTTACTCTGATTACTAGATGATTGAAAACTAACCAATCACAACTGATCATGATTAAGTTTGTATAAACATTGGCATGATTAGGCAAGTTATTAGCCAAAGTTTGAAAGCAGTTCAGTGAAGTTCAATGTGTTGATTGATGGGAGCAAAAAGGCAAGAAGCATTTTGAGAGTTTGATTTTCCAGAAAATGGAAAATTACAGACTGTAACATCATTAACTTAATCAAAACGTTATGCTGACTGCTGTTTTGTTCTCATACCTGCTAATCTCTTACTAATCTTTTTCCAGAGATAAAGGCTGTAAATCGAGAACTAATGAATCAGCTAAAGGTAAGGTATGGACCATTAGATATTTGAGTTGGGAGTTGGGGTCGGGCAATTTTTTTTGCAGGATATTTTTTCCTATATGATAGTTGTGCAGGATATTTTTTTCCTGCCTGTGTGATAATTTTTTTTAGGCATATCTGCCATGCACAATTTTTTTCCTTTGTTTACGGCTTTTCTTGATTTTTTTCTTGGTATTTGCCCAACCCCTAAGATACAATCCCTTGCTACAATGATTGACACTTCATCCAGTAGAGGGAATCATTAGTGTTTCATGATAATATCACAATGTTTTTCATTCACCAGTAAAAACCTACAATCACAGCCGATAAGGGTTGTGAATTATTGTGACATTTCTTGTTCTCAGACCTTTACAAGAACAACAACATCATAGGTCTGAAGTATTTCAACATTGATTTTGGTTGGAGGGGTTAACAATTTTAGCTGAGACTGAACCCTTTTGTGCAGGCAAATCCATTGGGCTTCCTTTGGAATTAGAATCAGTAATTGAGGTCCATGAGAAAAACTTGGGCACACATGCTGCTAGGCCAAAGGAAGCCCAAACAAGACTATGGTTGCCTATAGGTTGCACAGTGTCAGGATAGAACAATCCATTGAATAAGAAATTAACCAATATTGTTAACTCAATTAACTTAATCTATTTGTTTATCCATTCATCCATTCATTAGTCCATTCATGTTTTCAATTTTATTACCATCAGATATTAAAAGAAAACAAGAGTCAACCAATGAAATTATTAACAGAAGATGATATTGTTAAAGAGTAGGTTTATCCCCGGGGTGGGTACTACCCTATATCAACTATTTGGGGATGATCCGCTGAACAGGGTATGGTTTTTCGACCTTGGTGTCATGAACAGGGTATCCAATTCTACTCTATTTTCGATTTAATCCAAATTTACTGACATACACAGGGCCCAGAAAATGAGGGAAATCTTTTGCATTCAGGAAATCAGCAATATAAGATCATTGACTTTAATAAATGACTTAAATATTTGTGATATATATACTAGAACAGCTATTAATACAATTCAATCATTTATCATAAACAGGGTATGCAAGTTAGGTATTTTTTGTCATAAACAGGGTAACCCCTACATGAACCCAGTGGAACACCCCTACCCAGGTCTGAAGGGAGTACCCCCCCCCCCCCAGGGGTTTATCATAGTGTGCAATGGAATTGGCATACCATAATATGTATTCAATCCCATCTTTATGGTGGATGCACCCCTTTCACACCACACTTGAGCCATTGACGTTTCCATTAAATCCTGACCATCACTAGGATCACAAAATCTGTTGCTTCTCAGCTCAATAGACCTTCCCTGTATTTGTTTTACTGGCCACAAAACAGTAGATTCATGCCTAGGCTGGAGTGTATAAAAGTCAAGTGAATGTGGAAAGATCTATTGCTGAGGTAGAATATGAGCAATCTCACCAGTGCTAGCAATAATATCGAAACTGCAGCTTTTTTTTTGTTCTAACAGGGCAGAAAGGATATACCACCAAACTAAATCAAAACTGCACCTCACTGCTAATATATTCCAGGTAAATAACATGTCCTAACAATCCACATAATAATAGTTATGTATTGCTGGCTTTTACACAATGTGCACTTGGTTCACTTTAAAACAAAATTAATCAGAATTAATTTAATTAATTAGAATTTCACATTTCTCCATATTTCTTGATAAAAGTACTTTAATTTAGAAATGCAATTTCATTGTCTCTTGAAATTAGTTTTTCTTCTTAATTGCATATATTTCATATATTTAATCATTCATTCAGCCATGTTTTATTCATTGACCTATCTGTTTGTTTATTGTTTATTTAGTTAGTTTTCCATTGTGTTTGTTTCTTTGGCTATCTGTTTGTTTATTTATTGTTTATTTATTTGGTTTTCCATTTTGTTTGTTTGTCTATTTGTATGTTTATTTATTTGTTTGTTTGTCGGAGCGTTTGTCTTTCTGGCAGTTTATTTGTATTTCTGTGTGTTGGTCTTTCCGTCTTATTGTTTGAAAAGCAGTTCCATTTGATGAGTCGTTGATTTATCCCTGATCATTTTCGTATACCTCACCTCACATTTCCTCTCATCTCAATCTTATCCAACAGTCTCTTATTGTTGCCAGCGGCATTAACTGGGCAGCGGATGACCGTACACGAGAGTTGGTTGTCAGTCTTGGTGAAATATACAATCAGTAAGAAGAAAGGATCGCAAAGTATGCCGCAATGTTGTTGATAATTCCTTACGGAACTAGGGCTTTATGGTGTACATATATTTTTAAAAAAACAAGAAAAAAACAACAACAACAACAACAAAAAACAGCAGAACAAAAAAAAAAAAAAAAAAAAAAACAGCAGGAAAAAAAATAGTTACTGGCGAAAAAGGCATTTTGAGAGTTAGGTAATGGATTCGTCACCCACAGCATTGCGTGATACAGGTGACGCATACAAAGGAGGCGGGAGACTGGTAATGATAGGCCGGATCCTTCACAAATCTTACGAACCGCTAGATATTTATCCTCCAACACAGGCATTCTTAAGCCTGGTTTCCATATAATCGCTACGATCGCCAAAAAAGTGATCTAAATTACTGGGATAGCAAAAATAGATTCAACGCACGATTGTGCATAATCGTGGCTATTATGCACAGCCAAACACAGCTTTTTCTTGGAAAAACACGATAAAAATGATTTTTTTTTCAATTTTTCATGAAATCCAGTCTTAATTGTCGTCACACAATCGTTATATAAACTACATGGCTTTACAATTGTTTCTCTCCCCACGAACGTTCATGGGAAGAGAAACTATTGCGTGACGACAATAAGAATGCCTTGTTAGAGGTTACTGGATATCAGACTCTCACTCTAAGTGCGATAGGACATGGGGATATATGTATTTTATTTCAAATGAAAATTGAGCAAACATCATATTGAAAAACATAATATACATTGTGTGATGTAAATGAAAACTCAATGAAACAAGTTCAATAAAGAATTAGAATTTAGAGTTCAGGTCTGTCTCGATCATGATACTAACTATGAATTGAAGTAAACAGAAAAAATCAGTCAACCCCACATTTGGTATGCCGCAAGAACATGCCGATTTGGAGAATAAATTTTTCGTCACACCTTTTGGTAAAAATTGAATATAATGTTTCTTCGGATGTAATGGCAAATGTTTGAAAATACCGAGTAACTAAATCACACATTTCATATAAGTAAAAACGTTTATCATATTTGCAAAGGTTCAGGTTGCAGCAAAACGTCTCATTGAGTAAACTTGTGCTGCAAAGTGAAACGATCGCGAATAAAAATCACACCGTCCGACAAAGAAAAAGAATCAGGCCCAACTGTTCTGGTTCACTCAATCAAATAAGATCACCATGAAAACTCCTTTTGCGACTTTTTTAGCTCAGAGAGACACAATCAGATCTAGTCCGTCGATGTTGCTATAAACAATGATGTTCGAGTTGTGCCTTTCTGCATTTTGCTTTCTTGACCGCCGAGCATTTGGCATGAATGAATCGTCGAGTTGTCCTGTAACCTCGACCACAACACATCAGTTCACAACCGTCTGCTCGTAAAGAATACACTGAACAAGTTCGGCCTCTGGTTCCTGGAATTCCTAGCTTCGGGTTTGCTCCACAGAAGTTGGGTGAGTTCCGGGAGTAAACGAGGTCAGCAGAAGAAGGCCCCCGGCCTCGATAGACAACTCGTAGTTTGGTCTTGTAGGCTATTGGTCGGACGAGAACGGCGTTGTCAAATTTGTCGCGCAGCTTTTGTGCGATTGTTTTAAAGGGTGGTAGTTGTTCCCAGCAGGTCTTTAAGGCACAGGCAGATGCAAATCCATGACAAGTACAATTCAAGATCATGTTGTCCCTTAATACCTAAACCACAAAAAAAAAATCGATGGAGGGCTTTAATATGAATGTGTGAGTGATTGATAAAATGAATAAACGAATAGTGAATTATTGCTTGCTTGCTTGCTTGCTTGCTTGCTTGCTTGCTTGCTTGCTTGCTTGCTTGCTTGCTTGCTTGCTTGCTTGCTTGCTTGCTTGCTTGCTTGCTTGCTTGCTTGCTTGCTTGCTTGCTTGCTTGCTTGCTTGCTTGCTTGCTTGCTTGCTTGCTTGCTTGCTTGCTTGCTTGCTTGCTTGCTTGCTTGCTTGCTTGCTTGCTTGCTTGCTTGCTTGCTTGCTTGCTTGCTTGCTTGCTTGCTTGCTTGCTTGCTTGCTTGCTTGCTTGCTTGCTTGCTTGCTTGCTTGCTTGCTTGCTTGCTTGCTTGCTTGCTTGTTTGCTTGCTTGAATGATTGATTGATTGATTGATTGATTGATTGTTGATTTTCAAATGAATGCATTGTCGAAGAAATGAATGAAGATATGTTCCTCACCTTTCTTCCAACATCGTTATTGTGTTTTCTCAAGAGGTACTTGACCGTTCTTGATGGTATGGGATCCATAAACGCTTTCGATATTGTATCTCCACGTCTTGCTCGAGAAAATGGTTTACGACGATCAACGACCCGTTGCTGTGACAACTTGTTACGGTAAAATCTTGAAAGTATTTTATGAGACACTGCTGCTGAAGTCAGAGCATGTACATAAGCACTTTCGCGAATACCTTCAAATTAAAATATACAAAAAAAAGAATATTATAATCAACGACACAGTTCGAGATCACTACTTGTATCTAAGAATTAATAGACTCCTCACAGTTCCTTGGAGGACAAATCAAGATTTTCAGCTGCTCCCAAGACAGCAAACATTTGTGGGGCTGTTTTGACGTCACATGCAAGAACTATAGAACGCACGCCAATCATTTATATTCCATGTCGACTTTTTATCCCATTGTCCGCGTTTGCATGTTTGATAGGTCATTTCTTTGATACTTCGTGCTAGATTGAGTGCATTGTTATTCGTTTGTTTATTTGTTTGTCTGATTGTTGATTTGATTATTCGTTCGTTGTTTGATTGAGAGCATTATATTTAGTTGTTTGTCTCTGCACTGCCTGCCTGTCTGTCCGTCCGTTCATTCAAACCTGTCTTGAGTAGTCTTCGATCTCGTAACACTGTTTTTACAGTCAGACCAGAGCAGTTCCATCGTCGTTCCTCGAAGCTCTCTCTACATGCAGCTAACGCCATTGCAATCGCTTCTTCAACGACTGCCATCTTGTCTGGATATTTCAGACATGCTGTGCGCTGGTAGGGCTTTAGCCATCTTCTGGTACAGTTATCTGATGGTGGTGCTGGAGTTGTGTTATTGGCACTTTATGCAATAAAAACATTAAAAATATACAAGTGAATATATATATATATATATATAAGTGAAAATTCATAACTAAAACAATGAAGGAATTATAAAGTGTAGGGATGAAAACTTCAAAAAAAAAACATGAAAAAAAAGTAATATATAAATATTAATTAATAAACCAATGCATTGAAAAACTTGAAATACATGAATGCATAGAGTGCTACAATATGTCCATGAAATAAAATCTAAATAGTTACTACCTATTAGTTCATATTTAGTGACTATTTTAGACAAGTAAGTTGCAACCAGGTATTGTTTCCTTTGTATTTGCCTTTTCTTTGACTGTTCTGGTTGAATGATAGCATATATTAAAATACTCCCTAAATAGAGACTATTTGTTAAAGTGCACGCACTAAAAGTGTGCAACATAAATAGCACTAAATAGTGCTATTTTATGCTAATTCTATTGTTTTCTTTTGTTTAATTAGTGCTAGTTACTAAATAGTGACAACTGTTGCACACATTTAGTATTTGCACTCTAATACCTAATTAGATTTTATTGCATGGACATATCGTAAGCACTCTACAATAGATCGTAATTATTTGATAAAAAAGTAAGTAGACTTAATAAGGATTGCATTATTTATTATATACATTATTTATGGAGGGAGGGCTGGGTGGGGGATTAAATAGCAAACCAGGCCCTTTTTAGGAGCCGGTCTCTCTTCAGTAAACCTCACAGAATAGTTCGTTTCCCCCTTGATACCTCAAAAATGTATTCACCCGTTTCAGGCTTAATAATTTCAATCCCCCCATTCAATCCCCCATCCCCCTCCCCCCATTTCCTCACGTAAATATTAAACAGTCCCTAAGCAGACTTCGTGCGAAACCTGGCCCACTAGTACTGAATACGGCACTGTTTTGGTAAATCTCTTTCGATGAACGTTATAACCTGTGAGTTACATCCCGAATCAATGTTCTCTCGTTTGAGAGAATGTAATACAGAATATTGAACGTAAAAATGCGTCCAGTTATTTTCACCAACCAGAGTCTTATACTGACAGTACTGAAGCCAAGGATATTAACAACTTTTACATACATCTACAAAAGGTGCTCATAAGTATTAAACTCTCACACAACCGACTGTTAGGGCCTGTTTATATCAGGCGAGCAAGCTGGTTTCTTTTGTTGTTACGCTCTGATAGGGCTGGCTGGCCCTAAATGACTCACGGTTCAATGGCATGTAATAAAATCTGGACTATGGACTATGGACTATGGACGATGGACGATGACCAAAATTGCGTGACTCAAATTTGACATTGACATTTTTTTTATTTGATACAAAAATGTAGGGCGAAGATAACAATCCTTTATCAGTACAGTCAAAGGCATCGAGAACATGTGAAATCATTCGATGATGTTTGAAGCTGGCATCGAAATAGTTTTATTAGAAACCGAGTAAACTGAATGTCCCTCAATTTTTTTTTCAGAATCAAAGTTGAGCGTGTTGTTCATGTTTTAATTATATTAATTATAATATCAATCATTTGTACCATAGGAATGTTTAATCGCAAAATACACACAAAATACCACAGGACAGCACCTAAAATACACAGAATTGGTATAAATAAATAAAATATAATAAAATAAAATAGTTGTCAACTGCTATTGGACTATCAGTTTAAAGTAAAACAATCAATCTATTTGTTCTAATTCAAACAAAATAATTGAAGCAAATATTATCGCTCCTCTTTTATACAATTTTGATTCATTTGCTTTTGTCGGACAAAACGACATCCTACAAACAAACTACAAGCTAAAAAACATGTGGGCTATGAGCCGGACAGAACTGACCAAAAAAATTCTGCAAAACAAAAAATACCATCAAAACCTAAACAAACTTTAGTTTTTTTTTTGTTTTTTTTTAAATTTTTATTTCACAATGTTATCACGCAAGATTACAACAGAAACAGATGTTTACAAATAGACCATAAGGAGTTATCTCTAAGGAATTATAAGATTTTACAATACGATATTGATATTCTCTTAAGTACTTATTTTAACAGAATCTCAAGTTATTTATTGTACTTTTTATGTTAAATCCAGCTTATGCGGATATTCTCATATTTTTTTCTATGAGTGTGTAATTTGTCATTTCTTTTTGCTATGTCATATTCTATTCTTTCGTATTCCGTTAAAATTTCTATAAAATGATACAATTTTGGATGTTTGTTTCTTAGTCTCATGTTATATAAGACATATTTATAAAGCAAAAAGAGAAACCCTTGCATAACATTTTCAGCAATGCCTAGTATTACATTTTCTAGATTTAAAATGGGCAATTTGATATGACTATCATCTAACCAGCTATTTATGTCTTGGAAAAATAATTTTGAATATTTGCATTCCACGAAAAAGTGCTCTAGAGATTCTGTAACACTTTTGCAAAAAGTGCACAGAGATGATTCAACAATATTGAATCTATGCAAGTCTTTATTTAGATATAGATAGTTATTCAATATTTTAAATTGAAATTCTCTCAATCTAGGATTGTTGGTGTATTTATACACTCTTTTGTAAACGGATGTCCACTCAATGTCCTGGATGTTGATATTTAACTTTCTGGAAATATGTTTTTGTGAAGTAGGATTTTGGAATTTTTCTTTAATAATGTCTGAGTATATTAATTTTGATGTTATTTTATTTTTATGGACTAGATAGCCGGAGATTGTAGTAAATTCTTCCTGATTTTTCAGTCCTAGATTTTCTGTAATCCCAATTTTCCTAATTTCAACTTTCCATTGTTTTGGTAATGCTTCAATTATGCTTCTCCAAACCATATACTCATCGTTATTCCATTTTCCTTTCAATAAAACTCCTGTCCAATCAAAACCTTTATATTCTCCCAATAAGTCTTTAATAATCACTATATCTTTATTTGTTAATTTCGTAATATTTATATAATCATATGCTAATTTAATGTGCTTGTTTAACCAAATAGGCTGTCTTAAAATGTCTATAATATTTTCCACTTTTGTTGATCCAATTATCGCCCATTGGGCAAATACTTCTTTGTAGAAATCTGATATATTTTTGGTATGGAATATTTTCAAATCTAAGTTTTCTCCGATACTTTTTAATCCGCCAAAATTTTGCAACGTTTTTTCTGCAAATATTTTCCAAAAGCATTTTTTCTTATCTATGAGTTTTAACATCCATTTGGTCCTGTTTGTTTTAATGATAGAATCTAGGTCTGGTAGTCCAATTCCTCCGTCTTTTGTGTCACCAATTAGTGTTTTCTGTTTGATTTTCGGTTTTCTACCATTCCAGATAAATCAAGCCATTTCCGTTTCGACTTCAGAAATAAAATATTTTGGTACCGGTAACTTCGAACACACGTAAAGTAATTGAGATATAGCTAGAGATATAATAATATGTACTTTGCCATATATAGTTAGATTTCTCATCTTCCACACGGCTATTACTGCTTTAAACTTTTTGAAAACTCTTTCAAAATTGTTTTTTCTCATTTCTAGTTTATTTTGTGTGAAGTATATTCCTAATATTTTTGTTCCTTTAATATTAAAGTCAACCTTTTTTTGTATGTTAACCTCTGTTAAGTCAATACTGTCTTTTTTACCAATGCAACCAACTTCTGATTTCTCGATATTTAATTGAAGAGATGAATATTTTTTGAAAGTTTCTAACATTTCTAGCACATTATGTAATGATTCGATGTTTTTGATGCAAAATGTAGCATCGTCAGCAAAAAGGACAAGCTTTGTTTCCTCAGATGCATCCGAGAAAACTTTAGTTATTAGAAATGAAAATGAATGAAATTGGTCTGATACACTGTGATTTATGTAGAAGAACAAACAAACATGATTTAAGGAAAATATGGTTCTCTCCATTGGTAGTTATAGTTGTTTGGTTTATAGTAACAGAGTACTACTAGTTGTTTGATTTATAGTGTATGTGTTGATTTGATTGATCTAGTATTTTATACATCTGAGTAGCAATATCGTTATTATTACGTTATTAGCATCTTCAGGTAGATTCAAAATTTAACTGATAATGTGCATAAAGCTGATTGTCCTTCTTTATAACCAAGGTGACCGCTTTTATCTCGTATTGTTTTGTAACCGATGTATCTTTGGCTAGTTTATTTTAGATATCTGGGTGTCATTATCAGGAAAGTGTGGTTTGTATTGTTTTCTTTCCCAACTCTTGTGCCACTAAAGAACACCAACACTAATGCCATGGTTTGAATATTAGAATCATTAAATTGATTTGTAAGACACTTTTATAAGCGAAACCCGTGAAATGTAGTTGATAGCATGTCTCAAATATGGTCGTTATTTGATAGAATCACATCACAATATATATTTGTGATCAGAGAAGCCAACATGAAGCACTGCTTAATATTTCGACATATCTGTCAACATAACTACAAACATGATTATTAGTAACTTTTTGTGGCTATTCATTTATTCATTTTTATTTTATTTTATTCTACATCATTTTATTTTTATTTTATTTATTTATATCAATTCTGTGTATTTTAGGTGCTGTCCTGTGGTATTTTGTGTGTATTTCGCGATTAAGGTGGTAGATATGGATGAATTGGGTCTTTTTGTAAGAAAAATATAAAATAAAAAAATATTCCATTTTCCTCCAAAATACTTAGATAGGTGTATACTATACACTTTTTTGTATGAAATTATCTGAAATAGATGTGTAAAATTTCACACCTAAGGTGCGAAAATCCCACAGGCACCCCAACTGACTATTTTGATTTTTGTTAAATAACTCGATAAATTAAAAAATTTTTAAAGAAAAAACTAGAGAGATTTTAATCTAGTTAGAAATTGCAAGTTTCTACCGCAGCCAAGAGAGAAAAAAATTAATCTGTTGGCGCCAGATAAAAATTACCACATAAGTCTCTGAAAAGTTCACTTTTAGTAAATATGCTCCGGGATGCTGTGAAAATGTCCATAAATAATTGAATTTTTACTGTGAAAAGTTTTATAGTTATTGGTTGTAATGAAGGTAACATATTGAATGAATAGATACGCTTTTGGGGCTTCTGTGATCCAAATTGCGAAGAAAAAACGTCTTCAAACGATTTGACGGCCGCCATTTAAAACCAATCGATAATGCTACGTAAAACTCATAATATCTACGAATCAAGCGCGGACGCCATTGTCACGCTAATTTGGTCAAAACACGCAGTTGCCATAGGAACGTGTGACTTCGCGTGCACTTTGGTCAAATGTAACATGAGCCAGAATAGTTTGTGACGCGAATTTTTGATTATTACGCTCTACTTCTTCACGATTTTATGGCTTTCAGTGATAAAATTAACTCTTCTAGTGCTAGAGGTATCAGCAGTGGCTGAAGATTTACCTTTTCCACCGGGAAACTTACAAAGCATGGTTAAGTTTCAAATGGACAAACGATGGAAATTTGAGAATGTTCGACAAGCTTCGTCGTATAGTATGTCACCATTAAATAAAAAATTATTGCGTTACTTGAAAGTAAATGTGATTTTTCACGATGTTCCCGCAAGAAAAAATAAAGACTATATTAGAGAAAGTTGTTCGGATAATCATTTATTATCATTTTGTGACAAGAAAATGGGGTCTGAGTCATCCATATCTACCACCTTAAACATTCCTATGGTACAAATGATTGATATTATAATTAATACTAGAGCCACTGGGTGGCTGAACCGTGCCGGTATTAGTGTCTTCGCGCATGCTAAAGCTGTAAAATTCTAAAATGAATTTTGGTTTCTCCTTATATAAATTTAATAGTTCATATAGGTAGAAACAAAAAATTAAGAAATCACTTAAAACAGCTTATACTGTCTTTAGTTAAAAACTTTGCAGAAATAAAGTAAGTTTTAACAAACAAGAATCTTGTCAAGATGGGCTAAAAATATTTTATTAATTTGTATTTTGAATTTTTTACAACTTTGGGGACCTGTGGTAAATGAGGCTGCAGAGTTAAAAAAACTTAAAGTGATATTTATAAAACAGAATGAAATTAGTGTTGATTACTAATTTAGAAACTACCTCAGAGTATAAAACGACTTTAAAGTGCACAAGATACAAATTCATGTATGTAAATTTAAAAGATTTTATTATTGAAAATACGTAGTTGCCTTCGTAATATCCTGCTTTTATTCAAAATTCGTTTGAGTTTCTTGACTGGAATTCTGCTCGATTCTCGATCGCGTGCGATGACTCGAGGCTTATGCAATCGGAACTCTGAAGCAGGAAATTTGGCGTAACGAAACCTCAATTCGCCTCATTTTGTAGTATCAGCGATGTATAAACGGGTAGACAAATCTTCAGCTTCAAACAACAATCATTCGTTTGCTAAACGCACAAAATAATCATTGAACTGCAATACAACATGGAGTAGAGCGGCTAGACTAACGACAACCATTGACAATATAAAGAGCAAAATATTATGAACAAAACTGTTTAATGGATAAAATATCAATATACATAAACACAATAAACTTATCGTGAGATAACAAGGCCAGCTTCTGACATAAAATTTGATCCCGGCGGCTTGAGAAAGTCCAGCAGTTCATCATGAATGTGTATTCGCCTTCTTCTGAGAGTGAGTTTACCGCGAACGGCGTGTGGATTTGTATGCATTTTGAGCGTCTGTCGAGAGCTTGCAGCAAACACAGCCATCTTCAAGCGTCTGGAGCAAAAACCATATGACTGTGCTGACATGCGTACTTGCTCAGGGGCCCCCCTGTCATAGTACCCCCCTGATATTATAGTGTTACGTCATAAAGAAATGAACCGCGTGCTCTCCATGGGCTTCCTGTTCACCACGTGACCTAAGTGCCGAAAGGATATGGGCTTCCTGTGGACCACGTGCGAAAGGCAAAAACTCTGCAATATACATACATACACACATACCCCCAAGACCGAAACCTAGACCGTGCGCGGCTTCGCCGCCGGCACGGTAATAATTACTCGTCGTTGCATAGCAACGCGAGTATAGGATTCGGGCTTCTTTTTGTTCATTTTGGTACACGAATTGCCCCGACAGAGGCTGTTACCATGGTAACACAAGAGCATGTGCTTTGTAAATTTGCAAATGGCGTCCACGACATCGACTAAAGTCAATATGGATGTATTTTCTTCTTCAAATACGCTCAAATCACATACAAATACACACACCATTCGCGGTATAGCCACACTAAAAGATGTCGAGCGTTTTCGGAAAGGGCATTTAACGAGATACCGCGAAATTATCGTGGCAATTGGAGTGAAACTTATCGTGAACTATCTGAACTATTTATCAAAGCTACCAATCTTATCAAAAGCGAATTCTATACTAACAAATTCTACAGGTTCTGAAACGACAAAGGACTCAACAAATGAATGTCACCAAAGTAATATCAACGATAAAAATATGGAGATAACAAGTACTCTTAGCGAAGGACATTATAATAAATTGCCGACCACAGTTTACAGCGACAGCAAACCATGTGACTCTCAAAGTAAGCTTACTGCAGCATTGTCAAAGATGATCCCTTCTTCGATGTTTATGCTAAGTATATTGCTTCTTTTATTGTTTTTCGTTAAAAGTAATGTTTCTTGCTTTACTGTATTTATATTTTTAATATTAAGTGTAATAGGATACAAATCAGTGAAGTTATTCGGTGAATTCAATCAAAATGTTGTTTCATCATTATTAACCGATTGTGATATCTTAGAAAAAGCTAATAATTTAACTGTACATGCAAATGCAAACTTATGTATTGATGCAGAAATCACAATAAAAGTTACAAGTAATACAAGATCTCGTTATTCAAGGTTTGTTTATTATAATTATTATATGCATATTCGCCGCTCTCATCGTGCTCGTGAACCAAGTCGAATACCAACACGTATTCTAAGCCGATTAAAGAGTAAGAATAGAAAGCTAAGATGGGTTATTTATCATCAAATTCGTTCAAATATTCCAAGATCTTCTAAGTTGTATTATTATATCAACCGTCTCCCTCTCAAAGTTATAAACAAAGATTTTTTGACGAAGTTTAAAGGAATCAGTAGTACTTCTGCATTTTGTATTTACCAGACAAGATTGTTAAATTATTATAAATGTAGTCGTTATACGTCTTTGTTTACTTGCAATAAACCCATGTCTTTTTATAAGAGCAAATCACATGTGACAAGTTATTGTGAGTCTCAGCTATACAATGATATCGAGAAGAATCCTGGTCCTAATGGCACTCCATATAATATTGATCCAACAAAAACAATAGCTGCTCCTTATAGCCAGGGTAATGCTTTCATTTTTGGTCAAAATGCAGGACAACAATGTGTAGCAATGAGCTTGTGTTCTTTGATTTTTAATGGCGTTAAAGAAATCAATACATCAAATGACCTTGTGAAAATAATGGATCTTGGAAATCAGTTGTATACTCGGCTATCACAATCAGCAAGTCAGTCATTTCTAATGCACTCTGAACTACCTACACGTCTAAATGTATTTGATACTGATTATGAACTACAATATAGTGAGAGTTATACAGGTAATATACATCAAGATGCAATAATAGAAGGGTATGAAAACTGTACATCATTGAAAATGGCATTTGAATCATTAATGTCCAACAATTACACCCGTTTCATATTAACTATAGGGCTTACTGCTGTTGCAATATATCGCCATGGTGATAACGGATTTAAGGTATTTGACTCACATGCAAGGGATGTATATGGTAGAAGCAATGCTCACGGTGTATGTATTCTGATTGAATTATCGTCTTTAGATAATTTAATTCTGTATTTTAAAAGTATACATAATAATGAAGTATTTGAAATCACAGGTGTTTCTGTCAATGAAGTTCAAGATGCTATGCAAATTGAAAACAATCCTACTGACACCATAAATTCCAACTTGAGTTGTACTATAGCTCTTTATTCAATATGTTATTCTATAATGAAATCATGTAGCTACTGGAATTCAGATACTTTGAACAATATTGTAGATGGAGGACAAATATTATATCATCATCTCCACTTTAATCGTAAAATGACAACAGTTGATATTCCATCTACTATTGATATTTGTGGTGCAGAGGTAACTTGTGTAACTGATACTACAATCAATGGAGTACTATATGACTCAATGGAAAGCAAATCTAACCTTGCAAGTATTATAGATGTAAATATTACCAAAAGCACTGGATTATTGATTTGGTTTCCAACATATTGCATCTGTTGTATATTTAAAACTAAAAGAAAGTCCAAGTTTACATACTTCTTTTTGCTTTATGATAAATTTAAAGCACCACCACTTCAAAATGTAAATACTGTTGATGGAACAGATTCACTTGTAGATACTATAGTCAACATTAAAAAACAAAACAACTTTGAACAGCAAGAATATCAAATACAGTTTTTATCATGTTATTGCAATCTGAACAAAAATGAAAGAAAAACATTAATGAAAAATCACAGACGAAAACAAAATTATGATGCAATGGAACCACAAAAGAAAAAGATGTTGATAGAAAAATCTCTATCCAGATACAATATTAATAAGAGAGATATACGGAGTAAGTGGGTCAAAATCTATCAATCAAAAAGCTGTGTAGAAAAACAACAGTTATTGGATAAACGAAATGAAAGATATAGAACAATGGGCACTGTAGAAAAACAACAGTTATTGAAAAAACAAAGTGAAAAATATAGGGCAATGGACACTAAAGAAAAACAGCTTTTATTGGATAAATCAAGACAAAGATACTCAAACAATAAAAGTAAAGACCTAGATTCTTGTATTAAACAGTTTAAAAAGAAAATAAGAGAAGGTCCTTATTATACATGTTGTGTTTGTAACAGAAATCTTTATAAGAAGTCAGTCATGAACCTAGTAACACATAAATATCAGTCTCAACACATGTTTACAATTAAAGTATCATTTGATGGCAAACAATATATCTGTAAAACTTGCCATTCAAAATGTGCAAAAAACATACTTCCATGTCAGGCTGTAGTAAACAATTTGTTTGTTGACGACATTCCAAATGAACTTGAATGCCTGAGGAAATTAGAACAAATATTGATTGCACAGCGCATAGTGTTTGAAAAAATTGTAATAATGCCAAAAGGACAGCAACGTAAAATTAAAGGCTCTATTTGTAATGTACCAGTGCAATGTGATAAAACATGTATTATTCTACCTCGCCCTCCTGAGAGATCTGGTATTATAATGTTGAAGTTAAAGAGAAAACTACAGTTTAGAGGTCATGTATATTTTGAAGCAGTAAGACCAGCATTTGTATGTGCAGCACTTTCATGGCTCAAAGCTAACAATACATTATATAAAGATATTGTAATTGATTGTAGTAATATTAGCAATGAACATACAGATATTTCACATAATGAAATTGAAAATAATACAAATGATCATTGTGCTGAAGCTAACCACACTATGGACACTATAACTCCATCATTTGAAAATAGCATAAATAATGCTGATTCTACAGATAAAAATAGTGACAAAAATGAAACATTGATTCAAGAAGAGCAAGATGACCCTTTAAATGAACACAGATCAGCTACAAATGAAACATGTCTAGAACCAATTTCCCCAGACTACCCAGTTATTCTTGAAGAGAGTAGTTCTAGTGTTTCTACTGGAAAAGAGATTTACAATGTAGCACCAGGTGAAAATAAACATCCTGTATCTTTGATGACTGATAAACTATGTGAAGAACTTGCATTCCCAGTATTGTTTCCTACTGGTAGATTTGGATATACTGCTGAAAGAGAGATAAAATTATCACCTGTTAAATATTTCAATACAAGATTATTACATTACAGTGGAAGATTTGCTATGAACCCTGAATATTTATTTTTTGCACAGTTTATTATCGAACAGAAAAAGGTATCTGATAGTATAAACATAGCACTTAAGAAAGTCCATGGTCAGCAAGTAACTGCATCACAAGTTAAATCAAATACTCAAATACTACAGAACCTTATTTCTCAAGACCAGGCCTATTTATTCTTGAGACAAATTCCAGGCTCTCCTCCCTATTGGCAAAAATTCATGTATGAAGTAGTAGCCATGGTAAAACAACTTGGTATACCAACATGGTTTATGACATTATCTTGTGCTGATCTAAGATGGCCCGAACTATTTCAGATTATTGCAAGAGCTAGTGGTAGAAACATGACTGATGAAGAGGTTGATGCTTTATCATATGAAGAGAAATGTAGACTTTTAAATGTGAACCCTGTTATTACTGCAAAACATTTTCAATATAGAGTAGAAACTGTCTTTACTGAAATTTTGCTTACTGATGTAAATCCAATTGGTAAAATAGTGCATTATGCTCTTCGCATAGAATTTCAAATGAGAGGTTCTCCTCATTTACATGCATTGATATGGACGTCAGATTGCCCTAAATTAACTCATGATACTAAAGAAGCTTATATCAACTATATTGATCAACATGTACAAGCTTACTTACCCAACAAAGAAACTGACACAGAATTATATGAATTGGTAAAAAAATATCAAACCCACAGCCACAGTAAAACATGTAGGAAATACAAAAATATAGCATGTAGATTTAACTTTGGGCAATTCTTTACAGATAAGACTATTGTATGTGAGCCTTTACCTGATGATATGGATGAAGAGATCAAAGTTAGCACACTGAATAAATGTAAAGAGATACTTACTTCAGTCAAGCAAAAAATAGATGAAGTTCTAAATCCTAGTAAGCCTGAATATAATCCATCCCTTACAGATGAAGATATTTTCAAATCTGTTGGCATAACTAAACAGGAATATGAATCTGCATTGTCTATATCACCTGATTCTGACTATGGTCTACATCTAAAAAGACCACTTGACAGCTGTTTTACTAATAACTATTTCATAGCTGGCATTAAGGGTTTTGCTGCAAATGTAGATCTTCAACCTATCTTCAACCATTATAAGTGTATTACATATGTATGCAGCTATTTTACAAAAGATGAAACCGAATGCTCACAAGCTATTGTTAATGCTGCACGTGAGGCTAAAGAATCTAATCTAAATGTGAAAGAAGGACTTAAAAAAATCGGAGCTGCTTTTCTTTCTTCCAGAGAAGTTAGTTCTCAAGAGAGTATATATCGTTGCATGCCTGAGCTTTGGTTAAGAAAGATATTTCCAAAGACTGTTTTTGTCAGCACAGATTTTCCAGACAAAAGACTCAGAGTAGCTAAAAGCCAACAAGAGCTTGATGACTTAGAAGATGATAGTACAGACATATATAAGTCCAATATTATTGAACGTTATAGTATTAGACCAGATTATATCCCAACTGTTAGAAACATGTGTTTAGCAGAGTTCGCTGCTTACTATTACAAGGATTACAAAACTGATGCTGCAGAAACAGCTGATTCCCAACCAGAAGTACTTAATGATAATATTATTGAACAATCACAAATTACAATTTCAAATGATGATATGCAATCTTTCCCTAATAGAATAAGATTGATGAATGGTACTGAAGTTATGAAATGTAGAAAGGTTAAGGCAGTAATAAGATACCATACCCCAAGTAAAGCAAAAGAACCTGAAAAATACTTCCACCATCTCCTTATGTTGTATTACCCATGGAGAGACGAAACTGAGCTTCTTGGTGATCAACAGACCTATATGTCTAAATTCTGTGACCCAAATGTACAAGAATTAGTAGAGAGAAATAAAAATGTCTTTGAACCAGATTCTGATGCAGTTATTGAAGCATTAGAAGCACTGAGAAACAATGATATTAACACACTTCACTCATATGATCCTATCAATGATCAAGAGAATGAGGATCTACAATCACAATTACCTGATGACAATGCCAATAATGACGAATCATTTAATAATTTACCACCAGACCATCTTAGTAATCGACAGAATGCAAATGAACAGCAACCATCAGCTATATCTACATACATACAGCCATCTGAAATATCTGATGATGACCTTCGCCAGTCTGTGAGATCACTAAATACAGAACAACGTAAGGCATATGATATCACACTAACATGGTGTAGAAATAAGGTAAAAAATATGAACAGTGTAAAACCAAAGAAAGTAGACCCTATGTACCTATTTATAACAGGAGGTGCAGGAGCTGGAAAATCCCATTTAATCAGAACAATTTACCAAACATCTACAAAAACATTCAGACAAGGTCCAACTAATCCTGAAAAACCGACAGTATTGTTGATGGCTCCAACAGGTGTAGCTGCAATAAATATTAATGGTACTACTATACATACTGCATTAGCTATACCAAAGGAATCTGGTGAAAATGTACCGCCAATGTCAGATCAAAAAAGAACACAAATCAGAATATCTCTATCAGAATTAAAATTGATAATCATTGATGAAATCTCAATGGTATCTAACACTACTTTATTGCATATACATCAAAGACTTAAAGAAATTTTTGCTACTCCAAATAATGTGCTTTTTGCTGGAATTAGTATCATAGTAGTAGGTGATTTATATCAATTACCACCAATAAGAAGAAAACCAGTGTTTGAAGACTATAAAAACAATATCTTTAACTTATGCCATCCATGGTCAGTATTTCAAATGTTAGAATTAACCAAGATTATGAGGCAAAAAGATGATCAGCCATTCACAGAATTATTAAACAGGTTCAGGACTGCTTCACAAAGTGAAGATGACATTCAAATAGTACAATCCAGGTTAATTACAAATCAAACCAGTTATCCAACACAAGCATTACATATTTTTGCAGAAAATGCACCTGTAGATCAACATAATAATGCACATCTAGAACAACTGAATGGGTCATTGTACAGATTGAAAGCAATAGATCAATATCCACAACATGTTACAAAACAAGATATTGATAGAGTATTAGCTAGAGGAAGATCAGAGACTGGTGGTCTTGATTCTGAAATCTTATTGAAAGTTGACTCCCGCGTGATGATAACCACAAATATAGATATTAACGATAGATTAATAAATGGTCAAATGGGTACTGTCACCAAAATAACTATCAATCCTCAGACAAACAAGCCTTCTATTGTGTATATCAAGTTTGATGACTGTGAAGCTGGTGTTAATGCCATACAGAAACATTCTGATCAATATGCTAGAGATAATAACTCTGTACCAATACAACCTGTACTTGCAAGAATAAAAATCAGGCCAGGAAAACCATCCTCACCAGAATTACAGAGACTGCAATTTCCTATTACTCTAGCATGGGCATGTACAGTGCACAAAGTACAAGGACTAACACTAAGTCAAATCGTTGTTAGTTTTGATCTCAACAGACAGAATCATTTTAACTATGGACAGATTTATGTAGCACTAAGCAGAGCCACATCTTTACAAGGATTACATGTTATTGGTCAAATAGAAAATAAACATGTAAGAGCTAATCCCAAAGTACACTCTGAATATGAACGATTAAGGCAGATCACTGAAAATAGTCTATCTTCTGTTATTGCACTTAATACACTCACTGTTAGTTTGTTAAACATACGCTCACTTAGAAAACATAGTATTGATATCAAACATGATATTAACCTTACCAGTACAGATATTCTAGCTCTCACAGAAACTCAACTGCACCTTCATCAATCAGACAATGCTATAAGAGGCACTCTGTATCCATACAAACTACACCGACAAGACCATCCAAATGACAAGTATCTCAGTTTAGCTTTATGCAATAAACCCAATACTAATATCACAAATAAACAATACTTTCAAAGCATTAATGGATGGATGTTTGATGTAAATTTACTTCAGAACCAAAGCATGTCAATGACATTTCTTCTGATTTATAGGAAAAACAACTCCAATGTTCATCAATATCTACAAAATCTCTCTTACATTATTCAAACAAATACAATTGATATTATACTAGGCGATTTTAACATTAATCACTTTATTGACAACTCACTTTTACAGCTACTAAACTCTTATGAATATGCTCAAATTGTTGATGAATCTACATTTATATCAAGTGGCAGTCTATTGGATCAAGTATTCGTCAAACAACCTATTGAAGACAAAATAACAAATGAAGTTATCAGTGTCTATTATTCTGACCATGATTGTGTAAGAATTACAATTGAAATATGAACAAAATAACTTAAGATAGCTTATTACTCTGCTGTATCCATGCATCGCACAAAAGTTATAAACTTACGGTAAAATCATAATCAAGTCTATCATCTGGAACGGTTCTTAAAATAATATCCTTTTTACACGCAATCTTATACTAGTAAGTTATTTAATTACCTTCAAGCCTTAGCAGCAACAAAAATGTAGGCAGTAATCCAAATAAAAGAAAAAACAACTGGCAATTTCATTCTTTGAAAAAATTACACAATGGTCATGGCCGCCATCTTGAGCTATCATGGCGGCCATCTTGGTCTACACCAGATAGACCAATCAAAAACAGGAAGCACATCAAGTGTTACACTGTTTTCTCAGAGGTAGGTATAACTATCAAAATGCGACTGACAGTCAAATTGAACTATTGACAAATATTTCTTCTTTTTTCCTTGTTCATAGATCAACTCGATGGATAAGAAGCTACTTCAAAAGCAATCAGGAGTAAACAAACCTATCAAGATCAGCTATGATAATTACCAAAAATTATACTAATGAAGACATCACTAATGGATGGTATAATTAAGAAATATGATAAATGAACTGATGTTTCAGAAACTTTATACAACTTCAAGACCCGTACCGTGAAAAGTATTCAACAACAGAACTTGATATTGAGATATCTAAAAAAGTTATCTTCTAGCCTGTCAGTACTAAAATTAATGTACTTTGTCAAGAAAATCAAAGAATAATCTTCATGATTGATTGAAGCTCTATCTCGTGCAAGTTAATTCAACAAAAGTTCAGTGGCCTATATAAACTAAAAATAAATAAACTAGTTGGTACATCCCTACGGACTTCCTAGGAAACTGTAAAATGATGACAACTTTCGTGAAGTAACTCCTGACTGTAATCAGTGGAATCTGAAATCCTCTAAATCTACTTCTTGGCCGTTCATAGTTGATATATAAAGGAATTTTAAAAGTCTTATTACGATGATTTCATTCGTATAATGTATTCGGTATAGAGGATATCTAGACTAGCGCACAAAAAAAATTCATTTTGATTAATGTAATTATTGTAAATAAGAAAATATCTCGGGTAAACACTTTATGGTGTATTACTCTTTAAGTTGTAAGTGCACAACTGAACCATCTCGAGTAATACACTTAATGTACTGCTCCTTAATTGTAAAATATAATATAATAATGATATTGTATAATAAAACACATCTGTCCGGCATGAAAAAAAGCTTTATTCAAATATGCTTGTTAATTTTTATTATTTTGTAGTAAAAATAGTAAGAATTAGATGACTACTGACAAGGTATATGATTCTTGTGTATTTATTTTAATTTAAACTCTTATTCTGGTTCAATCATAAATTTGCATACTTCCTCTAAACAATACCATCTACAGCCACCAACAGTTTTGATAAGATAAACATCTTTGATCTCTCCGAATTTATTCTACAACTCACTCTCTTACCTCTTTTACTAGTAATCTTTTACAAACAATCTCCATAAGCTTGACATAATTTCGGATCGAAATTCACCAATGAGAGTAGCGACTGTAATATAACTGACCAATCACAAAGCGCCTTTACTAACCAATAAAAAACAATTAATTGCCAGTATCAAAATTTTCCTGTTTTCTCGGACGTAAGTGTGAAAACTTATCCACGTCGATCCGATCCGTCCCGTCGTATAAAAGCCCAGAACTGGCTTTGCATTACTCACTTGCAAACAACAATGGCAATGTCAAAATTGAACGGTTCTAGCCCTCATAAACGAAAATACGAAGCTGAAAGCATGATTGCTTATACACTTAATGTGTCTGAACCATTAAGAAACAAGAGGAACACCATGAATTATTTGACGATGACTCTACAAACATCGCCTACGAAAGGTACAAGAGCCCTCCTGTATTCGCCGCAGAAAAAGAAATTGTTTCTTCAAAGTCAAGAGACAAAAACAGCCATAAAGATTAAAGATTTTACTCGTACAGAAGACAACAAAATAGTTATCAATGACATGACATATGTTGATATAGCCACGCCGTCCGAATACTCATTTCAGTTTAACAAGGAAATCACTATCGACAATGATGACTATAGCACTATTATGGACATCCTTAACCGGAAAAGAGAATGGGAGACTGTAGCTGTAAAAGCTAAATTGATAAGCGTGGAAGAATCAAAACTAGTTGGATCTAAAGGATTGAAGTTAACAGTTGCTAACATCCAAGACGCTACCGCTGCCATACCATTTGACGTGTGGGATAAGTATATCGACGACCTCAAAGTTGGACAAGTTTACCACTTCGCTCCCCTGCAAGTTCGCATTTGGAACTCTAAGAAAAAACTCTCAACGACAAGAGCCACTAAAATATCTCCCATACAAGACGAAGATCTCGATGCTATAGTATGTGATGAAACCTGTCATGAATCATCACACACCGATGTAAATATAACGCTCAATGTAGAGAAGATCAAAAGGGTATTGAAATTTGACAAGTTCTTCAGATGCCCTGACTGTCATAAGCGAATTGCTTCAAGTTGTCACAGCACTGTGAAATGTCAGCAATGTGGCACAATGCCCTTAGAAGATTGTGAGAATGGATTTATAGCCAACATTTTACTAATTGATAACGACGACAATAAAGTTACTCTCAAAATGGGAGATGAAGTTCTTGAGCCAGTTATCGAAGACTGCATCAACATGGACGAACAGGCTCTAGCTGAGCAACTGTTTGCTTTAAAACCGTCATCATTGACATATAACAAAGAAACCCTAATGGTAAAGGAACTCTGTGTATAAAGGAGTATTTCTATTCAAAGATTAAGGACATTGACATTAATAAACAAGATAACATTTATGGTTTTTGTTTGAACCTTCCTTACACTTTGTTAAATTGGAAACGTTTGTTTGTTCACATTTCTAGACTTATATATTTAAGATATATATGCATTTTATATGTATTTTATTGCTATTGTTTTCTAATAAAAATATTTATAAATACAAAAAAAGTTGCTTGAATAGGGTACCTTATTTTGTTCCTTGAAATAAAATCTAAATACTTTAATAGTATCTAATAGACTTTACTTGTACTACAAGATTGTTTAAAGACACGAATACCCACACACTCCCCATTCAAATAACTCTGTCTTTTGTTTAGTTTTGAAGATGGTTATCATTATTGTGGGATTGCTGTGGTAATTCAAATGGCGCCCCTAACTCGCATAATTTTCACTTCGCAGGAAACTATTGTATTAAGGATCGAGTCTACTAAAAGAAATTTACAATACAATTTTAAAAATTGAAAATTTTTATCACAAACATCAAAATTCCAAAAATGTAATAAAAAGTATATGGTCAAACATCAAGTGAATGGGATGGGCACCGTTAGGGTTACCGTTGTGTGAATAAAGCGTCGTATATCACATCAACGCGCAAGGCATTTCGGTGACGTCGCATGATAAAAAACAATCTCGTTCCCAGAGCTTAGTCTTTCATTTACGCAGGCGCGACATTTAGAATTTTCGTCGAGCATGCGCAGTAAGAAATTGGCTCTGGGGACGAGATTGGATAAAAAAGAACCCTGAGTTCACGCAATCTAGTTCACGCGTCTAGTTAATATATAATTCCTATATATATTTATTGGATCATATTTTACATTTTTGTCAGCATAGTTCGTGCAACGTACTTTACATCGCGAATTTTGTATGGGAGTTCGCCGTGTATTTATACAAGTAGCGGCGAATTCGTAACTGACATTTCAAATAATACTTATTTCTTATAGTAAAGGACAACGACGAGTTCACGCAGTTATGCGTCTAGTTAAAACATGAACAACACGCTCAACTTTGATCCTGAAAAAAAACTAATTTGGTTAAAATTGAGGGACATTCAGTTTAATGTTTCTAATAAAACGTTTCGATGCCAGCTTTAAACATCGTCGAATGATTTCACATGTTCTCGATGCCTTTGACTGTACTGATAAAGGATTGTTATCTTCGCCCTACATTTTTGTATCAAATAAAAAAAAATGTCAATGTCAAATTTGAGTCACGCAATTTTGGTCATCGTCCATCGTCCGTAGTCCAGGTTTTAGTACATGCCCTGTTCAATAATGTCTGATAAGGTCAAGTACCAACTCACCATTGACAAGTCTTCATTACAACAAGGAACAATAACAGCAATAGTAAATGCAACGACGCCATCTTGCTAACGGTGATGCAGATAAAAGATATGTGTTCGTCAGTGACGGTTCTCCTATGATCTGCTGTGATTAATCTGCGGGTATGCGTAAAGACTCAATCTATACTGAAATGCCTGCCTCAACTCAACCTCAATCAAAGGTCGTCGTGTGTAACAATAGTACTTTCGTGACGTCACTCATATAAAGTTACTTGACTTTCAAGTTGTGTTGACATGCATGTTTTGAGATTGTGTGATTTTGTTGATTCTGCGATGGAAACACACCAATTGTACGGCCTATAGGGAGTTGCCCTAATGGTCGCGGGTCGCGGGTTTCAATTCGCGGGTTTGATAAAAAGTCGCGGGTTTGAGAAATTAGATAGCCATTTATCAGTAATAATATAGAATAAAAGGGAATAGATGTAACTGAAATAGCAGAGAAACACCAGAGAGATAACACCTACAAACAAACAAACTTTACAAAAAAACTGAGTTTAAGAATACGACGGTAAATTAAGAAAATTAAGAATAATACAATGATACGATAAAAGAAAATTAAGAAACATTAAAATAGAATTTGGCAAAGTTGAAATCGGGGAGATTATGCAAGTTGACAAAATGTCTGGAATCAACTGCGGTTACAAAGCAACATTGCTTGTTTATGTACTCCGTGGATAGGGCGATAAGCGATAATGATGACAGTTACGTCAACCAGATTTAATATACATATATAGTCTAGTAGAGTTTGAAACACTGAAATACATGTAAATACGAGAAAGACAAATTCAAATTAAATTATGTATAAGCTTTCCTATAAAATATATACATTATGTGCTTTTTGTCAAAACCCAACTCTTCGAACATCTCTAAAAACGAAGAGCATTCGACGATAGAGTACACTTCAGGAGAACTCATTGATAGGTTAACTAATTTAATGATAATGATTCAAAGACTGAAAATGAGTTTTGTTGTTATTTCCAAAGTTATTTTTGTACCAGGTTTCAACATATATATATATTTTCAGACTGCCAGTTAGCGCGCATAAAACACTGAAGCTCTTGCTTAAACATGCGTAAAAAAACTTTACTAAGCTGGTACTAATTTGATCCACATATAACGATTGGTATTGGTATAGAAACCATTACATTTCCATCGAAGTTTGGATTTTTTCGTTTTATGTGATTACATAAACATCTAAATGGTAGTAAGTGTTTTGAAAGTCACCAAAGAAAATAGGCTGACCGTTCTCGCCACGTCGTATGAATAGTATGATGACAAGATTGTTTGGAGTACTCCGGTGTAAATAGAGACCCACATCCATGGCACACTAAAACATTTGGCGTTCTTCAAAGCTAGAGTAGAGGAAATGGCGTATTTCATCGACATTGATTATGTGGACGAATCGAAGTCTATTCTAAAAGAAATCTAAAGGACGCAGAAATCAGAAGATTCAAATTATATGACGAAGAAATAAACACAGAAGATGCACGGAAAAATTTTGATATTTATCTGATGGTTAATGCATGCTAGATAAAAATAAAAGCAGTGTTATTTAAATTACCATTCAACTTTATACTTTGCCTAATAATTAACGTTGAAGGAAATTCTAGCACTCTACATTAACGAGAATGTTTGAAAATCACGTAAAATAAGTGAAGAGTTAATTTCCTATAATAATGTAGTTTGTTTGTAGGTTTTCTCTCTCTGCTATTTCAATTACATCTAATCTCTTTTATTCTATATCATTATTGATAAATGGCTATCTAATTTCTCAAACCCGCGACATTTTATCAAAACCGCGACTTGAAACCCGCACCCGCGACATGAAACCCGCGACACGCGACCATTAGGGCAACTCCCTATAGGTAGTAACAGGATCATCAAAGTTTCCGATAGCACATCGTTGTGTGACATAGCGTTACTTGTTGAGCATATCGTTGTGTGACAGAGAAGTATGTATATATATCATCATAATATGGGTGAATGCATTTTCTTCACTTGTGATACGAGATGGATGCTTATGATTCGTTACAAAAGCGATGTCTAAGTTACGAAAACATACTTGAAATTGAGTAATTTGGTTGCAGTTATCAAAGTACTATGGAAGAGAGCAATGCTGATGGTCAAATCAGACAACGGCCTCCTGTGAATAAGTCGAAAGCCATTGAACTCGCTACAAAGCTTTTTGCTTTCCAAGTCACTGATCACCAAGAAACCAAAGAGCTTGAAAGCTTTAGCTGCGATAGGAATTTCTTGCTCAAAGGCAAGATGAAAGCGACTGCAGAGGAAAATCTATTTATTCTCAAGGTATTCAATTCTGACGTGTCAAAATTATCAGATCCACCAATAATAAATGCAGAAATAGTTCCGTTTGTGAATTCAGCCAATCTGGAGTGCCCTATTCCACAAACGTCGATCTATGGCACTAAACATGTCCTTTGTCGCTTCAATGCAGCATCCAAATGCCCTGAAAACACCGTGGATAACGTTAGAAGCAACGATTTAGAATTAAAAGACTCTACAGACATGATTGAAGTTGTCAGCTTAGGCGAAGGGAGGGATAACGATGCATGTTCTGTGCAGCTACTTAGTTTTATTCATGGAGACGTACTTATTGATGTGCAATGGACCAAACATTTGCTGATGGATTTTGGTTCGAAAATTGCTAAAGTACATGGGGCATTTAAGGTAATTTACCATCACCTATAGTATGCTCTGAATGGTCAAATTTCGGGATCGGGTAATGTTGGAGTTGCGCGCTCGCACCGAGTTATGCGCGTCAAGGTACGCGCTTGACCGTAACCCGTTAGTAACCACCAACCTGTTCTGGGAGATCGTTCCACAGATCGGCTGCTGACATGGTTGAAAGATCGTTGGTCTTACCCACTTGTTGCGGACAAAGCCTGCATAATTGTCATTATCAGTTACATTTTGTGTTTTAATTTGTCAGTTGTTAACTAAATTTTAGCCCAGTTGTCAGTAAGCCCCATCCAGACCCCCTTAATGATTTGTATAGCTTATAAAGCGTATCGGCAGAATCAAGAGAGTATGAGATAAGAGAGCTTATTCCCGGACCCCATCAGGGGCTCTACTCGTCGTGCTATTTTTAGAAACTTTAGTTAACAATCTCCGCACTTTTGTCTTGAGATGTTTTTGATGATGCGACCGCGCCTCCTGCAATCTGGCCAATGAAGTTCAGTTCCCAAAGTAACCTCAGTTTAAAAATACAATGAAATGATCCCCTGATTAGTGTAAAGCCCAATACGGGGGATAAGTTCTCTTATCTCATACTCTCTTGGCAGAATCAAATATGCCAAATCAAATCACCAAATCCACTACGCCACAAGGACAACCACGCTGGAATTAATATGAAGTACTCCAGTTCGATATTTTCTCTATGCATAAGTTGAACACCGTAAATAAATAAGTACGCAGATCGGAGTCGTTGCATAGTAGCAATTAATTAATACGTACGGTGTAAGATATGAAATATAGAAAAAGAGAAAATTATATCTTGTGCTCTTGGCGGATTTTTATCCTTTATTCATTTTTCAGCAATACAGTCAAGCAAACACCTGGGTAGCCAGTGCTTCACTTAAACCACCTAACTGGCCATGGATTCATCTAAAGACTGCTCAAACCATTCAACGCCGCTCTCATGCAGTCACTGAACCTGACCAACGAACCATGGTAGAAAACATCGCAATGCAATTTCAAACTGACGTTCTCCACAAATTGAACTCTAACGAATTCCAGCTTGTTCACGGAGACATGAACGGCTATAATATAATCACTCGTGTGAGCAATGAAGGCGAAAGGAAAGTCATTGGTCTCATCGATTTTGGTGAAAAAGAATTTTCTCATCCATTGATAGACTTAGGCGTTGCCATTGCTTACAGTGCAATTGATGCCAACAGAAAGAAGTACGACATGGTGCAAGCTACAAGTCACGTGATGGCAGGCTACCAATCAGTGGTCCCTCTGACAGAATCTGAAATTGACATAGTGTTTCACGCTGCCTTAGGGCGTATAGCACTGTCCGTTGCCAATGGAACTTATCAACATCATTTAACGCCGGACAATGAATATGTACTTTTGACGCTGAAAGATGGCTGGGAGGTACTGGAGAAACTAAAACTCACTCCAAAGTCTGATATCGTAAAAGGATGGAAACGTTGAAAAGGAAGATGGTCATGTCGATGAGAAAGAAAAAAATAGGAAAAGAAAAATGAAAAAGACAGCCGAAACACAGGAAAAGACTGAATGAAGAAAATGAGGGATGATGATAAAATGACGAAGAAAATTAAAATTAAGGACACTGCATGAATAATCTGGTAGGAGAAGCGTTTGTGGCCGCGGAGTATGTTATAGCACAAATCAACACGATTAAAAGGGGTAGGCGGGTGTTACCTCCGATTTTTTGCAGCTTTCTTGTAACTGAAGAGAAAGGGGCGTTGCCTTGGGCTTTATATCATTAGTCCACCAATGGTATTCTTAGCTGGACCCAAGGCGGGGGTTGTTATTCACGCAAGTATGTGTAGTATTTACAGTTTTCCGCAGAGCATACAATAATCAAATGACTTTGCATTGGAAACCCATTTACACCGGACACTCAGAATATACCAGAATGCTCATGAAACCAGACTTTTTTATTGTCCAGAATTCGTCATTTTACCTGCGAAATTAACCTCGGCAAACCGGGACCCTTCCAAACCGGATATTCCTCATTGGCCTCAGTACTGTCCGGTATAGAGGGGTTCCACTGATATATAAGTAGATGTGATCACGTGTTTATATTGCGCAAGAGAGAATGATATCACTTTTTCCTGGTATCAGGTATTGAACCCAACTTTTGACGTCTAGCATCTAGTATTAGGGGTATTTTTGAAAAATTTCGACAAGCATCCCCGATATGATCGTTTATCCTCAGAGTTCCCACCCCCCTCACAGGGGGTTCGACCGAACCCATTGGGAGTAAAGATTACTTGGTGATAGCAATAGCTCAATGTTTATCAAGGGTCACGTGTAACAATAGTAGTTTCGTGACGTCACTCATATAAAATTACAATTTTCTAATAAAATTTCGACACGCTATTTGGCTGTTGTGGTAAGTTGGGTTATAAGTTATTTTGAGATTTTGTGATTTTGTTTATTCTGCGATGGAGACACACAATGCAAAGATGAAATATTGTACGGCATATATGTCGTAACAGTAACAGTAACAAAATACATGAAAATACGTCGCGTGACGTATGACGATCACGTGCTGACAGAGGGATTAGAGGTAGTTTTTGGCGGCGAAAAAACAGCCTCTCTTTATTCTTTTACGGTACATCTCCAATCGGAGAGAGTTACAGTGTAAACACTCCAACCGGGACCACTTGGCATTATTGATAAACTAAGGATTCAATTTAAATACATTGAGTGATCAAAATAATATTTCTATTCAATTCACTTAAAGGATTCAAGTTTTTAAAGTATTGAAAAAACACAACGTGGTCCCGGTTGGAGTGCCCTCACTATAAAAACATTTTTTACTTTTAGGATATTTCTGATAGAGACTGGGAGAAGCGTTACTTGTGGAGCACATCGTTGTGTGACAGAAATGAAGTATGTTACTTTTTATAAATACTAAAAAAAAAGATCATTATCATTATACGGCTGAATGCATTTTTTTCACTTGTGATTCGAGATGGATGCTTATGATTCGTTACAAAAGCGATGTCTAAGTTACGAAAACATACTTGAAATTGAGTAATTTGGTTGCAGTTATCAAAGTACTATGGAAGAGAGCAATGCTGATGGTCAAATCAGACAACGGCCTCCTGTGAATAAGTCGAAAGCCATTGAACTCGCTACAAAGCTTTTTGCTTTCCAAGTCACTGATCACCAAGAAACCAAAGAACTTGAAAGCTACAACGATAGGAATTTCTTACTCAAAGGCAAACTAAAAGCCACCGCAGAGGAAAATCTATTTATTCTAAAAGTATACAGTTCCGACGTATCAAAATTTCAAGATTCACTTATCATAAATGCAGATATAGTTCCATTTGTGAATACAGTCAATCTTGAGTGTTCTATTCCACAAACGTCGATCTACGGCACTAAACATGTCCTTTGTCGCTTCAATGCAGCATCCAAATGCCCTGAAAATACTGTATATAATTATGGAAACAACAATTTAGCATCAAAAGACTCTTCAGGCATGTTTGAAGTAGCTTTAGGTTCGATTTTAGGTGAAGGGAAGGGTAATCAGGGCAACGATGCATGTTCTGTGCAGCTACTTAGTTTTATTCATGGAGACGTACTTATTGATGTGCAATGGACCAAAAATTTGCTGATAGATTTTGGGTCGAAAATTGCTCAAGTACATGGGGCATTTAAGGTAAGGTACCATCACCTATAGTAAGTAGTCATTTACACTTATTTCAAAAAAAACATTGAGAAATAGAAAGACGATAGCACAACCGAAATATAGTAACGGGTGCACGATTACGGTAAAATTATGCATACACTGTAGATTTTTTAAGAAAACGATGCACTAGTTGGCCCCGGTGGATAAACGATCGGGGATGCTCGTCGGGATTTTTTAAAAGTACCCCTAAAAGATACCAGACGTTTTTCAAAAGCTAGGGCGTGGCTTCACAAATTTTTCATCTCTAAAAGATACCAAAATCATGAATTTTATGCTATTCAACCCCTAAAACTGATAGCAAACACAGGAAAAAATTTGTGATTCCCAGAATAGTTTTTTTTTTGGTTTTTGTTGCACTTTCCCAACAATAACCCAACATAAACCACTTTTGGTAATCCCAAATTTGAACCCAATGTTGGTTTTTGTAGCATTTTGCCAACCATAACCCAAAATAAACCCATTTTGGGAATCACGTTTTTTTTCCTGTGAAAAAGTGAGTATTTGATAAAATGTCATATTTTAAACCCTAAAAGAGATCAAATCTCTGAATGTTTACCCATGTATATGCCCAAGTTCAGTCGGTCCACAGATCGACTTGCTGCTAGCTGGCATTGGAGAAAGATCGTCGGCCATTTGTTGGGGACGAAGTTTTCGTAAATGATTCGTTAACGATTCGCAAGGACTAGAAAAGTATAGCTCATAAAGCGTATCCAAGAGAGTATGAGATAAGAGAGCTTTTAAGACCGGACCCCATCAGGGGCTCTACTCGTCGTGCTACTTTTAGAAACTTGTTACCGATATTCGCACTTTGTCTTGAGATGTTTTGACGATGCGACCGCGCCTCCTGCAATCTGGCCAATCACGTTCCGTTCACGATATAACTTCAGTTTAAAAATAGAATGAAAAGATTCCCTGATGAGTATAAAGCCCAATACGGGTGAAGCTCTCGACGGTGGTCCACAAGGGACACGTTGCAAACAAAAAAAAGAAAAGATGCAAACAAAAATGTTGGCTGCGTTTCTTTTTCATTTTCATTTTTACAAATCAAATCACGAAATGCAGGGCAGACACTCTCTTTTTGATCTGATTTAATTTATTTTATTTCTCAATCTTTTTTCAGCGATACAGTCAAGCAAACACCTGGCTAGCCAGTGTTTCACTTAAACCACCTAACTGGCCATGGATTCATGTAAGGACGGCTCAAACCATTCAACGCCGATCTCATGCAGTCACTGAACCTGACCGACGAACCATGGTAGAAAACATTGCAATGCAATTTCAAACTGACGTTCTCCACAAATTGAACTCCAACGAATTCCAGCTTGTTCACGGAGACATGAGCTGCTATAATATAATCACACGTGTGAGCAATGAAGGTGAAAGGAAAGTCATTGGTCTCATCGATTTTGGTGAAAAAGACTTTTCTCATCCATTGATAGACTTAGGCGTTGCTATTGCTTACAATGCAATTGAATCAAACAGGAAGAAATATGACGTCATCCAAGTAGCTAGTCACATGATGGCAGGTTACCAATCAGTGACTCCTCTGACAGAATCTGAAATTGACATAGTGTTTCACGCTACCTTGGGACGTATAGCACTGTCCGTTGTCAATGGAACATATCAACATCATTTAACGCCGGACAATGAATATGTACTTTTGACACTGAAAGATGGCTGGGAGGTACTGGAGAAACTAAAGCTCACTCCAAAGTTTGATATCGTGAAAAGATGGAAACGTTGATAGGAATTCTTGGGTTGCGTGTGACGTCATCAAAACACTAAAACTTGAAAAATGTATTGGTTGCAGATAGCTGGTATAGACTCCTTGCAGTTCGTTGGAATGCAGCTCAACCTGGATCGGAGGACAAAACAATATATTTCAGCTCCCAAGGGAGGAAAAAGCTTTTATTTTGTCCTCCAGATCGGGCTGCTTTGACGTCACGTGCAAGGGATCTATTTTAGCATGTTGATCAAGAACTTAGAAACCGCTTTCGTTGTTTGGTTGTAGAGATATCCGATGCTAAATATCAGTCACGCAACTTTGTCAAGCTTTTTTAACACGTGTAGTAAAAAACTATTCGAAATTACCAAGATCATGATCAGATTTGATAGAATTTGGATTTGAATGTTTTACAGTTGTTTATGTAATGCTTAGTTTTAACTTGTGTGTCAGTTGTATTCGTTTGATTATGGCGTTCAATTTCCGCCAAAATTCGACTTGCTCAATTCAACATTGTACTTCTTCTATTCGACCTTTTTTTATAATCGGACATTCAACTTTGTTGTTTCAAGAATCCAACATCCTATGCTTCATAGTCCGACTTGCAAGTTTTCTAAATATTGTCGATGTTTCTGCAATCGAACTTTGTACTTTAACGAATTCAACATTCAACTTTCTCGCAATCGAACATCCTTCCGCATGCCACTTTCGTCCAGTCAACGCGGGCTCAGAAAATACCAATTCCAACACTGTTGGGTAGGGGGACGGGAGAAAAAGGTAACTTTCCGAACCCCCAATGGATAGCTGTGGAACTCAAAGTCACATAAACCCTCCCCCAAAGCAACATTGTTTTGTCTTATCCAAAAACACGTGATCATTCCCTCGGGTCGGAAGCTGCACTTACGGAGGATTGAAACATGGCCGATGATGACTTAAACGATGTCAGATCTGCCCTTCTGAAAGTGGCAGATCGCCTTTCGACTTTACAGCGAGAAAAACCAAAGACTGAAGGTGAGTTTTTCTAGTGAAATAGTGAATGTAGCTGTTAATTGCGATCGTAAAATGTACTGAATGTACAGCAAAAGTTGACCATGAAAAGCACGTGCCTATCATAGAAATGATTATTTAGAAAAAGAAAGAAAAAAATACCAGCTACAATTTTGACGGGAATTAAGAAATCACCGTGCAGCCATCTTGTTTTTCTAGATCACGTGGAACAAGACAAAAAATGTTGCTTTGGGGGAGGGTTTATGTGACTTTGAGTTCCACAGCTATCCATTGGGGGTACGGAAAGTTACCTTTTTCTCCCGTCCCCCTACCCAACAGTGTTGGAATTGGTATTTTCTGAGCCCGCGTTGACTGGACGAAAGTGGCATGCGGAAGGATGTTCGATTGCGAGAAAGTTGAATGTTGAATTCGTTAAAGTACAAAGTTCGATTGCAGAAACATCGACAATATTTAGAAAACTTGCAAGTCGGACTATGAAGCATAGGATGTTGGATTCTTGAAACAACAAAGTTGAATGTCCGATTATAAAAAAAGGTCGAATAGAAAAAGTACAATGTTGAATTGAGCAAGTCGAATTTTGGCGGAAATTGAACGCCATATTTGATAGCTATTTCCAAATTTGAGATGTGCGCATCTTGATGTACCAATGTCGTTCACCAAAATGACGGCTCTATACATTCTTACCAAAAATATCTGAAATTGAATAATTGATATTTTCGAAACAAAAACTTTTTTGATTTCAGATCATCCAAAAATATATAGTTTTACGTGTATATTAATGTGAAACTACTCAAATTCCAATCAAGCAAGTGATGTATGAATAACAGTAGTAATGAATGTATTTATGTGAGGTCTTATGTGGCGCACTTTTTTTGAATCTCAATGCCCCTTACAAGATATGTTTTTCTTCCGTTGACGCCAATGCAACCCAACAATATGCAGCCATAAAACAATACGATAATAGTCTGTATATAGACGATTTATTCCACGGTTTCTTCACAAAACGTTGATTCACTAAAACATGCACCCGGGGGGAGGGGAGGGGGGGACTCCGAGGATAAACGATCGGTGATGCTCGTCGTATCTTTTAGGGGTAAAAATCGACGATTTGGTATCTTTAGGGTTTAAAAATATGAAATTTGCCAAATTCTCACTTTTTGGTATTGTTTAGGGGTTGAACGCCACTGAAACTCACAATTTTGGTATCTTTAAGGGATGAAAAATTTGCCGAAGCCACGCTCTTTTGAAAAACGTTCGGTATCTTTTAGGGGTATTTTTAAAAAAATCCGACGAGCAACCCCGATCGTTACCCCCGCCCTACAAAATTGAGAGTCTCCTCGAAGGCACAAGGCTTCATGTACAGTCACAACTGACTAGAATTTTCCAACTATTTTCGTTAATATATTCCTTTTTGGATTCTCATTAGCATATTCTAGTACGTCAGTCATTGCAGTTCATTTATGAGAATAAAACACTCAAAATATATTCGGTTGATATTAATAATTTTATTTCAGTAAATGCAATGAAAAATTAAAGTTGCTTTTAAATTATAAAAGAAGTAAAAAAATCATCACATTTTGTTTTTGGGGGGGAGGGGACAGATCACCCCAGTCCACCTCCCAGTATCCTTTCCTGACCCTATCCCTGATATTTATCAATTTTTATTTTGCTTTTTGTTACTATATTTTTTACTTTACCCGCAATGTAATTATCCTCTATTATGTTACTCTTATAACTGTATTTAAATATATATCATGTAATCTTAAGAGCGAAATAAACTTGAACTTGACTACTAAAACAGCTAAAAAGTACAACCATCATTCCCGCCCGTTACCAACTAGCCTGCGTTGTCGGCGGTCTGCTGTTAGGGTAGTTACCAACCGAAGAGCATGGCTTTGGGTTTCCTGTGGCATGCAACTCGCTTCTTCTCTTCTAAAGTCTACTGAAGACGTGAAATGGCTAATTCAGAATGCGGTGTTCCATCTCAGAACAACTATATTGGAGTTTCTCAACGACCTCCTGTTTGTAAGACTCTAGCTATTGAATTAGCCTCAAAGCTGTTTGGCTTGCAAATACACAATCAAGAAGCATCAAAAGAACTTGAAAGTTACGATGATAGGAATTTCTTGCTCGAAGGCAAGCTTAAAAACACCGAAGCAGAAGACGGTCTATTTATTCTGAAAGTATTCAACAGTGACGTATCAAAATTTCAAGATTCCCTAGTAATCAATGCAGAAATAGTTCCGTTTGTGAATTCATCCAATCTCGAGTGTTCTATTCCACAGACTTCGATTTATGGCACTAAACATGTCCTTTGTCGATTCCCTGAAAACACCGTAGAGAAAGCAAGTAGCAACGATCTAGAACCGAAAGACTTATTTGAAGTAATCAGTTTGGATGACAAGAATTGTGACGATGCATGTGCTGTGCAACTACTTAGTTTTATTCATGGAGAGATACTAGGCAACGTGCAGTGGACCAAACAATTGTTGATGGATTTTGGCTCCAAAAGTGCCCAACTACAAGCTGCTTTAAAGGTGAACTACACAGGGAAAAATTGTGATTCCCAGAATGGGTTTATTTTGGGTTTTGTTGCACTTTCCCAACAATAACCCAAAATAAACCCATTTTTGGAATCCCAAATTTGAACCCAATGTTGGATTTTGTAGCACTTTCCCAACCATAATCCAAAATAAACCCATTTTGGGAATCACGATTTTTTTCTTGTGCTAAATGATCAATGATCGCTTACATGGGCTCCCAGTCTTACAATTTTCACACAACTCGACTACATTTATAATACAGATACTTAGCATAGCGTGATCTAAAGTTTCCCGCTTTTATTGACACTACAACATAATTACAATTTTTATTGACATAAAGATGTAGTCTTCATAGACGACTATAGAGTGCACGCACTAAAAGTGTGCAACATAAATACCACTAAATAATGCTATTTTATGCTAATTCTATTGTTTTCTATTGTTTAATTAGTGCTATTTACTACTAAATAGTGACAACTGTTGCACACTTTTAGTGCTTGCACTCTACTAGTAATGTGAAAATATGAGCATAGCAATATAACATATTCTCACTGGCAGATTGCTATCGAGAATCTTACAATCCCTGTATATATAAGGTTATAAATAATAGTCACTGCATGGAAACGTTAGACACTAAATTATCCAATATATGTTGGCTTTCTTGTTGACCTCAGCAGACTGATCCTCTGTAGGACTGGTTAAGTTGTTAAGTTTTTGAGACTTTTGACTTGAAGTACATCTAATTTCTCTAACACTTTTTTAACATGCATCCTTTTAGTGAATCGATTTGAATTTTGATAACTCAGTGCATTTGAGTTCAGTGTCCTACTTTTTCAGAGAATGTGAATCAGTAGAAAGCTCAGAAAATAAAAAGCTAAATAAAGACAAGTGTTCACAGTAACACAATCTCTCATATATTTTACCTTATCCAATACTATTTGTACATTATGTATGTTTACATTCACTTTTATCATTTTCAGCGATACAGTCAAGCAAACAGTTGGGTAGCCAATGCTTCAATTAAACCTTCTAACTGGCCATGGTTTAACGTCAACATTCCCCAAACCATTGAACGCCATGTCCACGCAGTCCAGGATCCAACACGTCAATCTATGGTCAAGCAAATTGCACAACAATATCAACATAATGTTCTCGATAAATTAGACTCTAACAATTTCCAGCTAGTTCATGGAGATCTAAATTGCCAGAATATCATTGGACGTGAAAATGATGAAGGAGTGATAAAAGTTATTGGAGTGATTGATTTTGGTGATAAAGAGTACATCCATCCTCTCATTGACCTTGGAGTTTCTGTGGGTTACACTGCAATAGATGCCAACAAAAAGAAGTATGACATCATCCAAGCTACAAGTCACGTGATGGCAGGCTACCAATCAGTGGCCCCTCTGACAGAGTCTGAAATTGACATAGTGTTTCATGCTGCACTAGGTCGTATAGCACTTTCTATTGTGAATGGAACATATCAACATCATTTGATGCCAGACAATGAATATCTACTTTTGACACCAAAAGATGGCTGGGAGGTCCTGGAAAAGCTGAAACTCATTCCCAAATTAGATATTTTGAAAAGCTGGAAAACTTTTTAATATGTATTAGAGATTTTCAATGTAGCTGAATAGGCATAATATATTCTGAACACTAAAAGAGGCAGACCATTGGACTGTTGAGGGAGGGGCTGGGTAACATTGGAAAAAGAATATCCTGCATGACCCGAACAGATGAAATTTAAACATTATTGCAAGCTTATGTTCATAACAAAAACCTTTGTATTTTTACAACAACAACAACAAAGAAAAGAATTACATATGTATGCAGGCTAAAAAAATATTGGACAGACCAAATGACCCACCCCACCCCTCATGAGTCAAATGGTTGGCCATTTACATTCCACAAAGCTCAATAGTTTGGTATCATTGTATTGACATTCAATATCAACAGATTATAGCCAACTACAAAATTTTGAATACTATTTTTACAATTGATTTCAAAAATAAAAATTATAATAAAAGGTATATATCAACAGAAATTATATCATTGCTGTGATAGTCATTTTACTACCAATCCCTATGCAATCTCAGGGGCCTGTGGAGAGGGAAGGGCTGGGGGGACTGCGCCCCCCCCCACTTTTAAGCGCTAAAGAATAGAAATATAAATAATCCAAATAACAATTACCCTCAATTTTTTTTTTCTTTTTGATATTTTCATTTTTTTTTAATATGGATGCATGCTGTGGATGTCTTCTTCTTTGTGACTAAGAAAAAAAGTGATTCTCATTTGGCTGTCAGCCCTCCCTCCCCCTCCCCCCATTTTTCAACATACTTTGCGGTCCCTAAGTCCTTGCTCATGTGTGCTGTGTTACAATCCTGTGTGTGTGTTGAAAAATATCAAAAATGGACAACTAAAAAAATTTCATTGGAAAAATCCACTTCTTACCTATGGTAAAAAGTGTAAATCTGGCTATTGCTATGATTTTTATCTTTTTCATCAAGACCACTTGAACTTATTAGCCGCTTTCATATTGAAAAAGGGACTGGGTTCTGGTCTTGAAAAACAAAGCATGATTCATTAAAAAACATTTTCACATAACAAAAACACAAAGATAAACATCATTACCATGCTATTTTAGTTAAGTAGCTAGATGCTTTTCAGTTATATTGAATTTATAAAGGAAAAATGTTTTGGAAGGACACTGTCCCTCCTTTACATACATTTCTTGTAATATTCAAGTCCCAATAAATTTGTCTTGATTTATCCGATTTTGACCAAACTTTCATCATTTATTCATTTTAAGCATGTTTTCTTGAAATATGGTCTCAAATGTTTAATGATGTAAAAACATTAGGATTGTATTTTTCTCAACTAGAACCCAGTCCCTTTTTCAATATGAAACTGGCGAATTCCCAACCTGGAGCACTTGCACGAGAAAACTTCTTAATTCCCTAGAAAAAAAGTGCATGTTCTAAAAGTGTGCAACATAAATACCGCTAAATAGTGCTATTTTATGCTAATACTATTGTTTTCTTTTGTTTAATTAGTACTATTTTGTACTATTTAGTAATTAGTGTTTCACGGATTTATTCTTTTCACCCTAGTGCATGCTAAAAACATGAAATAAAAGTTATTGTGTCTAATTGGGTGAAGATAGAGTGCAAACACTAAATGTGTGCAACTGTTGTCACTGTTTAGTACCAAATAGCACTAATGAAACAAGAAAACAATAGAGTGCACGCACTAAAAGTGTGCAACATAAATAACACTAAATAGTGCTATTTTATGCTAATTCTATTGTTTTCTTTTGTTTGATTAGCGCTATGTACTACTAAATAAACACAACTGTTGCACACTTTTAGTGCGTGCACTCTAGAAAATATCATTGGAGCAGGACAATCTTTAAAGTAACCATCTAGCAGAAAATTGTGCTAATTAGACAATAGAAAACAATGCAATTTGTACAACTGCGCTATTTCATTGCTACGCCTCAGTGAGTATCAATTTAATAATGACTAAATAGCTGTTATTAGACACGTAATAGTAGATCTTTCACGTTTTTTGCGTGTACACTAAAAAAGTACTTTGTTGTTTTGTCTTTCAAGTTGATCAGGGCCGTAACCAAGGGGGATGCAAAGGGTGCACGTGCACCCCCCCCCCCCCTCCAAAAAAAAAGCCAGAAGGTCCGCTCATCCATCTCCATTTTGTTATACTAGAATTTCTTTCTTAAAAGTGGAATCAAGAGCACACACAACTAGAATAATCACCAATAATACAAAGAATAAAGTCATTTAGAAGAACTATAAAGCACAATAAGAGCAATGGATTGTAATACAGGTTTTTGAAAAGCACGCCGGCTTTGTGAAAAATATGACAGCTTCTAATAAAAAAGGCTACTAAAAACCCAAACGTTCTGGTTACGGCCCTGTTGGTATAATATGGTATGGCATGATAGGGTATGACATGGTACGGTATGATAAGACATGGTATGGTATGATAATACAGTGAAACCCCTCTATACCGGACTCTACTGGGACCAAAAAAAATTCCGGTTTAGAGGGGGTTCCGGTTTATTGAGGTTTTTGTGTAATCATTGAAAAACACACTGTAAATTAAAGGCACGATCATTTTTGCATTTGAGTATCGCTATATCAATAAAGTAAACATGTTATATTCATTTACATTTTCGTTGTCAACTTTGGCACTTTTTCTGAAGATTTGAAATGCTTTGACAAAATATGACCAAGCCAGCTGTTTCAATCATTGAAATCTGCAATTTTTCCGGACTAGCGGGGTAAATTCTATTGTTAAATATCGTTTTGAAGAGAAATTATTGTCCGGTTTCCGGAATAGAGGGGTTCCGGTTTAGGGAGGTTCATTTTACAAAAGATATATAGGGGAAATTTCCGGACCAAAAACATTGTCCGGTATGGAGAGAATTCCGGTAAACTGAGGGTCCTGTATAGAGGGGTTTCACTGTAATAATAATAATAATAATAATAATAATAATAATAATAATAATAATAATAATAATAATAATAATAATAATAATAATAATAATAATAATAATAATAATAATAATAATAATAATAATAATAATAATAATAATATCAGCACAGCCTGGATCGACTACAAAAAGGCCTTCGACAGCGTCCCAGTGGATACGGATATAGAACAGGTAATAAAGTCATCAATCACCTGTTCTATATGGATGATCTAAAGAGCTATACAAAGACAAACGACGAGCAAACAGGTTTACTTACCATAGTTAAAGGATACAGTGATGACATCGGAATGGAGTTCGGCCTAGACAAGTGTGCAAAAGCAACATTCAAGAAAGGAAAATTAACACGTGCCGAAAACATCGAGCTTGATGTAACAACCACTATTCAAGATCTGGACCAAGAAGAAACGTACAAGTACCTTGGTGTGAACGAAGGAAATGGTATACAACATGCCATGATGAAGGAAAAAATCCGTAAAGAATATTACCACAGGATACGTTTAGTTTTAAAATCAGAACTGAACGCTACCAATAAGATTGATGCTATAAACACACTGGCTGTTCCAGTCGTAACATACAGCTATAACATTATCAACTGGAAAATGGAAGAACTCAAGTGCTTAGACAGAAAAACAAGAAAGTTGTTAACGATGAATAAAATGCACCACCCGAAGGCCGATGTGGATAGACTCTACTTGCCAAGAACAACAGGCGGTAGAGGTCTCATTCAAATTGAAACTTCTTACAAGACCACTACGATTGGCCTAGGCACTTACCTCAATGACAAAGAAGATCATCTACTTCAAATAGCTAAAGAGCATGACAAGGCAAAGAAATTGTTTTCTGTACACCGCGAGGCAAAGAAGTTTCGAAGAGAGCTTAATCTACCAGCCGTAGAGAAAACTTCAGCAAACGAACCATCTACCAATTATGCTCGAAGGACAAAAGTGAAAGCGAAACAACAAGCTCAAGAACAACTAAAGAACAACTGGGAGGAAAAACCGCTACATGGAAAGTACCCGCGACGCCTTAATGACAACGATGTGGATCAAGCACAAACGAACAAATGGCTAAAAACATCTGGCCTTAAATCTGAAACAGAAGGATTCATCATTGCCGCTCAAGACCAGTGTATCAAAACAAACTACTACAGAAACAAGATTCTTAAAGATGGCTGTAACCCGATGTGCAGAATATGCAGTCAACATCTAGAAACAATCGATCATGTTGTATCGGGATGTCCAGAGCTTGCTAAAACAGAATATATACATAGACATAACAAAGCAGCGATGTACATTCATTGGAAACTTTGTAAATATTATGACATAGACGTTACAGAAAGATACTACAAACACGAACCAACGACAGTCACTGAGAACGATCAAGTAACAATCCTATGGGATATGCCTATACAAACTGACAGAGAGATCACAGCAAACCGCCCAGATATTGTAGTTAAGGACAAAGTAAACAAAACATGTTTATTGATAGACATGTCTGTACCCACAGAAAGAAACATCTCTATTAAAACTATGGAAAAACTATCTAAATATAAAGACCTGGAAATTGAAATTGAAAGAATGTGGGGCCTGAAAGCTACAACTGTACCTGTGATTATAGGCGCCCTTGGACTAATAAAGAAGGGATTAGATAACTTTATTAATAGAATACCAGGAAACATCAAAGTTATTGAGTTGCAAAAGATAGTACTTCTTGGTACAGCCCATATACTAAGGAGGACATTATCATATAAATAATATCCAATCACAAAATGTAAATATAGATGCCTTATGCTCAAGGGATGAACATGGTTCTATATTGTTGTAAAATGATGAAAGGAAAAATAAATCTAGATAATAATATCAGCACAGCCTGGATCGACTACAAAAAGGCCTTCGACAGCGTCCCACACAGCTGGATTGCAGAATGTCTCAGAATATATAAGATCTCACCCGTAACAAGGAACTTTCTGCAATTTTCAATGTCACAATGGAAAACAAATCTTATACTGTCACATGATAACGGCGAAATTAGATCTGACGAAATACACATAAACAATGGCATTTTTCAAGGAGATTCATATTCCCCACTTCTATTTTGTATTGCACTTATGCCTTTGAGTAACCAACTAAATAAGACGACGTGTGGGTATGATATCTACAATGAAAAGATCAGTCATCTATTCTTCATGGACGATCTGAAGTTGTATGCCCGTAACAACAACCAACTAGAAACACTTCTACACACCGTAAAACAATACAGTCAAGACATTACAATGGACTTTGGCTTAGACAAATGTGCTAAGGCAACATTTGTCAAAGGAAAATTAATCAGTTCGAATAACATCAAACTCAATGAGAATATAACCATCAAAGATCTAAACCAAGAAGGGTTCTATAAATACCTTGGTGTGAAAGAGAAGAATGGAATACAACATGCACAAATGAAAGAAGACGTCCGCAAAGAGTACTACAGAAGAATACGAATGATTCTCAAAAGCGAGCTTAACTCAATCAACAGGATCACTGCAATTAACAGCTTAGCGGTTCCTGTAGTTAGCTACAGTTTTAATATTATAAACTGGACGTTGAATGACCTTAGAAGAATGGATCGTAAAACCAGGAAAATGCTTACTATATATAACATGCACCATCCCAGAGCAGATGTTGAGCGCCTATATATACCCAGGACAGAAGGTGGAAGGGGACTGCTGCAGCTTGAAATGACATACAAACTTTCAACAGTGGGACTAGACAAGTATTTGAATGAAAAAGACGACAGCTACATCAAAATAGTATACCAACACGAAAACGCAAAGAAAACGTCATCCATTGTGAAAGAAGCAAAGAAATACAGCAAAGGCATAACGGTAACGGAAGGAAGGTGTAATGATTGTACAGTAACAGAAAATGTGAGAAAATTCAAAAATCAAGTGAAAAAGCGATATCATGAAGAGATGCAACAGAAATGGAGAGACAAACCAATGCATGGCCAATATATACAAAGACTAGAAAAAGCTGACACAGACATCGAAAGCACGAACAACTGGCTGAGAAGTAGTCAACTGAAGGGAGAGACGGAAGGCTTCATTATTGCAGCACAAGACCAAAGTCTAACAACAAGACTCTACCATAGTCAAATAATCAAGGATGGAACAGACCCAAAATGTAGACTTTGTAACCAGCATAATGAATCTATTGACCACATCGTTTCAAGTTGTCCTGCGCTGGCGAAACAAGAGTATCTTGAAAGGCATAACAAACTAGCAAGTTACATCCATTGGACCATCTGTAAGAAAAATAATTTCGAAGTTGCTACGAATTGGTATGATCACACTCCACAGAGGGTAATGGACAGTAGCAGTACAACAATACTGTGGGACATGTCTATACACACAGACAGAGAGATTGCTGCGAACAGACCTGACATCATTATTAAAGATAAGGTTGAAAAAACATGCTACTTAATAGACATAGCAATACCAAACGACAACAACGTAGGAGTGAAAGAACTTGAAAAAAGATCTAAATATAAGGACCTAGAAATTGAACTAGCTAGAATGTGGGACATGCAAGTAATTAACATACCCATAGTAATTGGAGCACTTGGTCTAATCAGAAAAGGAATGATAAAGAATGTGAGCAAGATATCAGAGACATTAAGAATAGAACTATGCCAAAAGTAGCATTGTTAGGAACAGCTCGTATTTTAAGAAAAACATTATCACTGTAATTAGCCAAGGTTTATAGTTTAAACCCGGTGAAATTGTAAAATCTTACTTGAGTTGAAATCAATTAAAATAATAATAATAATAATAATAATAATAATAATAATAATAATAATAATAATAATAATAATAATAATAATAATAATAATAATAATAATAATAATAATGATAATAATAATAATAATAATAATAATAATAATAATAATAATAATAATAATAATAGACTTTACCTACCAAGATCTAACGGAAGCAGAGGCCTGAAGTCAATCGAAGATGTTGTGCATGAAGAAGAAATTGCATTGAATGAGTATGTAAAGAAGAACGAATACCTATCTGATATCATCAAAGATACACCAGATATCATTAAAGAACATCCAGAAACAAAGAAAGAATACCATCAACGCAAACAACACGAAAGAATGCAAGCATAAGAACAAACCACTCCATGGACAATGCATAAGAAATATTGAAGGGAAGATTGACATCGAAAGTACGAACAAGTGGCTAAATAAAGGAGATCTCAAAATAGAAACTGAAGGCCTCATCACAGCAGCACAAGATCAGTCATTGCCAGTGAAAGCACTGAATAATATCTATAAGAACAACGAGTCGCCGCTCTGTAGACTATGTAAAGAAAAAACTGAAACTGTGGAACATATAGTTTCAGGATGTAAAGTGCTTGCTGGAAATGAGTACAAGCAAAGACATGACAATGTGGCCAGGAATATTCATTGGCATATATGTGAGAAGAATGGAATAGAATGTGAAGACAAATGGTGGAAGCATCAACCCAAAGCAGTTGAAGAAAATGATGATGTCAAGATACTGTGGGACTTTAATATTTACACAGATAAAAAAATATCAGCCAGAAGACCTGACATCGTTGTGATAGAAAAAAAAAACAAAAGAGTACAAATAATTGACATTTCCGTACCAGCTGACCACAGAATACAAGAAAAAGAAAACGAAAAGGTCAACAAATACCAAGACCTAAGGATTGAAATAGAAAGACTTTGGGAAATGAAAACTACAACAGTACCAGTAGTCATTGGATCACTAGGAGCGATACCCGCTCAATTGAAAGAACAATTAAAAAGACTAGGAATCAAATGTTGTAATATAGCGAATATTCAAAAATCTGTACTTCTGGGCACGGCCCATATCATTAGAAAAGTACTCCAGCTCTCAGGATCAGGATAGCTCTTGAGCTGGAGTTATGTAACATCTGCCAGCAATTAATATTGTAAAATCATTAGTATTTGCTGTGAAATAAAAGATAATAATAATAATAATAATTTATTTCTTGTTAAGCGCATCCCAATATTTCTCGATGCGCTTTACAATTTATCAATTGTTAATTTACAAAATTATAATAAATGATCTATTCACTAAAAATATATAATAATAACAATGGTAAAGATAATTAAATTAAGTTTTCAAAGAGATAGGTCTTAAGCCGTGACTTGAAGACATCCAACGATGGCGATTCACGTACTTCAAGTGGTATCCGATTCCATAATCCTGGAGCACATACACTAAAAGCCCTGCCACCATAGCTGTCAGTTCTAAACCTTCGTTCTTTCAAGCGTAAGTGATCGGCTGATGAGCGAAGTGATCGACCAGGTCTATATGCTTGAAGAAGATCTATCAGATACTTGGGAGCCATTAGGTTGACAGATTTGAAGGTTATTAGCATAAGTTTGAAAATGATACGCTTAGACACTGGCAGCCAGTGAAGATTGCGTAGAACAGGGGTGATGTGCTCGGACTTCGTAGTTTTTGTAACTATACGAGCAGCAGAATTCTGGATTCGTTGCAGCTTTCCAAGGTATTTCTCTGGAAGACCATACAATAAACTATTACAGCAATCAATTTTAGATGTCACAAAAGCATGGATTAGTCTTTCTGTATTGCCCATGTCCAAGTATTTCCTTATGTTACCAATACGACGCAATGCAATAGCAGCAGATTTACAAATGTTCTTTATATGTATGTCCATCGTAAGATGATTATCCAGTCGCACTCCCAAATCACGAACATCTGATTTTGTCAAAATCAAATTGTCGTCAATATGTATAGATCGAATGGCCTGACTTGGAAGATGACGAGATGAAAAATGGATAACTTCAGTTTTGCTGCTATTACAGACAAGTTTATTATTCATCATCCAGCTGATTATATCTTTTGCACAATTTTCTATTTTTGTTAAAGCTGGTATAGGATCAGATATTTTGACTACCAAATAAACTTGCGTATCATCGGCATACATCATAGGTTGGAGACCATGAGCACATATAACATCTTCAATGGGAGCAACATATAAGGAAAATAAAAGAGGTCCCAGAACCGAACCTTGTGGGACACCATATGTCAGTCTTATAGCATCAGAGGATGTATCTTGGATGATAGTTGAGTGTGTTCGTAAACCCAAATAAGACTTAATCCAGTCCAGTACTGTACCTGTTATCCCATATTTGCTCTGAAGTCTATTGACCAAGATGGTATGGTCAATGGTGTCAAATGCAGAAGAAAGATCCAAAAGTACAATAATAACATCATCATGATTATCCAACGCCAAATTTATGTCATTTGCTATCCGAAGCATGGCTGTTTCTGTGCTGTATGGTATGGTATGGTATGATATGGTATGGTATGACATGGTATGGTATGACATGGTATGTTATGGTATGATATGGTATGGTATGGCATGATATGGTATGGCATGATATGGTATGGTATGGCATGGCATGATATGGTATGGCATGCTACGGTATAATAAGACATGGTATGGTATGGTACTGTATCAGAATGAATGAATGTATTCACACAATCAGGGATTTGAGCTATTTATTACCGAATGAATGTGAATATATACAGTCATACATACATAAACTTTAAAACATTAATTACAGTATTTTATGGCTAATAATAAGTTAAAAGTGAAGTGCTCCATATTTCTGAAATGTTGCAACTTATCAGAAACTCTTTTTGCAAGATTTTTTTGTGTGCAGTGTTATTTGACATTCGTTCGCTAAAAATGATCACTAGATTGGTTTTGAGGAGAGGATTAATTTCCCCGTGGGGGGACTCCGGGGATTAACGATCGGGGATGCTCGTCCGAGTTTTTCAAAAAAAGCGTGCCTTCACAATATTCTTAAAGGTCCCAAAATCATGAGTTTTAGTGTTATTTAACCCCTGAAAGATACCAAAAAGTGAGGATTTGTCAAATTTCATATTTTCAACGCTAAAAGAGACTTGGGAATTCATTTTTTCCTTTGTTACGTTTGTTTGCTGTAGTAGAAGAAAGTATGAATAACCCCATCACGAGATCACTACTCAAGACAGCAGTGAACTTCACCGGCGTTCCAAGCCATGGTCTAAACCTATACTGCACTTGACTTTTGCTTCCAAAGTTACACCACCAAAGTACGTCTTAAGATTTGTTTTCTGCTATTTTACAATTCCGTATGTTTTGCTGTTCCTCTTGACCTTGTGGTCTGCCTTTCGTTGTTTGTTTGCCGATACTTCTGTCTGTACAGCGGTAGATCCAGGAATTTTGAAAGCAGATTTTACTGGTCAAGAAAGGGTCACCACCCTTCAATCCGCCACGGTTGTATGCTTTACTATTCAACTATCTACCCAACTGGGGCCGGTTCCTAGAAAGACTGATAACTTTATCCTAGGATAGGCGCCATCCTAGGGATAAAATTCGGTTCCTGAAAGCAGTTTTCAACCCAGTTTTTTTCCCGTATGATAAAGTTATCCGTCTTTCTAGGAAACGGCCCCCGTCTTTTTGTTATTGTTTGTTTGTCAATGTTTTTGTCTGTCTGTCTGCCTACCGTTATTGTTTGCGACTGGCCAATGCATTTGATAGTCTGGGGCCGATTGTAAAAAGTATGGATAAAGTTATCCACTCCATAGGATTCTTTGGAAGTTATACACTGGATAGGGATTTATCTGGTGGATAGGGATTTATCCGTTTGATAGGGTTTTATCCACTGGATAGGGATTCATCCACTGGATAGGGATTTATCCACTGGATAGGGATTTATCCACTGGATAGGGATTTATCCACTGGACAGGGATTTATCCACTGGATAGGGATTTATCCACTGGATAGCGCTATCCATGTTTCGTACAATCGGGTTTGTCTGTCAAAATACATACCAATTTACAGATCTGAAAAAGCTTCAAAATCGCGCGCCATAAAAATCAAAATACGAACAAAAACGAATGTTATACACGGTTGCTTCTAGTAGCTAGTTCCCTGACATGAACTGAGACCCATATTTGGTAGAATGTACATATTAAGAATAACGTTAATTAATTATTCTTATATTTAGCTGTTTGAAATGTATATCAGATCATCAATGACGTCCTTGCTCTATGAAAAATATGTCATAGGCAATGTTTCAATAAAAATTCCGCATATGCGCAGCAATTGTCTAGTATTTGATGTCTAAATTGAACCTCATGGGTGCCCTCTATCTGACGGCTAATCGCCAAGCTATGGTTTTTTTTAGTTAGTGCTGTCTCCATAGCAACACAAGTGCTTTGTTGGTAAGTTATTTACATCTATATTCGATCCAGTCCCTATCACATTCTTTACAGCTCACTTTACAACACCAGATAAATGCACAATCGCATTTCACTTTGGAAGAACGTTCAATAGTATTATAGCCATTACCACAGCACATCTCACGACAACTGTCTTTTTTTGGTGATGATTTGTTGCACAACCTTCCACTGACGCCCAGAATTGATAAGTTAGGATTGGGTTTGCAGAAGTTGGGAGATTTCTGCATAAACACAAGGTCTGATCCAGATGGACGATTTCTCTTTCTTTTTCGTCTTTTTGTTCGTTTTTCTTTACTTTTCTTCACAAGTAGTTTTGTCTTGCTAGAGTTTGGACGTACTCGTTGTGATCGGTCGAATTCTATACGAAGCAGACTGGCTACCATCGAAAAAGGCGGCATTTTACGCCAACACGTTTTAACTGTGCATGCTGCAGATAATCCGTGACATTTACAATCTTTCTGCATGTTTTCGCGGAGGGCCTGAAAATGATCAAATTTGCTTTAGTTTTCTATAAACCTTCTAATCGCAAATTTCCGAAAGGGGGAGGGTGCTATGGGAATGTTGGTTGGCATTTTTTAAAAGGACCCCTAAAAGGTACCAAAATTCCAGAAGGGTGTGGTGATACATGATATTTACCCCTTAGGCACCAATTAAAATACGAACAATTGGATATAATGATCGTAAAATCAAGACCTTGCTTTTGAAACTTTAATTCTGAGAGAATGAAAATCTCCAAGAGACCCTAAAAGCTACAAGCCAATGATTTTGACCCCTAAAAGGCACGATAAGCATCCCCACCCTCTGTTATATGGAAGTCAGTTTCTTCTTCTTCTTCTCAGTCTTTACTCTTCCAGGTCGACTCAATCAATTTACGGGTTTCTTTGAGCTGTTTCATTTAAAAGGGAAGGGGGTGGGGTTTGTTACTTCAATTTGTCCATAGGTGCACACTAATAGTTTCGCAAGTGATAATACCAGTCGCGAACTCGACTGCGTCTCGCGTACGTTTTAGTTTTAAAACAATTGACGTCATTTGTGCAGGTAGACGCTTGAAGAAATGAACATAATGTTCTTTCTCAAGATAAAACATTTGAATATAAGCTTTTCATGCAGTATTGTTGAAACATGATTTCAAAGATGATATTATCTTACTTTGCGACCTGCTTCGTTGTTATGTTTCACTAACAAGTTTCGCACATCTTTTGGTAGCGGGTCGGGATCCATGAAATCCCTCGATACATCATCTCCATATCGGATATTTGCACTGCAGCCTCCCCACTGCCAGGTTTCATTTTTAGAAGACCCAGAACCCCGTATACGTGTATCACAGCCACAGATCTCTGATTTCCCTGACGCACATTGATCCGTTACTTCGTAAGCAACCCCAACTGACGTGATAGCATATACATAGGCACTTTCACGCGAATCTATGAAAAAATCACAGGACAATTGTTATACATCATAATCGTAATAATATAATAATTGTTTATTAGAATAGTCCATCTTATTATACCACATTTACGTCATTTAACCATTTTGCTCATTGCTCGCATTTTTCCTTGTGCTTCCGGCATTAGGAAGATACATTCCCAATTCGCAAAATATCCACACGTATTACACGAAAAACATCTAATAAGACATATGTATATCGTAAGACTAAATCACTTGCTTGAAAATTGTGAATACGAATTATAGATATAAAACCAGAAAAATTATAATCCCATATAGATCGTAACTTACTACCAAAGTGGTTTCTCAGTTGTGTGAGCTACAGGCGATGGATAGCTTTACATACGAAGATGATCTGCATGGCACGATTTTCTACATGCGCACGTTTTGTGACATAGTCGTAAAAAAATCGCGCTCTGTACGAACAACAACTCATATGCGCACTGAAATATGCAGAATTTCAGTGAAAATATATTCAATACACAATGCAATACAATATGTTGACTTCAAGAGAGTGGACGTAGCCCTGGCTTTTGCATATCTCCTTCAAAGCATTTAGTTTATTGTCAACATGCAATTCATTTAGGCCATGGAATGTAGTATTCGGTATTCAGAGAAATCCAAGGACAACCTTTTTGAAATAGGTATATAAAGAATTTATTATCAAATGAAATCAAATTGTCGTGTTAAAAATATCATACTCGTTAAATCTCCGCGCGGTCTTGTAAGATCTTCACACTGGGTGTGTGCTTACTGTCCCCCATCGCTGATTAGATAAGAAACGGGTGTGTTTTCAGAATTAGTTGGGTGGAGAAAGTGGGCGTAGGCGTATAGATCCCAGACTATTTTAAAACGAAGAAATAAGAAACAAACAAATTAACAAACACGAAGAAACAGAGAAAAAAAAAGAAAAAAAAAACAGCGGCTCTTGTCGTATTCTCATGATACTTTTTAAGTGTTTTGAAATATATATATTTTTTAATCGTTTTTTTTTTCATCTTGCAATGGTTGTCAGTGCAAAAATTGACCACCTCGAACGCTTAAAACCGCCATTCAACTATTTATCAATGTTTCTTCCGTGAGGAAGGATGGGAGCGGTCACGTGTCATTGCATCACTGTGACGTCAAAGTGGTAAATTTTTAATTTGCTGAAAATGCAACAAAGCAAAGTTTACGAAAAGAAATGCCAATACTTTAAGCAGTTCTGAAATTCTGAAGACCAAAAATCCATGTTGTTTATCTTAAACTTAAATTATTGTTTATATTCTGGAAGAAATATACAAACAATACAACAGAATTACTTTGTGGTTATAGATTGTGGTTTAGTTAATAACCACCAACATTATCATTCAAATTAGTGACGGAAAACCTATTTTGTACGGGAAGATTTAATACATTATTATTGTCTTACTACGTGATAAAACGGTTAGAATTCAAACACGTTTTATAATTAGAAATTATATTATTTTTTTTCATTTGGGCTAAATGTTGACATAGATATAAATAAACAATGCATTCATTTCTTAATTTTTCGGAAAGATATTTCTTCGTGTTCGCTATTTTTGGGTGGTTTATTTTACATATTTTATATTGCTTATTTGTCAAAGTAAATATCTTATTCTATTTATTTGTTATATAATGCGGAGTCAAGTCAGTTTGTTTCTGAATTGGTAGGTTATTATGTTGTTTACTTGTTTGTCTATTTATTGGTTTCCAGACGCAGCTCTATATTTTTTTCCTCGCTTGCCTGCTTCTCGTCATGAAATCTAAAATCTTGCTAATTTTGACTTGATGAAGACTAACAGTTATCAGTTCGAGGTATTGATTTACCACAATCTCTACACAAACAATTAACCTTTTCCTTACTTATTGCATTCGTCTCTCGTGAAATCAATAATCCATGCATAAGCTTCAAAATATGAAGCCGTAGTCAATCCTTACGCTTTTATGCATCGATCGTGAAAACCAACGACTTTGTTTTCTTAAAAGACAATTATATATTATATATCATAAAATGCTTTTCGCTAAAAACCGCAATATGTTATGATGTAAGGAACAAGGAAGCGGCCTCAATGAATGTAAAGAAACAGCCTCCCTCACGACAGCCGAAAACCACTATTATTAGCAATTTCCTGGCTAAAGATAAAGCGAAGCGATTTATTATAAACTGCACTGTAGGCAGTCACGAACGAAAAAAGATGACGATGAAGAAAATGAAAGAAAGAAGGAAATCTACCGTGAATTACTAGAAAATATCAAATACAATTAAATAGAACGTAGTTCATTCTTGCAGGATAAGTTTCTTTATACATACAGCTTTTTTTTTAAAAAAGTGCATGAATCCATTATGAAGACTGAATAGTGCAACCGCAAGGCATTGTGGTCTTCGATATAAACTTGAATATCAAAACGCCTTGTAAAACATTGAAATTTATTTTCGTTTGTTTGTTACTGTTGTGGAATTTGTTTCGGTTAATTTTGTTTGTTTGTTTGTAAGTGTGTTTTTCTCGCTTTTTTAAATTCCCCATTTAGACCTATGTGATTCCATGTATAGAATGCCGAAGTGTCTAATGAACATTTCGAGACTAAAATTCGTTTAAAACAATATTAACCCTTCATTATGTTTGCTGTGTCTGTGTTTAGCTGTGCGTCGGTGTTTACAGAGAAACCATAGTTTAAGAATAATAGAAATAATCGTTACCATGTTGTATTGATTAGACGGCTTTCAAGACCTCAAACAGAGCACAAACGGTTTGGAATTTCCTGCAGACAAATTGCACCGACTTCCACTGCAATCACATGGCACACCTATAGGACATTTTGTTCCTTGTTCGGCAGTGTAGTAGGGGAACTTTTAGAATGATGTCACATGGAAGAAACGAGTTTTGGAATTTAGTGGAACTACTTTTGCATGCACACAACTCTTCAACCTCATTCTGATGAAGACTGCGTAGCCGGAATGTCAAATTCCAAAAGTCATCGCGCTTTAAACCAAAAATACCTCGAATTTCCTTTCAAGCAAAATGGTTCAATATGCATGATGTACCAGTTAATACAAAATCCTACACATTTTTGCTACAATGATACGCGTTTATGTTTTATTCTAAGACAACTGTTCATTTGTTATAAAGTTAAGTACTTTTTTTGCGTTCTAAGTGATACTGCTTGCAAAATGTTAGACGTATTTTTTTTGGTGCATTATTTCTTAATTCAGTATAACACTTGAGAGAATTACTGAAAAAGCTTTGCAATTAGGTATCCCTTTCTTGATGTATTTATATAGATGAGCAGACTGTCGACGCAAATATTGAACCAAGGACACCGAAGTACGTAATGATTATATCTATCTTAACTTACGTACGCTCAGATATAGAAATACACTATTTACTTGATTAGAGAAAAGTACCTATGAATTAATTTAGTTTTTTATCTTGAAACTCAAATTCGTTTTATCTGGAAGTCAGATCAAAGCTTAAAAAGCCATAGTATTACTTATCCAAAATTATATTTAAATTGATTATTGGGCGAGTTTGACATGAAATGAACCGATCGACCTCTCAAAAAGTTGGAATTACAAAAAATAACTAGTTAGTTGGTTCCATATGCTCAACGATCTCACTCAGCTCTGTTTTTATGCTACTAATAGCAGAGAGTCAAGAGGCTCTAGAAACACTTATAGGCTTTTGCATAAAAAAAGAAAGAAAAACTATTCCCGTTCTTATAACAAAAGGATATATATATGCCATACCAATAATTCATCTGCAGAGAAGAAATGAAATTAGATTATTTCCAAAGTACTAGATCTTTCGTGATGTTTTTGTTATCAGTTGTACGAATCTGGGTGTTTTTCAAGGTAGTTGAACAGTGGTCATGATTGGGTGAAGTGATAACTACGATTTGATGACTGGGACCCGTCACAGAAAGCTTAAAATAGTAACAACGGATCTGTCGGGGGAGGGTGACATGGCGACCTCCCAAATGGAAATTCGCTTCTGCTCATTTTCAACTTGATTCAACATTGATACAATCATTCCTGTCAGTAAACTGAATAAAAATCCAGTAAAACACGACACGATAGTGCTGTGTCAGTATTGTTTTCAATTTACGTAAAATGTACGATGCTATAGCTTGCAAAAAACTAGTGTGAACTGCGTCGGTGTTTTTCATTTGGCAATTTCCGTAAAAAAATACTTAATATGATAACTTAGTTCAACTAGACTAGTACTACGTCGGTGTCTCTAAGTAAACAGTTTTAGTAAATGTACGATCTGGTTGCAGAGTTCACTTTGTAGTAAACATATTGGAGGTAGAAAAAGTGTAGAATATGTCCTGCCGGAAGACGGTTTTTAGTTTATTTAGATGAAAAGCCTAACTGAAGAAAGAAACGTACACACTATAAATTCCTATCCTTTAAAACAATATTGGCGGTTTGTTGGAATCAAACAATAGCACCACATACCTTTTTCCATGGCAATTTCAACACTCTTAATTTATCCAAGTATTCCAACTTGATAGCTCTATCTAAATACTACTTAGTTCTAAATACAAAATATTATTTCATAACCAAGGGCGGGATTAAGCTGGCTTACTGTGCTGCCTAAATAATGATTTCGAGCTTACAGTTTCGTGTGCTTTTGTTTGTTCTACAGTAGACAGTTTGATGAATATTTCTAGGCAGGCGGTGCGGTCTTTGTAAGAACACTAACTATGTTTGTTCCACTGTATCAAACATCACTTGCCAGGGTCAAGAGCTTTCGGATCAATTCAAGAGACTTAACTTGATGACTACTACAACCTACGGTTTTTTTATATAACAAGTCTGTCAAGTAGACTGGCACGTTCTAAGATGAAGTCTTTATACTGATATATATATATATAGTGCGTCAAATAGAACAAGAAAAAATATTTGCACTACTTAAATGTCGACAAAGCTTGTCTTGCATTTGTTCAACCTGTTTTAAAATTCGCATATTGGATGGTTTCACTAATAGTTTTTAGCTATAGTGCTATATTGTTGTTGCTATGAGTTTTGTTCGCAGTAAATTAACGTTAAATATCATATGATTTCACCAGCTCAAGTCATTATACAACCAAATGTGACAGATGTCAAAGCAAAGCTTACTATTAAGATTGACTGTACACAGTACGGGCCTAAAACAGCCATTCAACGTTAGATTTGAACTAATTAGAAACCTTTATCAAGTATCTATCAGCCCTTAGCCTTTGATTCATTTTAAACAAATAAATAATCTTGAATCTTAATAGTCTATGATAGCAGCGATATAATGCACTTGAGTTATAAGATATGAAAATGCATTAAGTGGCAAGAACAACAGGAAAACTGGTATCAAATACATTAGAGAAGAGGCTCGAAATGTTTCTGATTCTGACCTAATTGTTGCTAATATGAAAACAACAGTTTCGTGCGTCACTGCATAACATAACTAAGCCTTCTAGTGATGAGATCGTTAATCAAGGTTTCTGGAGTACTGATTACATTCTTTGAGTGGTCATGATGTTGTATAGCATTATTCCATCTGTTGTTTGTACGTGACGAGCTCCTTTACAATATCTATTGTCAATGAATTGCCTGTAATCCCAAAATGGTAGCAATCGATTGGTCTCACAACTACACACACTTGTTATAAGCCGATTTGGGTCAACACATTTGATATACAACCCATATTGAAATATACAATAGCATGAAGTCAAGCATCTATGGTGTGAAGGTATACAATACAAGCTACACAAACAAACCTGTTTTTAGTATCCCTTTATCCTGGAAGAATTGAGCAGTGTTTAAACCAGAACAATTCCACCGATGATCAGTGAAATGACTATCGCACTCTGTTAACGCCATTTGAACACCTCGTTGGATGGTCACCATGATGGGCTTTAGTATACGTCGAGGGTATTCCTTACATTTCTTCTGTTGATGTGGTTTTAACCAACTCAACTTTGTCTTGCAGTATCGCTCCACCTCTTCATCTGTCATTTCTGAATCCAGAACTTGAACTGATTCTTCTACATTGCTGTAAAGACGGCACAAGAATATACATTCAATTATGTCATTGATAAAGCCACATTGCTGAAAGAATTAGTGAGTGGAGGTTAGTGTTCATCATCAGGCCCTCAACCGACGACCCTTGAAATTGTTGTTAGAAAGGAGTGTGAAACGTTTTACACCAAAAGCAATTAATTAACAAAGCCACTTGAGACGAGATTCTTACCGTAATTCTCTGGACGAATACGAGTGCGTCAAGACAACACGAAACAATAACAGCAACGTTATGTACAACGAACTCATTCTACTAACGTGTCGCAGATAAGATACGTGTTCGTTACTGACGGTTCTCCTACGATCTGCTGTCAGCCTCTAGCTCTGTCTGAAAGTGACTTGCTCCCAAATGAGTGCAAGTATTTCGGGCTGTTTGCAAGATGTGTCGACGATGTGATATTGATAAACCCCTATGGGGATCAAGGTCATTCAATGATGAAATGCAAGAACAAATCTCTCAACAGTTACAAGCGATCAAATTAAAATATCACTAGTTTAGCTGGCGTCTTTACTCAGCGAAGACCATCTCGTTCTAAAGCTTGCTGTTCTAATGAATCAAGTAATACCGCTCAGTAGAATCGAATAGGCAAGTGCCATGTGATTGGTCAGTCGCAGTCACACATCATCACGCCTATTCTTTCAAGGCATCACTCGATATTAAATGATCGAACTTGTCAAAACAAACTTGTGACTTCATTCACAACGTGAAATACATCTTAGCCGGAAACCTTGGAATTGTTTCTTGTTAAAACATTATTTGAAATGATTATATCTACTCGTTTGATGGTGTAGAACTTCGAGACACACAGAGACAAAGATTTTGTGAGGTTTATTGCCCAAAAAGTAATTATCTCTAGCTTTGGTGGCTAATTAAACGGTTCTTTGTTGTTTATTAAGTGAGTTGAGCGTTTGTTCAATTAAATCGATCATTTTTTTAATAAAGAAATCTTACACATGAAAGACTTGGACCGTTTTCACCCGCGATTTCAACTTGATTCACATTACAGTTTTATTTCTTTGGCTTGGCTAACGTAAAGTCTAAAAAACGAAATATTCATTGATCAGTCATGATGCAAAAAAATGCTAGCTTTTACAAACGTATACTTGCTAATTTTTCTAATCGTTACCGGAATTCGCATTTCAATTTTAATATCTCTTACTCACTTCTACGACAATCTCACAAAAGACGATTTAACAAAGAAACGGCATTTTTTATCGTATCAAATCATCTGTAAAAATTTTGCTTCGATCTAGCAAAACCCTTTGACGATACGGAAAATAATCATAAAGCTATCATTTTATAATAAAAAAGCTGTCTATTGAAAAATAGCAAAGTAAGATTAATCGCTGTATTGAAATATTATCCAGAGGTTGTAATTAAGACAGTGAGATATTTTAATGGTCGATGGTGATCGTATGTGAAAGTCATCAAATATTGGGCATGAAACTAATTATGGCGCATACCTCTACATTTTTCACCTTCTTCGACAAACTACTTTTAAATGTTTTCACTATTGGTAAATATTACAAATTTTCCAGTTAGGAGTTATTTAGATATTTTAGAAGTCCGTAGATGTTATCTCGATATTTGAATAGATAAGGTACAGTTTTAAAACATGTGTAAAAATCATTGGATGGCTAACGAGCGTCTACAGAGGAATATTAGCTATCACATGCCCTCAAGGATTAAACTATCATGCGAGATTACAGGCACGCATCCAATGGCTAAAATCCTATAATTTTACATAAAAACAGGGTTTTACGTCTTTGATGGTAAAACAGGTCAAGATGCTGTTTTCGTAATAGCAAGTATTTAAATTAAAGTCCTTTGATACGTTTTAATTGCCTTGTAATCTAGCTCATCATCATCATATACTAAGCCGGTAGTTTATGAGGACTGTAGCAAGGCTGCTGGTGTAAAAAACATCTTGGCATTTCTCCCAACAGAAAATTAGATTTAAGTAAACATTTTCCTTTTGAATGAATAGCAGTTTTTCATTTTGAAAAACGTCTTATTTTAAAATGAATATTAAAACAGATATTGCAACACGGTAGAGTTGACAATTTAATTTTGGTCGAATAAATGCTTGAAAACTAGATAGTATATATTATTGCTTGATCGAAAAAGTGATAAAAATGACAATTTTGAAACTGGTTCCGGTGTTTCTCAGCAGTTAAGAGGATATTTTAATTATAACTAGCATTTATTTCTAAAGAAGCTTGACATTTGTTCTCAGAGGGAGTCTATCAGCGGGCATGGATGAAAGTCGGATGAGATCAGTTGTGCTTATAAAAAAGCAACGTGGTCCTAACTAAACAATTTATTAATACAATCTCAACCGAACGAAGATAAATAGATTGACAATGGATAAACTTTCAATATGTAAAAACAATGTATACCACAAAAAATAAAACAAAAGAAATTTTATGTTACAAAACCGCAACAAAAAAAAGGTTAAAAATTTTCAAGCGCGATAATGATAAACAAAGATAACTGCATATGAATGACTAAGAATTTAATATCGTTGCTGGCCATAAAAGACATAAACAACATTCAACATTTTAGTAGACAAACAAACAAGCAAGCAAGCAAGCAAACTGAAGCACCCACAAACAGACAAACCAACAAATAAACAATTTAAAACATCCCAATAAACAAACCAACAAATAAAAACACGAAGAGGAAATACACAAAAAGTCATTAACATTTTTCCCTAGCTCTACCGTGGTTTCCATATAATTGCTACGAGCGACATAAAAAGTGATCTCAGCGATCGAGTTGATCGATCGTAAACACTCGATCGCAACCGAACACATCAGCTTTTTATAGGAAAAAACACGAAATATCTCCAAGTGTCAAGTTAGATATTTGTCATCGACATGCTTGCTGTTGATCTGAGTTAACTGATTGTTATTGTTATTGTTGTTTTTATTGTTGTTTTTCCATTGTCGGGCTACTTGCTAAGTTTGTTTTTATTCCACAACTATTCCGACCATTTCAGTCTGGCCAAGGCATCAGTCAGCATAATCAAAAACATCGTTATGCCTAACATCTGCTAAAATCAATTGATTATTTAGTTTTTAAATGACAATATAATGGTCGCTTGTTTGACTGTCAAGATGTTCCAAGTTCCAGAGCATAAGAGATTGCGCCGTTTGCATTGTTTGGGAAAGATTCCCGAACACAAATCGATAAATAAAAGCGACAGTTGGTTGGTGTATAGTCCAAAGGTTAAGGTGATTGAATATAGGCTATCCCACCCAAATACACCCACTGTTAGAGTAATTCTCTGATCGCAACGCAGCGGTCGTAGAATGCAATAAATGTTTTAATGCATTCATCTTGGCGGGACATCGATTGTTTAATCACCCCAATAAGTCCACCTTTAGGCAATCAACTCACGTCCCGCACACAACACAATACGTCATTGACTCGAACTGTATCCGACAAGAGGCTGGGCCGAGCAGGTTAGAAACCACAAATGGCTATTATAGAACAAGTCCCACTATTTGATAAAGAGTCATTAAAACTAGTCATTTCCACCAGGAAAACACAAATAAAATCGTATCCGACCAGTAAACTGTATCTTACACGCAAAACATCGCTTGTTAGTGCTTCGCGCGAACCGCGTGGGCCGGAGTTATAACTGAGTCACCCAACAGTCTGTGGAAGTACGTTGGTTCCGCTAGCTGTTAAAACTGTTATATATACTGCCTCCTGAGACTTTCTCCAGAAAGAATGACTGAAAAATACCGCGCTACTATTTTGATAAAAGTGGCCTACCAACCACAAGTGCGTAGCACGTATCGTATTCTCGTCTCTTTCATAAAATATAAAAGGTATTTTTTTAATAATTCTTTGACAACTTAGGTGTAATCTCCTATTAATACCACATCTACAAAAAATGCGAGCCTCTGATGAAGTAACTTACAAAACAACAACAACAAAACACGACGGGGAGGTAGAGTGTAATTACAAGGATTTTTTGTAGATCTGGTTTAACTCATGGCACTGAAATTGTTAAAGTGCTCCATGATATAGAGTGCATGCACTAAAAGTGTGCAACAAAAATACCACTAAAAAGTGCCATTTTATGCTAATTCTATTGTTTTCTTTTGTTTAATTAGTGCCAGAGTGCAAACACTGAATGTGTGCAATAATTGTCACTATTTAGTAAAAGAAAACAATAGAATTAGCATAAAATAGCACTATTTAGTGGTATTTATGTTGCACACTTTTAGTGTGTGCACTCTACACTGTGGGATAAAATATTAGCAAAATTCGTGTGGACTAATGTCTATATGCTGGCAAGTATATGAGCTACGCTACTTATGTGTTTGAGTAACTAAGCCATTTGGGTGGTCGCAGTAGTGTCGGTTAAGCGGTTATACATGTCCCCGTTTGCCTCTTATCGGTGTGATCCAGGCCAGTCCCAGTCACCGTTGGGTTGGGTGCATGGTGTTTGACGCCCGTTTAAATAGGCGAATTGGAAGTGAAATGTATTACAGTGAAACCCCTCTAAACCCGACGCTCGATATACCAGAATAATCTGAAAACCAAACACCTTTTTTGGTCAGGAATCAGTAACCTTAGCTTTTCCCTATTTCTCTTATAAAAATAACCTCAGTAAACCGGAGCCCCTCTAAACCGGATATTTTTATTGGTCCCAGAACTGTCCGGAATAGACGAGTTCCACTGTATAAACGGTTAATTTCACAACCGCAAAGAACCATGGTTTGCATGTTAACTCCTTTAACAAATCTGCATTCACGGATCGATATATATATCATAGTCGGACACATAGAATTTGATTTCTTCGCACAATGTATCTCAGGCATCACCTGTGATGGGTTTCCTGTTTAGGAGAGAGAAGAGGGGAAAGAGAACGAGCTGGTCTGGGCCTTGACAGTCATTACAACTGTTACAAAGGAAGCCCGAAGGAGGGATTATGAGTTTAATGCAGGCTAGCAAAGGACAATTTACGTTATATTTGAGATTTGAATATTTGTAAGTCAGTTTTTCCTTGAGGTTGGTTTTCAAACCCAAAAGCTTGGAATAATAAGAACTTAAGTGGACGTTACAAAGCCGCACCCTTTTGAAAAACGCATTGTATCTTTTAGGGGTATTTTTGAAAAATGCCGACGAGCACCCCCGGTCGTTTATCCCCGCAGTCCCCCCCCCTCCCCCCCCCCCCCCCCCTCGGGATAACGACACCACTAACATTTCCTTGTCAGGTTCCCTAAGCGATGTGGGGTTCAAGAGTGGAACTGAGGGCTGCGAAAGAAGAAAAGTAAACCAGAGTAAAACAAAGTGCATGTTATTTGGAACCCATAAAAAACTAAAATCTGTCATGGATTTTAATATTAAAATAGGTTCAGATACCATCGATAAAGTACCAAAGTTTAACTTTCTGGGAGTAACTTTAGATGAAAATCTAAACTGGAAAGAGCATGTCATCTCAATTTCTCACAAAATAAACAAACGATTGGGCCTGCTAAGCAGAATAAGATCCTGCCTTACCCTTAAAGCTGCGCAGTGTGTCTATAACTCAATCATCCATCCTGTTTTCAGTTATGCTGATACTGCATGGGGAGAAGTGTCACAAACATGCACAGAAAGTCTTCAACGTTTACAAAATCGAGCAGCTCGAATTATCACTAAAAGAAGCAGTTCTAAAGAATCCGTGGATATCTTAGGATGGAAGGACTTAAAAACACACAGAACAATAAATAAATGCATTTTAGTGTTCAAATGTCTACATGGACTTGTTCCTCAATATCTCATGAATTATTTTTCTAAGAACTGTCAATATCACTCTTTTAATACAAGACGTAAGAAAGACATACATATTCCAAAAATAAAACTTAGTCTAGGGAAAAGAACTTTTAAGTACTCGGGATCAATTGCTTTTAATCTTTTAAATTCAAATGTGAAAGATAGTGAAAATCTATCCATTTTCAAAAAACGTCTTAAATGTCAATTTCATTAGATACCTATTTTATAGCCTTTTAATATATACTTTAATAATCAATGTAAATATATATATATATATATATCACAAATTTTTTCAATGTAAATATATATCATAAATTTGTCCATATCCTTTTATAAGTGTTATTACTATATTTTACATGTACTATGTATTATGTATTTTTGTATTTGTATGAAATCAGGGCCTCTATGGATATCAGACTATGGCTGAAAGGGCTACCCTGTATAAATAAAGTTTCATTTCAAGTCATACAAGGCCGCCTATTTCTTCTTCGAAAACACTAGAAAAACGTGACAACCGTTTACTGGATGTTGAGGTTTCATAAGTCATGCTGCTAATTTATGTTGCTATTTTTTGTTATTCGGGGAAACAAGCAAATCAAGCGTACATTAGACTAGCCGCAGATCGCCGGCAACGCAGGTTAAGCGTACATAGACGCTATAAATAAAGGTGTGATTATGGAAGCACCTTAGTTTATACACTATAGAAAATATCAGTGCTTCCATTTCAAAGAGCATATCAGAATGAGGAAGTTTCCAAAATTCCATCACTGTATTGTTTAATGATCAAAATTCACAGGTGTTTAAAATAACAAGGATTTGAGTGAAAACTAGAACATGGTCCTACCAGCCTCGTTTTCGTGTTTTCAATACATTTCAAAAGCTCACAGCTCTGCAGTTATACAACACATAAAAGTAAAACTCTGTCAAATTACTAGAGTGCACGCACTAAAAGCGTGCAACATAAATACCACTAAATAGTGCTATTTTATGCTAATTCTATTGTTTTCATTGTTTAATTAGTGCTATTTACTACTAAATATTGACAACTGTTGCACACTTTTAGTGCATGCACTCTATAAACGATATACTCTTTCTGTAGGTCAAATCAGATTTTTTTGGTGCTTATTCCCACCATATTTTTTCATAGCCTCTATGATACAGAACAATCTCACTTTTATATTCTCGCTTTTGAAGTACAAGACCGTGTAAAGGTTGGTGACTAGCAAGAAAGGTCGCTGGCTGACAGCCCGACAGAAGAATACAAATTGATAAATTGTATCATATTTACCTCAAATCAATCATTCTCCTAATATAGAACCAAATCAATCAAATCACTAAAACTGAATAAAATGACCCACTACTATCAGTGACCATCAAACAACTCAATCAAAGCCAACAAATTATAAAGAAGTAACACGTCTATCAATTCTTGATGATAATAGTGACGTCATCAATGTTTATTGTGAATACGCCTGTGAAAGGTTAACGTTGGATAAGTGTGTGTTGGATCGACGCTTCTATACATCTGGAACACCGCAGTCAATCGTCAACGCATGCGTGGCATTTGCATTAATTTGTAAACAATCAGATCGTTTGGCAATTGACTTTTAAGTTAACTATTAAGAAATTGCGTGAATATTAGTTAAGCTTAATTTTTTCTACATTAACTTTTTTGTAAAATTATCTTTGTACCCTAAAGTTTACATTTTGAGTGAAAAAAACGGCAAAAGTTATTTCTCTTTCGTAGCTTTCTTTAGAAATCCCTACGCAGAAAGCAATGGGTACCAGATCGTTTGATCGGCAACAACAACAACAAAAACAAACAAAACTAAATAAATGCAAATGGTTCCGTTTTAACTGTCCGCGTAGAAGCATGTATAAAGAATGGCAGCATAGCCGATCGGATTAGAAATCCTATAATTTGCCTCATCGATACCCATACCCCCAACGGGCTTGCTCGCTGATTTCACGATCTTCGGTGTATTGTCATTTCTTTTGAATTTTCTAACACTTTTTGATATGCTTTCTTATAATTTCGGTTTAGTGTGAGCGATTCTTAGCAACATTGACTGGTTTTGGGATCAAATTACGTGACCTCTTAGGGCAATGACCGAGTATTATCATATCCCACCTGCTTCGTCCCTATGCCATTCCCCCGCCGAAAAAAAAGGTTCTTTCCAACTATTCTATTGTTGCTCCGTTTGAATGTTTGACTTGGAATCCTTTGTGATTTGTTTTTGTATTGTGGCGCAATCTGTACTCTAGTACATAAAGAAAGAACCAAAAAAATGAATGAAGGGGACAGAGAAATCTCAGTTGAAGGTGCTGGAAAAGTGTAAGTAGTTAAGAGAAATTAAAAAAAATAATTTTGTACTTTAGTAATGGAACACCGTCATTGTACGTCACTTACCACAAAGGAAGTGCCCTAAATCTTTTCTCCGCTGAACACGCACACAAAAAAATACACGTTTATTTCGTTTAAAAATATGAAAAAATACTTTATTGAATAAAAAAATACAATTGATTTAAATCACTCTTGTTGTAAATGCTATCTAGTAGTATAATACTTGGAGAAATCTTGATTAAATGGCTTGGCTGGCTTCTTGTGCGACGAACGCGATGACGCACGTCGTTTAGGACTGGAATGCAAAACACATGTTAATTTGCAGCTAGCAAAACAAACCTTCTAAACACAAACACATTTCAACAAGCGAGGAAAGGTGCTGGGTCTTCACTCGTGCAGTTAGTCATTTAATATTTATATATTCATTTCAAAAAAAATTGGCAAAGAGAATGCTGGATCGGATGCTACTTAATCTAATGAAACGTTTTGATAAATGCAACAAAATGTATTCAATTCAATTGTTAAAACAGTAATTTTTTACTTTCTTTATATTATAATAGTTACATTGCTGCGTTTTAGTGTCTTTTTTTCAACTGCGAATAATCGACAGCCTGAATCCGTGACTCGGCATTTTCTTCAACATCCATTTTTTAGGTAGGTGTACTCTCAATATGGCCTACATTAATTTCTAAATTACTGAATTAATTCGTTTACTTATGGTTATTTGTGTATTTCATTTTTCTCTCATTGATTTATTAGGCAATTCTTTTACAGTGTAGAAAATGGCTTGTGACTCTTTCATTAATTTTATTCATTTTAAATACATATAGTGATACACCTCAGGGACCGGGTACACGAAGCATGGATGGCACCACCCACAGGATAAATCCCTATCGAGCGGATAAATTCTAAAGAAATCCTATGAAGTGGATAGTTTTATTAAAGCTTAGTGCGACCGGCCCCAGTAGGTGACAATAGGCCTGAAGCACGATGACGTCCCCCCCTGTCTCTATACCAGAATCATCTTCATTTTACTTTTGTTCACTATTTATGGCTATTGCTCCTATATTCTCAAGGGGAAAAAAACAAAACTGAATGCATATGAAAGAATTCTAAAAACTATTATGTACAGAGACGTGGACAAAACGTCATCTCGCTTCAGAGCTATAGTTATTTTAGTTATTTTGTGTAAACACCTGCCTCGGTGGCAAATTGATTAAATAAACAAAATTAAACATTGTATTTAATACCTGGTAAAACTAGCTGGCCTGTTGTTGTCGTCTGTTGATGTTGAAGCAAGTGAAGGTCTAAACGACGAATCACGATGTGCACTGGAAACAAACAGACAAATCAATTTTCTCATTCTGAGAAATACATGCTCGCTTTCTTTTACAGCGCTGATCGTGCTACAGTTGCCAGCACACAATGTTTTGAAATAGACTTTTTACACTTTTCGACGGGCATCCTTTAATTATAAATCTTCTTATGTTCGTATGTTAAACTTGAATTAACTCTGCCACAACCCCACCAGAGAAAAAATGTGGCAAAAAAATTAAATTGAAATCTTTTGTCAAAAAATTAAATTGAAATTTTTTGTCAAAAAATTAAATTGAAATTTTTTGTCAGTGCACTGGAACGCTGTAGCACGATTCGGGCCAAAATTTCAAAAGTCATGTTTTTAAAATAGGCGATCTGCATTATGGCATTATTTTACTACAACTACCAGAATTCTTTGCAAATTCTATTTCATATTCAAATTCTTACTGAATCTCTTTCAAAATTAACACAACAATTTGTGCTAATTACAATACAAAAAAAGTAGGCAAAGCATTTTGGTAGTGGTAGTTTATGACGCCATAATGAAAATCACCTACTGAAAAAGTCAAAGTGTACTTACGATAAAGGAACAAAGTCAGCTTTGTAGCTGTCGTCACGGTAACCGCCAAGACGACCTGTAGGCTGGTCATTTACTGGAAATAGTTCCTGGAAATAATACATCAATTTGTAAGGCTTATTGAAGAAATGAATGAATAAACAAATGAGTGCATATGAACGAAGAAATAAATGGATAAATGAATGAATGATAAAGAGAATGAATAGATGGATGAATAAGCAAATGAGTACAAATGGGCGAAGAAATAAATGGATAGATAAATGAATGATTAAGAGAATGAATGAATGAATGAATGAATGGATGAATGAATGAATGGATAAATGGATGAATGAATGAATGAATGAATGAATGAATGAATGAATGAATGAATGGATGGATGAATGGATGAATGAACGGAGAAATAAATGCATAGATGAATGAATGAAAGAATGAATGAATCAATGAACGGAACGATCGGATAAATGAATGAGCTAGTGAATTGATTTGCTGATCGCTATTCCCTTCTAAAGATAAGCGACGTAAAATGAATGAATGGCTACAGTGTTTAAAAAAAGTTTAGTTAAATAACTACTTCCTATTAGTAACGTGCCCACATTGCCGTGCCTATACTATCAATTTCTTAGAGCAAGCTTAAGAAAACCATGCCAATAAAAACATTCTAAATACTTTCAAATATTAACTATTTAGTAACTATCTGTCAGTAACTCAACCAGAACATTACTATTTCTTTTGCCTGGGTATTGTTTTTTTATGGTTGAGTGCTAGTGACAAACTCTACCTCCCTACTTGTGTCTGTCTGTCTATACACAGTATCGCTTGACGTAAAACCATCGGTAGCTGGAGTCGATTCGATGCTTGATAATTGTTGTAAGGCAGTTTTAAAGTCATCCTACAACAGAAGATGCGAGAAGGAAAAAGAGGACAGAAAAAGGGAAAAGAAAGTGGGCAAACGGAATGTGAAGATAGACAACGAAACCATGAAAAATGGAGGAGGAGGAGCGATGTCGAGGAGAAAGAAATGGAAGAGAGGTAGCAGAGAAGGACAGAAGGATGGATGGAAGGAGGGATGGATGGAGAGAAGGAAGGAAGGAATTAAGAAAGGAACGATGGAAGGGAGGAACGATGGAAGAAAGAAAGGGTGGAAGGGAGGGAGAGAGAGAGAGGGATGAACAAACGATTATGAAGAAAACAAAAACTTAAAAGAAATAAATTGAAAAAAAAGCAACAAACTAAACTAGCAGGTCCACAAAAATAAAATGGAGAGAAAAACCAAGACAAGACGGAGTGATGAGTGACAGTAGAGTAAGAAGAAGGGAAAAGGTAAGGATGGAAGTAAGATACAAGTGAGGATCTTACCTACTCTACCGTACCTTTAACTGTACTAACGTATCGTTCTTCTTATTCTCTGTTGATCTAGCTTTATCTAACAACGACCAACTATCACTTGATCGAGGCAATACTGGTGACTACATGTTGACAAACACTAACATTATTATGAATAGTAACAACCAACCATCACTTGATCGAGGCAATACTGGCGACTACATGTTGACGAACACTAACATTACTATGAATAGTAACAACTAACACTTGATCGAGGCAATACTGGCGACTACATGTTGACAAACACTAACATTATTATGAATAGTAACAACCAACTATCACTTGATCGAGGCAATACTGGTGACTACAAGTTGACGAACACTAACATTACTATGAATAGTAACAACCAACTATCACTTGATCGAGGCAATATTGACGACTACATGTTGACGAACACTAACATTACTATGAATAGTAACAACCAACTATCACTTGATCGAGGCAATATTGACGACTACATGTTGACGAACACTAACATTACTATGAATAGTAACAACCAACTATCACTTGATCGAGGCAATATTGACGACTACATGTTGACGAACACTAACATTATTATGAATAGTAACAACCAACTATCACTTGATCGAGGCAATATTGACGACTACATGTTGACGAACACTAACATTACTATGAATAGTAACAACCATCACTTGATCGAGGCAATATTGACGACTACATGTTGACGAACACTAACATTATTATGAATAGTAACAACCAGCTATCACTTGATCGAGGCAATACTGGCGACTACATGTTGACGAACACTAACATTTTTGTGGTACTCCTAGTCATAGACGGAGTACCACTATGTTGCCGCAAATGAGTGAATGAAAGAGTGTAACACAAGATGGCGGCCGGCCTCGCGACCTGGCCTCCACGGGGATCCCACGGCTTACAAATAGCAAATGTCACAAATCAGCAATCAGCCTGTTTTACAGTGGACGTAACCGATTCGCTGTTACTTTCTTCTGGGCACGAATAATGAAATGAAATTTTATGAGTAGTTAGGAAGATTGATAAGCTAAATTGTGTGTTTCGATGATTCGACAAGACGCAATGTGCAGCCTCGACTCTAAGTACCACACAACTTCGGTGATCTGGCGTGGCCGGTATTTACAGATTTCAGAGGAGAACACCAATCAGTGGTAAGTTTTTGTCGAAATTTATCTTTATTTAACAACCAAAATATTTATTTCCAAGCGGTTTTTCGTTAATTTACATTATGAAAGTCGTTTCAAGTATTTTTGAAGTTTTAGGCCTATCTTCATGGCGATATTTTAAGAAGCAACTACATGTGCAGTCGATGCTTTCTCAAAGCGATTTTTTTAAAAAGTCAGCCCATGTACAATAACATTCCTACGGCAATGTACAACGTTTCCTTCTTGTCTATCGTCTATCGTAACGTTTTTTCTCTATTTTAAGATCGCTTTTATAGGAGTACCACATGCGCAGTTACTGCGCCTTTAATTATGAATAGTGACAACCAGTAACCAACAAAACGGCCCATAATGCTTTACGGATTCTTTTACTGTCTACTTTCACTTTATGTCTGCCTTTTTATCATATTGGTACTTATGATACCCCCATAGGACCGCTATTTGTGCATATCAGACTTTCCACTGAACACTGTCGTTCACATCCGTAACCATATTTGGCAATTATACCTTATTTGGTAGTGATTTGATAATGGTTCTATTTTGGTAATTTGGGCCCCACATTTCGGACAAACTTCCATAGATTGAAATGATTGAAATTATCGAACTGGCAGCCATTTTGGATTTCGTTTAGAGGGGCAGGAAATCCCCTCAAAATTACACTGGAAACCGAACAACAGTAAATGTTTGGCTGGAGGAGTTTTTCTAAAGTATTACTACCAAAACTGCTACTTACCATCCCTCCCATGGGATCACTCATACCATCATCGCTTATTTGTCGTCTACATGCTGCAGTAAGCTCGTGTTTCAGTGATCGTATATGTGATTTATGTGAAGCTAGTTCTTCATCCATCGACGCTATTTTTGACAGGATTTGTTGTCGTTCTGCTTGCAGTGATGCGATGTGATCCAGGGCACGTTGCTGTGCATCGACGAATGCTAGCACTACATTCTGAAACAGGAAAAAACATTTGCCATTAACTTGTTGTTTAATTAAATGTATCAACTGACTCAAATGAAATCGAACTACGACCTCCGCTTGCAGAGCGAATGCCTCATGATTTGTTGCATCATTTATTTGTCCGCTACTTAATCTATCTTATTCTTTCTTCATTCATTCATTATCAATCTCTATCAATTGCTCAGTGTACTAATATACCCACAAAAACACGGGAGAAAATACTATAACACACTTGAAAAGGAATTGTTGGATTGCTTTAGATTTTGTAAAAGCCAAGTCACCTAACATCCATGACAGTCTCTTCGACGTTTTTCAATCAATCAATCAATCAATCAATCAATCAATCAATCAATCAATCAATCAATCAATCAATCAATCAATTAATCAATCTTACTGTTCATGAAAATTAGTTTATAAAACCTAATGTGGATTACGTCGGTGTTTTCGCAGACGATTAACGTATCCCTTTCATATTTGCCCTCATGCTAAATGTATGCAAGACATGTTGGGTTCCCTTTGGAGGAAACTTAGTTACCTGGCAAGCCAGCATCTCAGGTCCCATAGCAACGCCGTCCATAGCTAACTTCTCGTCAGGGGTAATTAGCTTGGGTAATGCAAGCTCATAAAGTCCCATCGACCCTTGCGATGATCGTACTTGGTCAATACTCTGTTCCAGTGCTCGCTCGACCGATTTAAGATATGCAAGCAGAGCTTCTTTCTCTCTAAAGAAGACGATAACACAATAGCTGACAATCTGTATTTATTTTGTTGGAGAAATGTCTTTCAAAGCTTAACAAAGAAGGCTGTGAAAACTTGAGGTATACCATACCTGGCAGAAGCGGTCAATGCTTTCTCCGCGTTCACAAGTCGTTCTGACTGTGAATTTTTCTCAGCTTCCATGTAAGCTATCTGTTTGTTCATTTGGCGCACTGCATGTTCTTGTCGACGTACGTCCATCTTAGCTTCACTCAAACCCTGATAAAAAAACAACCATTAGGTTGTTAGCTCAGTTGGTAGAGCGTTGGCTCTTAACCGGGAGGCTGTAGGTTCGAACCTCAGCCGGACCATCACTCAGGGTCTTACATTATCTGGGGGACGAAAAAGAACGACTGAGGACGCAGGTCACGATCATCCTCGGTGATAGGCATACACTAATACATACTAACTACTAATCAACCTAATGCTTGTAATACCGGACTACATACTATAAATAATACAAATTGTAAAGCGCATTGAGACAATTAGTGAAAATGCACTATATAAGCACCACATTACATTAGATTTGAAAGTATCCAATTGAAACCCCAAAAATGGAGTACCACCACCTTCCCTTCCCCACCCTCCTCTTATTACTTATCTCGTCTGATCATGAAGAATGATATTTTTACGTTTTTAAACGTTTTCATATTGAGTAGCTCTTTTATAACTCATAGTTTTCTCTTTTTTACTATAAATATCATTATTGTAAAGAGCATCGAGATCGAAATCCTGCGCTTAATAAGAAATAAATTATTAAATTATTATAATCTATGGGTTCCAAAGGATGACTCGTCTTATGATTTGCCTAGAAGCACACATGAAACTGGAAAGTGTGAAAACGACGAGGTCCTTACCCTAATAGCTTGTTCCAACGTAGCATCTTTCTCTTCTCCTTGTGTGTTATGCATCTCTAGTCTAGCACCAATCTCCTGCATCTGTGTTGTCTGTTCGTTTAGCAAGGCCTGTGCTTGTTGTTCTCGTTTTAAAGCATTGTTTAGTTCTTCACAGACACTTTCGAATCGTGTAACGGGTACCATAGACAACATCTGGGGGAGAGATCGACAAATTATTATATACCATTGCAGTGTACTGCATTGCAAATTACAACACCCCGCCCCAAACCTAGAGAGGAGTCGATTTCGTATGGGCCATAAAAGGGTTTCTTAAAAACAAAGCGTCTGCTGCTTTATCGTAGCCAGGGGCAGATCCAGAAATTAATAAAAAAATGATCTAAAATTTGGGGGGGGGGGGGGGTGGGGGGCACTAATCAATAAATGAATGATCTGGAAATTTAGAAATGGGGGGCACTAGCCACAAAAATTACTGATTATCAATAAAAAATTAAAAGGATTATCTATAAAAATAAATCCATCCCCCCCTGGATCCGCCTCCTGTGGCAGTATCGTATGTTTCCCACTCACAAGAGAAACGTGCGACTTTAGCTCACCTGTTCTTTCATTTGTTGTATTTTCTCGTCCATTTCCCGGGCGCTGTCTCGTGTTCTCTTGAATTCATCTTGCTGTCCAGTCTGTGCAGTCTTCAACTCAGTCACCTCCTGGTTAGCACGTGATAGTTCAAGTCGTAACGATCTTCTCTCCACTTCTGCCGTGTGAAGTCTTTGAGTGAAGCCAAGAATATGACCTTGAAGGTCGGCTATGGTTCGCTGCAATATATGAAAAATAGGGATTATAGATATGGAATGATTATAGTTAATAAAACGAAATGGTTTCGAAACTCTTTTCTTATGTACACTTTTTTTATAGCATGATCGCACATCTTTTGTTTCACTATTGTGCCCTACTTGTTGAATAGGCTGAGTGAACAGACTAAAATCGTTCTTTTAGCTGCTGGCTTGAAATACTTAGGAATTTATGAAAACAAATTGCACTGAGTCCTTGCCATAATATCTAGACAAAGTTTGTTGACTAATGATAGAGCGTGTTAGAATGTAGGAAGGTCAGAGCCAATCAAAATTCGCTTCATATATAATGGCTAGTCCGGTGGGGGTCCGGAACGTTATTTCACAGACGGTACATTCATAGAATATTTTGGATGTAACACAGGCTATGGATGACCTTCAGTGGTGATATTCCTATTTATCAATTTGGATTTTTGTTCGGCCAATCACAAAGCGAGATTTACTTTTTAAGTTATATAATAAAAATAATAATACATGGTCGCTTGCAGATATGAAATTTATCTTCATCATATCTCCGTGCGCCATGTATTATTCTCTATATATTTATTCATTTATTAAAGTGACGAACCTGTGATGACGCATAGCCGGTACCAATCGACGTATCTAAATTAGCAAGATGCTTATGTAAACCTTGTCCAAGCATAAACACAAGATCCCCGCGGTAGCTGCTACCCATTCTCTCCTCGGACATTATGGACGAGAATTCTGGTTGGAGTCTGGAGATAAGCTTCGAGTAGGAGCCTCTAGCAGCGTTGATGATGGCAGTGGACGACGCTGGCTGTAGTGGGCTGTCTACAAATATGAAAAAAATATATAATAGCGACATCCAGGTAAAATAGCACAGTTGACAATGTCCAACACATTGGATTTAATTGCAATTAAAAAGTTCCTTATACTTGAGACGAACTCTCAAAAAATATAAAGAATGCAGTAAGACTAATACACTGGACTTGCATTACATGTAAATTGGCGTTCTCTGTACTTTTTGATCGTTCTAATCAGACCCCTAATCCATTATTCAATACGCCCAAAAATTCTGAATAAATGAATATTTTAGCGTGCGTAATATCTTCTTGTATCTCTTTGACCGGGTGTCCTGTTTCAAGAGCGAGCACTAATATCGGGCTTCCTGTGGAATGGTTGTCGAGGTGGGATGACATTAATATCTTGTCACAAAAATATATTCAAGCCAAATTACAAACCAAGATCTTAGAAAGCCCATTCAATAAATCCAGCGCTGTATTTTAGTTTTACACAGGAAAACCAAAAACGACAGAACATTATACGCGCGCTCTCGCGCGCTCAAATTTCATTCCACCAGCCAACCAGCCAGCAAACAAACAAACATGTGAATAAAACCGACAATACGTCGATCTAGCCTTACCATGTTGGTCTGTAGTATCATCACTTGTTTTACTTCTATCAATGGTATCCCGTAATTCGACCAAGGCACTAACCACGTGGTCTTGTAAATGAGCACTGGTAAGCCACGCATGCGCATTAGCACTTCCACTTAGATCACGTGATTTACGTTCGTTGTAGATGTCTTTGTTGAGTTTATCCAACACAACTGAAAGAATCAACACAAGTTCCAATTTAGGAAAGAAAATTGTAAGAGTGAGAACACTTGAACCATGAACACTTTTCATTATTTAGATTTTTTATTTTCTGAGCTTTCTACTGCTTCAAACCTTTTAAAATAGGTCTTAACGCTAATGCACTAAGTTATCAAAATATAAAAAAAGTGTTTTCAAATCGATTCACGAAAAGTATGCATGTTACAAATGTATAAAAAAACACAAAGCGTTCATGGTTCGAGTGTTCTCCCTGTAATCACATACAAACTACATTCTATATTTTATTTAAGGAAGTCTGACAAATCTTTTTAGTCTGACAACATTTTGACGAGCTAGCGGCACTCTGCAGAGTAAGTGTGTCCGCAATGTAAACACTTTATGAATAAAACCAAATAATGGTAATGGTAACCTTTATTTCAATACGAACATATCATCAGATAGCACTGGTTTACATGATAGTCGTATATATAAGTTTGAAAATATGTACAGGATAAAAATATGCCGAATATAAATATAATTAATTAATGCCTTTAAGGCTTTCAATTAAATAGCTAATAATAAATACAATACTAAAATAAATATTATTATATCATTATATTAAAAAGAAATCCAGAAAAGTAGTTAGTAGTTGACATTATCGTACCTGTAAAGTTGTTCTGGTAAGATCGTATACCACCAGCGACCACCACAGACAAGCCACCAATCTCACCTGGACAGGCCGCTGACACAAATAACTTACTACTCACGTGACCATAATACCGTAGCCTATTGGCTGCTATGACAACGATTACCGCTGTACGAAACACTAACAACGGATGTCGTCCTTTACGAGATGAAACTTCCGATGCAGACTCGTCCTCAAGCTCGTTGCTTAACATTTCGCTGAGATTTCGCGCCATTCGCCTCAGTCCCTCGAGAGCGTTTACGTACTCGTTCAATACGTTACGTTGTGACGTCAAAGATCGTATTCTATTGTACGCAGGCCACAGGGAGCCCGTCAGTAGAGCACAAGCAGCTAGTAGTGAGCAGTTGTCACGTGACATGTATTCTAGGCTGTGGATTAGTTTAGCGTTTTGTTGTTCTAATGTGTCTTTCACGTGACCTGTTTCTTGGATTCGCTCCCAAGCTTTATCGGCCAGAACTTGGGTTTTCTACAATTCAATTTAATTTAATTTACTATTCAAAGCACTAATAAGAAGATAGAAATTTGTTAATGTACATTTTCTTTGAGTGTGTTATACAAATAAAATATTAAAATTGATATACCTTGGATCTGTTTTGTAAATCTTCTATAATTTTCTTGTAGTGTTGCTCCAGTTCTTTTTTCTGTTTCTGCCACGAGGATTCTCTTTCTTTTATCGCTGAAGAAAACTTTAAAATACGCTTAACATTAGAATTCACCAGAAGCTCTAGACAATACTCTATGAAATGCAAAGGATATCGCGTGGCATAAACAGTATTTCTAAAAGCTCATGAATAATTAATCAGTGTTAATAAAACAAAAACAATACCCGCGACGAGTTCTATAACTACTGATATAGAACTGTCCTCATTTGCATATACTTAAAACTCTATTTTCTCCTGATAAAGTTGAAAAATTCTCGATTTTTTTATTGAAAAACTTAAACTTACGTTTGGAGTTTTAGAAGAAATTGATACAATTAGAATTCGTGTTTTAATGAGCGCTATAATAGCGCGGCTTCGCCTTGTATCTATATCTACCAATGAAACACTCATTCTCATTTTCTAAACACTACATCTTAGGCAACATATTCAGTTAACAGCAAAATGATACCTTATTTACGCTCTGTTCGTGAGCGTCTTGCGATTTCTGTAACGCTTCTTCTTTTTCGTCTAGAACATTTTCCAAGTGATCAACCTATGAAAAATAGTTGGTTATTTGAACAATTGTAGAACAGAACATACATAGGATTTCAATCTTTAGTGTAGAATGTGACAGTTATTGTTTTCTGCTAACTATGCAAACTCTTGAACGCTTATCGCCACTTAGTATTTTTGCTCCCGTCAATCGCAACTCCGAACTTCACCGATTTGCTTCCTAAACGAGCCCACTAATACCGACGTTTGTATGAACTTAATCGTGATGAATTATGATTGGTTAGTTTAATTCGGGTGGTAATCGATGTTTTGATTGACGGCAGCAAAAACATCAAATCACGCTATATTTATGTGTCTGCATGAGTCTGCCGAAAACGGAAATATCAGTTTTAAAGCTAGAAGTACGTTGGTTTCGTAGCTAGCACGCCGATGGTGCGAGCTGTTCCCTCCTATTTCCACCAATGATCTTTCTACAGGCATTGAAAGCTACTATTAGCTATAAGAGGCAGCAGATGGGCATTTTGTTTGCGCATGCGCGCGCCTTTATATTTTCTTGCGCTTGACCGCCGTAACGAGCCTAATGCTTTCGCACGGCCGAGTCTTAAGTTTTCGCAGGCAGATTTCCCATCAGGTTTTTTTTTCTGAAGTTGACATCGAAATAAAGCTGTTAAAGTTGTCTTTACTTTGAAACAATCATGAAATTCAGAGGAATTGTCGAGGAAATTTCTTATATTCATTCTACCGTCGAAAAAGCAATGTAAAGCCACTAGAAAACCAATTCAGATTAGTGATGAGCGCGTACTAAACAACAGTGTCACTCTGCTTTATTGGCCTTTGTGCAAGTCATAAGCTCAGTGATTCTCTATCCATTGTAATATCACGATTTACTCAGACGTTGAGACTTTGAGACTATAAAAAAGTAATTATCATTGTTTAGAGTGCATGCACGCACTAAAAGTGTGCAACATAAATACCATTAAATAGTGTTATTTCATGCTAATTTTATTGTTTTCTTTTGTTTAATTAGTGCTATTTACTACTAAATAGTGATACTGTTGCACACTTTTAGTGCGTGCACTATTCACTACTATTCTTATTTTTATTGTGTACCCTTCCGTTAAGTCTGTCCATATCGCTCATCTGTGCAATAACTTGCTCTAGCACCATGTTACTCATATCAGTCCAGGAGAACCTACCCAGGGAGGACTCGGGAGACGTGTTGTTGTACACTTTACCGGTTACCATTCGCTGATATAAAGAATGAAGAAACAATCGACGATTCTGAAAATAAAAATGAAGACATTACGACGCACAATTTTTATTGGTTGCTCTGCAAATGACAACTGTTTTATGACGCATATATAGTGCTCTTTTACAGAGCAACTAATTTTCTCTTGGTTTTGTTAGAGACATAATGCATGACATGGGGGACAATTTGCTCAACAAACAAACCGAATATCATCATAAAGGTTTTGAACAAATTTTTTTGCAAAGCTATGGCGTCGGTATGATGACGCCGCGTTTAATATTCACACTTCAAGTGACGAAAAAGTAAATTGCAAATGCAAGACTATCAGTGACGGTTCTGGTGAAATATAACTGCATACCTCATCTTCAGTCTTGTAAGCAGCTTTTAGGCGTGAATTCTGAATAAAAAAAGCAATATAAAATATTAAACTACATGACATTGTGAAGATGTGATGAGAAAAATGTTGATGAATATAACGTTGATAAAGAGAGTTGGTTTGTTTGTTTGATTGATTTTTTTGTGTTCGCTTGAGGCTTCTTTGTGTGTGGGTGCTTGTTTGTTTGTTTGCGTCTTTGTTTCTATGTCCGTTTGTGTGTTTGTTCGTTCTTTTGTTTGCTTGACGGTCGGTTTGCGTTTGTTTGCTTGTTTGTTCGTTTGTTTGATTGTCGATCTTTGTCGTCTTTATTTCTTTCTAACGATAACATGCAATCCTTTCGATACCTCTTCTTGAATACTAGAAAACCTTTCGGCTTCTTCTTCAGATACTTTGCCTTTATTTTTAAGGTCTAGTTTGAGGGATGCTATCACAGCTTCCCTTTCAGCGCATTCTGTACGAGTATTAGCTAACTCTTTTGCTGCTTTGTTTAAATGACCTTCCAATTCCTGTGATAACAGCAAAAAATAAAAATAAAAATATACCACACACAGCCATAAATTTTGTAAGATATCGAAAAATAATTGACTTCAATGACAAACAGCTACGATAACAACCATAGCAACAACAATCAGAATTGTTAAGGATGTTTGCCTACAACTATTGCGTACAACACTCTGGCGCACGCTTACGTCATCCTACAACTCGACTGTAATACAGCAGTCGCATAGGACACAGAAAAAGTTGAAGGAATTCGTAGTACACGGTTAAAAAAGTCGCGTATCAAGAACAAAAACGTACCTCGCAATGTTAGGCAACATCTTACACAAATAGCTAAAATGAAATTATGAGATTCTGCAGAATTTGTCGTATCTGAACAAAGCAACAAAAGAAAGAAAGAAAGAAAGAGGTTTGTTTTAAGGCTATTTTCGTGAAATTCAAGGCTACGACTTTTCGCTTGTCGTATACGGTTATCGTAAGTGTGCGAATCAAGAGTAAGTCAAGATGTATACGATACTTGTAGGCAAAAATCGTGCCGTCTAAATCAATTATGTCATTCCAGAATGATATATAGTTTTGAATTAATGGATGTTCGTGCGCGCACGGCAAGCTACACAATCACAACACTTCGAACAAATAAGCAGTAAATACACAGCGCTTCTGTCGAGTGCACAACACCAAATCCGTTGTCCGCTGTGTTTACCTTGTTGGTTTTATCCTTGCTAAGGATCATGTTCTTGTACTTCTCACAGTCAGAAGAAAGCTTCTCTACAACCTGTCGATGTCTATTTAACTAAACACAAAGAAATCACACTGTTATATGAACAGTACAGAAGTGCAATATACGTTTTGACTTATTATCACAGGCATCATCTTAAAACTGGGGATAATCGAGGTTTCATTAACACTTTTATTATTTTTTTTATTTTCTGAGCTTTCTACTGCTGCAAATCCTTTAAAAAAGTACGACTGAACTCAAATACACAGAGTTATAAAGAAATGAAAATATAATTGATTTACTCAAATTAAAGAATGCAGGGTTAAAAAAAGTATAAACAAGTGTTCACTGTTCGAGCGTCCTCACCGTAACAATTACCTAAACCTCATCATCATCATCATCATCATCACCATGTGTGTCTGTACCTCTATCTGGCAGTCCAGCATTACCATCCCCATCATCACCAATACCAATACCACCATCATCATCATCATCCTCATCATCATCACCAATACCACCATCATCATCATCATCATCACCATGTGCGTCTGTACCTCTGCGGATGCATTAGAGCATCTATTCTGGTAGTCCAGCATTGTGTGTCGTAGATTTTCCAGGACATGGGCAGGCGATGGAGGCTTGTTCTTGTCCTTTTTCTGACCTGCAATAACATCATACATTTGACTGTTTTACACACACCAAATACACTATAACAACTATAAATACGATATTAAATTAATACTTTGATAACTATTTTGGAGGTCACTAACAAAGAATCAAATTGCAATAAAACGATAAGAACTGGAAGAATTTGAGAAAATTATATGCAGATACACTTTCGAAACACATACAATTTCAAAACGTTTAAAACGGGACTTGGTCAAAAGGGATTATCATATCGACTGAACTGTTGTGTCGACAGTCATGATTTGGTTAAATGCAATGAAGAGATATAACACAAATGACTATTCAAAATATTCAAAATTTTGTTTTTATTTTTGATTATTTTTATCCAATATGCGATCTGCATTATGGCGTCATTTTATTACGATTACCAGCATTCTTTGCGAATTCTCTTTCATATTCAAGTTTTTAATCCCTTTGGAGATTAACAGAACAATTAGTGCTAATTGCACTAGAAAAGAAAGTAAGCAAAGCATTCTGGTAGTTATAGCTGGGTCATATACTGTATGAAATACGATCAATGAACCTTTCTTATTTTCATCAGGTTTTTGTAGGTTAAAATTCTCCAGCAGTAGTTCAAGCTCTCTCATACTGCTTCCATATGTACTGTCCAGTTTAATTTGACGCTTCCTAGCCTGAGATAAAACAAAGACGACGTTATTTTAGTTTGTGCAAGTTACTGCAATTCTGACGTCACGATTTGCTTAGGGGATAATTTAATTGCAAAGTAATCAAGTCACACGTAAAACGTCAAATATTATTAACGTTCATGATCTTTTAGGTTTTTTTCGTGTACTCACAAACATCCTACGTGCATTATAAGAATGGCTACAATATACTTCCCACACATTTTCTCAAACTGACATTCACAAAATGTTTGTTTCTTTGTTCTCAGACTTTCATCTCAAAGTGAGATGAATTATGGCGTCTTATATTGACTAATTCAACTCTTATATATTAAAAATGTGTTCATCTCAATTTGAGGAAAATGTACACATCAAAACAAGAAACAAATTTTCCAATATGACGATTTCCAAGTAAAGTAAAAAAAATTGAAATGAAAAAAGTTTTTAGTTAGTTTGTTTGAGAACCATTACAATTTGAAGAAATAACTAACCTGAACCAATTCTGATTTAAGAGCTTCAAAGTTTTTCTGGTGGACTTCAAGTTGTTTTGACATTGTGGTAATCACTTTCTGTTTCTCCTCGATCTCCGCTGACAAACTTCGCCTTTCCCTTTGAAGACATTCTTCAAGTTCTAATAATTTAGATTCTAGTGCTTTGGTTTTGTCTCGTTCCTCTTCGAAGGCTGTTTCTTGCTCTCTGACAATTAGAAAAAAGTAGCGGATCATACATTTGAAATATGATTTCGAAAACGTTTGGCCAAGAAAAAGCACGGGGATGTATGATAAAAAAAGAAAAACGTGTGTTTAGCTCCGAGGAAACGAAGTTAAACGTCATTTAAGCCTGGTTTTCACTGGCAATGAAAAACGAAAGCTTAAGCGAAAAATATCAAGCGATGTTCGCGCTTGCGTCGCTTGTAAAAACCCACGATTCACTTTACAAGTGTTTTCCTCTGTTTATTTTTCTACTGATCTGTGTTTCTTGGGTTGCTTTGTCTATTATTTTAATAGAGGTGAGTGAGTGTTTTTTTTTTTTGTTTTTGTTTAGATAGTCATTTTATTTTATTTATTTATTTTGCTATTTTTGGGGAGTTAGCTTTTTGAACGCTTCTCTAAAATTTCTCTGTGTTGTTATGGTAACGTGATAACGAGCAGGTGACGAAATCTATACGAGGCGGGAAGGAGACGGACACAGTAATTCATCGGATCGGTACACTCGATTAGTTCCTTAACCGAACACCAGCCAAAGTGGAACTCCAGCTAAAAGATAAGGTAACATGAGAATGAATAGCAAAAGTAATTGGGAAAAACACGCATATAGATCATATGAATGTTTATCAAGTAACAAATCAAATTCGTGAAAAAAACGTGAGTCTAGAGGCTACAAGGCAATCTCAACGTTTACAGTCAAAGATCGCTTTATAGGTAACTATATTCTTAGGATGCCTGAAGAAGCTTGATATGACCTTATTTCCATTTTCAAGTTAGTTTCGCCACTTCAAAAGGTCTGAATATAATTTTTTTAAATTACTAGGTCTAATGTGCTTAGGTTATCGAACAGAATTTGTCCGAATTTAATCCTGATTCTAATAGTCGAAAGATGACTTTCGTACGATCGTAAGATGACTTTCATTTTAAATCCGACTTAGGTGATTTTTTTTCTGAACTTTATTTAAGTTGATAGAATATAAACTGCAATTAAAGCAACATTTACTGCACTCTGACACATTCCAAGAATGCCATCAATCATTACTAAAAAGTAAAATTTAACAATAATTGAACACTGCAACAAAATAACTAAATACTAGAATTCACACCTTCAGATAATTCACTAAAGTTACATTACCCAGTGAAAGCAAAGAATTTTGTTCAGCTGGTATTTTTGAGCTTATATAACGATTTTATAGCACACTTCGATGTACATTATAGGGCGAGTTCAATAGTAACTATTTTTTAGTTACATCCAATGTTTGTATAGTATCTAGTTAAGGGTACGAGCAGTCTAAACAACACTCGACGGAACTAAGGGAATTAGTTTTTAATTTGATTTTAGGTTTATTGCACAGTAGTTTACTTCGCTCCAAATATTTCAAAGTCCGATGAAAAGCTCTTAATGGCAATCTTCTTGGTTCTCTTTCATTTCGTATCTCGTTTGATACGTAGCTTTGGTACCCGCCATGTACATTAGCACCTGGAAACATACACTACATGCACCAGTGAAGTCAATTAAGTAACAATACGCGTAAGAACTAGTGAGGTTTCTATTGTTCTGCGACAAAAAAACTTCGCCACGTAGAAATTCTTTAATTTTCACTATATTGATGTATCAAACTAAGGGTTACACATTTCTTAAGTAAAATTTACAAAATGCTGTTTACAAGACTGTTTCTTTTGTGTTTAATGGTTTTGTCCAATCAGAATTGCTAAAAACAATGGCTAGGAGACGCTTGCTTTTCATAGTGAGTCCCACGGTAAAATTTTCTCATAGAAAAAAATAAGATCGCTTTAATAAAACTGAAATGTGATTTTGAATAAAATATAGGAAAAATATCCCAAAAGTTTGAAAAAAGGCCAATTTTCTTGTTTTAGCCAATCAGATCAAGCATTTAAACAATACACAATTAACACCTTTATGTATTCCATTGCAATTTGCTACACTAGTTCTTACTCGGAACGTTACTTAACCTGTGTTTCTCACACTTGCTTTTGGATTATACCAGGAATATTCAATTTCACAATGAGGCCATTAGGAAAACTGAACAAGAAAATATGACGTATGAAAATTTCATGTATTTTCCCAGTACATCGAATGACTCTTCCAATTGATCGTTTTCGTACATTGTCGTACGGTTTCGAATCTGTACTTTAAGTACATCTTTTGTCAAACCAGCTTCGAGTAAACTTTACTAATTGCTTTCTTTCTTTTTTGCCATTCAAGTTGACTAATGTCCGGTGGTAGAGTTTGTAACAAAGTTTTCCCTAAGAAATAATTGGCTCTAAATAATATAACTCTCATTTCGTTAAGCTTGAGTTTTTTAAAGGAGCAGTCTCAGACATGGTGCTTTGTAGGCCTTTGTTGTCGTTATATGAGCAGAATGTAATCTAGAAAATATCTTCGAACATTAGCCATTAAAAAGTTCTCAAGAATTCACTCTTTACGCGTAAGTGGGATGATTTTTAAAAATGGATTTTATTACTCTATCACACTATTTTCGGTGACTTAAAAATGGGTGCTCTAAGAAATTGATTGGCCAGAGGCGCGCAAAGCATACTGGTTAAAAATGTGTATGAATAGCAGTTGTAAACCATCGCACAAGAATTGCCCTTGATAGCTTAGTAAACTGGTATTCATATGGACTGGCCGTTAGTGAACAAGCTAGCTCCCTCTAACTAACTCCCTCTAACTATTCAAATAGAAAGGCGATCAGACAGACAGATAGACAGAATAAATCTCTGAAATATTCTTGAAAAGTAAAAAATATAATATATATATATTTATATATATATATATATATCGACTGAAAATAGTGATACAATTATTTTTAGTTTGATTGTGACAACTACAATTAGTTTTATTTTCTCTTGTCTTTCTAGATTCAAGCCACTATGTCCTCTATCAAAGAAAAACTGTTATCCTGGTATCATTCACCGTCAATAACATCGTTCAAAGACCTCTACCCTTTAATATGGCCATTGTTGTTATCTATGCTTACTAGAGCGTTCATTGGACCAATTAACACAGCATTTGCAGGGCGTGTCGGTACAGTTGATCTCGGTGCTGTCGGCATATCTTTTGGACTAGTCACCGTTACTGCTACAGGACTTGGTAGTGGACTAGCCGTCTCCTTCGAGACGATGGCGGCGCGGTCCTACGGAGCCCATCATTACCACAACGTCGGCGTTCTCCTTCAGAAGGCCTTTATATTTGCGAGTTTCCAGTGCGTGTTAGTCACGGCGTTGTGGATACACCTTGGAGTTGTTTTGAAAGCGATTGGTGTGCCTCCATTAATGGCGGACTTGTCAGAACAGTACTTGATTATGTACATCCCATCGTTACTAGGGATATTCGTCTTTAGACTACTAAGAGCTTATTTGATAGTTCTGCGATCAGTAATACCATCATTTCTAGTTGCGTTTGTTGGTGTAATACTACTAATTCCCTTCAACTTTGTCTTTGTGTATTTGTTGAAATTGGGCGTTCTTGGTATTGCTATATCGACTGACGTATCAAACGCATTAACGGTACTATTTATATTCCTGTATATCTTCATTAGTGGTATTTACCAGGAAACCTGGGCAGGCTTGTCCAGGAAGTGTTTTCTTGACTGGAAAACATACGTGACAATAGCTGGCCCTGGTGCATTTAACTTTTTATTCAAGTCAACAATACACGAAATTGCGCTAATTTCTATTGGTAGACTTGGTGATGTTGCGGTCGCTGGACAAACGGCGCTGTTCACCGTCAACAAAACAGTGTTGACCATACCCTTAGCCATAGGAATGCCAATGAATATCAACATTTCAAAACAATTTGGAGAAAGCAAGTCAAGTGAAGCCAAGACAACGGCCATCGTGGGAAGTCTTTTTAATGGTATAATCTCAGTCATCGTCACGTTGAGTCTTCTTGCATCGAAGGACGTCATCGGTTACATATTTACTAACGATGTTGAAGTCATCGCACTTGTGTCAAAAGCAGTACCATTCGCAGCATTATCATTTCTGCTAGAATCGATTACCACGGTATTCTTCATTATATGTGTGGCGGTGCGGTTGCAGATTCATTCCATCGTGGTATACTTGATATCCGCGTACACTATCGGGCTGCCGTTAGGGATAACTCTAGCTCTACGATTTAAAGACATTACATATCTATGGTTCGGTTTGGTTGTGGGATTTCTAGTACAATTTTTCATGTTTTCTGTTCTGTTTTGGTGGAAGGTTGACTTTGTTGAATTATCGCGAGAAATGCATCAGGATTCTTCGCCAAAAATCTCAGAAAAGCAAACTGGATATGTGCCACTAAAATCTATCGAAGATTCTGAACAAGAGGAAACTAAAAACGACGAAAAGAAAATAGACAATGATGAAGAAGGGAAAATAAAGAACAATGAGGAAAAAGAAAATGAAGCAATTGAAAATACCAAAAACAACTTAGAGTTACATGATGTAAGCAACACAGCGCAAAATGCCGAAAAGAATGTTGATAGTGCTATTGAGAAAGACATGGATCGTAAACCAGCAAAATCCTCTGAACAAAGAAAAGACATCGGTGAAGATCAAGAAGTAACACTTGGACTTATTGTCAGAAAACTTTTGATATTAGCAACATCAATTATCATTCTTATAATTTCAATTATTATAAGAATGCATTATTAAGAATAGAAAGCAGATCAGCATGATATTGTAAACACTAAAGGCCAATATGGACGGTACAACGTTTGCCTACAACATGTACGCACGAGCGTTTTAAGCCGGGCCGGTACGCACAAGGGAGCTTGCTCCCGCAACACGCTCCCGCAATGTGCTCCTGGAGCAAGCTCCCTCGTCTGTACCAACGATTTCACGCAAAAAAATATGGGAGCTTGTTTCAGGAGCAAGCTCCCTCGTGTGTACTGATTTTAGTATGAGGGAGCAAAACCCGGGAGGAAAATTTTTGTTACGCAACATATTTTTAGCCGTTATCTAGACACGTACAACTTTGAACCAACAACAACGAGAAATAGCGTGTAAGCTCATGGCGTGGACATGAACACAACGTTTTCCTGTTGATTTCACAGGGTTCAATGATTAGTTATATTACACATTTTACAAACCTGTTTTGTTGGTTGAGTTTTTCCATATTATGTCTAGCTTCTTCTAGGGCAGATTTTTCTACTTCTAAAGCGCCTTCCAGGTCCCTTACTCTTAACTAAAACAACCAAAAAGAAAATGTCTTATGAGTGGTAGTAAACTTGATGCAATAAACTACCTCAATGTTTATTACTTATATGTTTGCTTTGTTTGCAAGTTTTTGTGGTGACTTATTTATCGAGGGGCCGCGGGTTCGATTTCCATAGAAATAAAAAAAACCCTTTTTCGTTTATTTATTTATTATTATTATTATTATTATTTATTAATAAAACTCCTTGTTGTAAATAATCTTCTCATTTTTAAAGCTGGGGAGGGGATAAAAACATAAAAACAGCTTTTTTTCAAAGAAAAGTTATTTATAAGTAGGGCAAATATTTTTTAAAGAAAACGATATATAAGAAAACTGTTTTTTGTGTGATTTCTGTAGAACTCGAACTCGCGGCCCCTCGATAAATAAGCCACAGCCGGAAATTAGCCTTGTCGGCCTGTGATACTATGACGTTGTTTGTCTTGTTTATTTATTCGTCAATTTGTTTGGTCATTTCATACTCTGCAAATTGCTTGTCTGATGATTGTTTTAATGAGTGGTGTTCTTGTCCTTTAATCATTTGACCAGGACATTAAACTATTTGATAGCTGGTTGATAGTTCATTCATATTAATTTTAACTATGTTCAAACGCAGCCTTTTTCACCTGTATAATTTCCGAGTTAAACTTCGTTTCCAAGTGTGCTGTTCTCTCAGCTTCGATGCTTTCCTCCAGACTTTTCACTCTTTCTTGATATTGCTGTCAACAAACAAAATTAATTTGCACATGATTACCGTTACAAATGTCCATACAAGAATGGCTTTGCAAGGCTGTCAAATGTCAATGCTGTTAAAAAAATCATGATAGTTTTCCATTAAAAACGCAGTGCATAAATGGCTTTGCAAATTTCCTGAGCAGTGCTGTCAAGTGTCAATGCTATCAAAAACAATTGAAATGATAGTTTTCCATTAAAACGCAGTGCACCAATGGCTTTGCAAATTTCCTGAGCAGTGGCTGTCAAGTGTCAACGCTATTAAAAAACAATTGAAATGATAGTTTTCCATTAAAACGCAGTGCACCAATGGCTTTGGAAATTTCCTGAGCAGTGGCTGTCAAGTGTCAATGCTATTAAAAAAACAATTGAAATGATAATATTCCACTAAAACGCAGTGCACCAATGGCTTTGCAAATTTCCTGAGCAGTGGCTGTCAAGTGTCAATGCTATTAAAAAAACAATTGAAATGATAGCTTTCCATTCAAAACGCAGTGCATCAATGGCTTTGCAAATTTCCAATGCAGTGAATGTCAAGTGTCAATGCTATCAAAAACAATTGAAATGATAGTTTTCCATTAAAACACAGTGCACCAATGGCTTTGCAAATTTCCTGAGCAGTGGCTGTCAAGTGTCAACGCTATTAAAAAACAATTGAAATGATAGTTTTCCATTAAAACGCAGTGCACCAATGGCTTTGCAAATTTCCTGAGCAGTGGCTGTCAAGTGTCAACGCTATTAAAAAACAATTGAAATGATAGTTTTCCATTAAAACGCAGTGCACCAATGGCTTTGCAAATTTCCTGAGCAGTGGCTGTCAAGTGTCAATGCTATTAAAAAAACAATTGAAATTATGATAGCTTTCCATTCAAAACGCAGTGCATCAATGGCTTTGCAAATTTCCAATGCAGTGAATGTCAAGTGTCAATGCTATTAAAAAAACCAATTGAAATGATAGTTTTCCATTCAAAACGCAGGGTATCATTAGCTCACTCATTCGTTAACTCAATTCATTCATCCAAATGTAAGTTCATTCATTCCTTTCATTTGTGCATGTTAGAACATTAGCACATTTAGCTAAGTTTAAACATATCACGTAAAAAATTCAATTACATTTCAGTTTTTCTATCTTGATACATCAGTTCAGAAAAGTCCGATTTACACGAGGTGATTTGCCATGTGTAGAGAAGTTAAAAAATTCGAACTAGGAAGGATGGTCCTCTAAACATTTTCCAAAAAAGTCATTTGATAAATGCGAAAATGAGAAACAACCTCTCTCCCTCTTTCCACATTTTAATGCATATCTGTTTTTATATTATGGTAACAAATTTTCTCATTTTCCTCCAAAATATTTCTTTAAATAATGTAGCCTAGACTATAATTGGTCCCCCCCCCCCCCCCCATCCACTGGTCATATTTAAATGCTTTTTACTGAGGAGGAGGGGAGAGGACGTCTGGTATGCCTGAAAACAATGAACATATCTACACATACTTATAGAACACAGTTCACAATAACGTGTCATTGTTCTTATTACAGGGATGGTGGTATGATGCGGAAAAAAAATCAAAATTATGCGGAATTTCTGATAAAATTATGCGGAAAAAATCATTGATTATGCGGGAAAAAGTGTTGATTATGCGGAAAAATTGCACAATATTGCAAAACGTTATGCAATATTAAAGAAAACTGTATAAAACCATTTTGTGAGCATTTTAAGTTTAGAATATTTTTTAAGTCAAATGAAAACATGAAAAACATATTAATTATTTATTAATATACAGATCTGACAGCATAACCTCTTTAATAACAATATAAAGCTTTGTACCATCTATAGACATTGTCCTGAGAGAGTTTTTCATTAGTACCTTAATTAACTGAAAGGTTTTCTAAATATAAATATTTAGGCAAACAAAAAACAAACAATATTTCTCAGTTTATGATAACGACTCCAAAAGAAACACATATCAAACTTTTGTTGTCGATTTTGGGCTTCCTGTGGTGACATACACTGGGATTTTGTTTTAGGTTCAAAAGTTTATTTTTGACCAAAAACCAAATCGGCTAACTTGTTGTGCATGCTTTTACTAAAAAAAGCTGTAAAAAATTGAACGATTTTGAGAGAAAAATCGCTTTTTTCGCATTGCTGATTTACCACAATGCCCAAATATGGTGACACAATCCTTATAAGGCAATACATGAGGCTTGACAGAAAACGACAACATTCTTAAGGGAAAAGCTTGATATGTGTGCATACTTACAAAGCTGTGTTCAAGTATTCAATTTTGAAAAATAACATGAACTGTAAAATAACATTACCGTAACTGTTTCATACTGATTTATAAAAAATAGCCTTACTCAGTACTAGTTCAAAAAGTTCAAATAGTTCTCAATCATGCTAAATTTATTTTGTGTAGTCTAGTTTTTAGCCAGTCAGTCATATTTATTACATAACTATTACATAACACCCTATTTTCTACTTTTCTTTAAATACTGGTATACTTGCTCTACTTCTGGTACGTCAGGAAATGTGAATGGGCTGAATCCCATAATACTGCATGGCCCATAAATAAAAATTTATCCATCTTACAATAGAATAATCAAGCATAAATCTGGAATAATTTATTGTAATTAAGCACATGTAATTGTTCTGATATATAACAGCAAAGCTCATTGGATCATTTCAACCAATTAAAATTGCCGCTAAAACAAAACTAGTTCTAGTCTACGCTCTGCCATTACGAATGACGCCTTGTTGATAAACGTTAAATCGCACGAGTGTCGATTGTGCTATGGGGTTTTTCATGTTTTTTTCAAGTTTTTTACACAGAAAACCTATGTATTCTTATTTTTTTTTTAAATATTATTGATATTTAACTTGTCCTGCAATTCAAAGTGTGTAATTTTTGGCATATGAAAGCATTTTCGTAAAGCGAACAATCGCGAGAGTCTGGCTTGTTTTTGTGGAGTTTTTAACGGGCTGTTCTCGAGATTTGTTTACAAAATAAAACCTTTCTTTTCTTATTTTTTTTCACGAAGTAACGATATTTTGCTTGTTTTTTACTCAAAATTGTGAAAATTTTGGCTTATTATGCGATTTTTTCGCGATTACGCGGATTATGCGATTTTAGACCGATTATGCGAAATCGCATAATCGCGTTATACCACCATCCCTGTTATTATTGTTTGACTGTAATGATGATGATACCTCCAATTCCTTTTTAACTCTTTCTTCTCTTTCAACAGCAAACTCTAGTTCTTTTTGTTGTTTGTGTATTGCTTCACCTTGGCTGGTTCTTTGTGCTATATGTAATAGATTAATATTACTTAGTTTGTTAATTAATCAGGGAGGGATCAAGAATCTTGGACAAAAAATGATGCTGACACGCTGTACATTAAAAACAAGTTTCATTTAAGCCTCGGAATAGCCTCAAAAGTGTGGTTCCCATATAATCACAAATGATCGAGAGTGGTCGCAAGCGATTTAAAAAAAAATAAAAATAAATAAAATAAGTAAATAAATAAATAAAAAATTTGAGGAAACCAATTTTTTTATCCTACAACTGTTTTTGAAGAATTTCGATCACTATCACATATGGATGGGAAACGGTCATAGAATAGAAAAACGTTGGTCTTCCTAAAATCAAACATTTTTTTTTCAATCGCTTGTTCCTGTTCTTGATTGTTGTTGATTATCTGGAGACCAGGCTTAACGCAGGCCTTCTCAGAATTTTGGCCTGTATTTGAGACTAGTAGCCATAGAATAGACTGAAATAAATACAGTCACAGATAAATGTGTTTGTATCAGTACAGCCATAGCACGCATTGACTTACCTTCTAGAGCTAAACATTTCTCCTGCATTTCATTGCTGAAACTGGAATAAATGAAAATTATTAAAATAATTTAACCAATATACAATATGCTTCCTTGGTGCAAAGTCATGTTTGTAAATCACATTGTCAGTGGAAGTTGGTAGTGATTAAAGACACCTTAAGTGCAGGTTATTAATATTATGCACAGCCAAATTACAGATAATAAAGTTTGTTACTTTGCTTGCTCCTGCAATGCTCTGCTTAGTGTCTTCTGTTCTTCTTGTTGTCCCCTTATTTCATCTTGTAATTGATTAATTACTTTGTCCTTAATACAACACCAAAACACATACCAATTAGGATTCATTGAAAGTTGATTTTACACTCAGGTATAATATATTGCATGTTGTAAAAATTACTCTGGTTTTGAAGACAAAATTATTACAAAACATTTAGTGACATAAATATCTAAAGTACAGCAAAAACCGTTTGAGCGTTTAATGTAAATGTTTGGATCATTTGTTTGGACGTTTTTTTACTCAATTAAATGTTGTGTTTCCAAGGAGATCAGACATTGTTTTACTCGTAAACCAATGAAAAGTCTCTTGTGATGGCTACGCCCCTAGAAACGTTGGACATCCCACATAACAACGGAAGATTTAAACTGTCTAAAGATACCATCAAAATGTTCTCATTAAACGCTCAAAAGGTTTTTGCTGTATTGTCAACATTAGACTGGAGTTATTTTCAAATGAGGGGAAAACAAGGCTGTATTCATGTCATGGATCATAACCGTAATGTCAAAGAAAACATTTGAATCATAATTATGCTGTATAGTAACTGTACTGCAAAATGTACTGTTTCCCACTCATGTAAAAACAATTGAATACTAATAATGTTACTTTTTGGACCTGTTTAAAAAAGACTGCAAATTTGAAGATTTGGTTGAAGAGTTCCCAGATATTAAATTTCCCTAATCTATTGTCAGCCGCATACTAGTATGTAGCTTGCTGACATTGACGGCTAGTCCTAACTGCAATTTAAGCTTCCAAGGTCAAATATTGAATGCTGACTGATGTGTGAAGACACAGTCACACACTTGGAATAACCTTGCATTGATTTATTTCATTTTCCCTCACTTAAATCATCAAACAAATTAAATTAACAAGAAATAGAACATAACATGCCGATATCTTACCTTCTCAAGAAGAATTTGCCTGTACTTTTTGTCATCATTCTTGTTACTTTGCTTACAACTCTCCACCTCTTTTTCTAAAGTCTGGACTGCACTACTAAGCTCATTTATCTTTTCTAAAATTAATAGAGGAAAATAAAGATACATACACAAATCCCATGGTTGTTACTCTGATCAAAATATGCGGGATGTTAATAGAGAACAAGAGAGGTGAGGTTCTGACATGTTCTCCAGTACAGTGAAACCCCTCTATACCGGACCCTCAGTTTACTGGAATTCCCTCTATACCGGACAAAGTTTTTGGTCTGACTGGAAATTTTCCTCAGACATATCTTTTGTAAAATGAACCTCAGTAAACCGGAACCCCTCTATTCCGGAAACCGGACAATAATTTCTGTTCAAAACGATCTTTAACAATAGAATTGAGTATCTGGATGTTTTGAACAATGATCATGGAGGCATGAACTCCTATTTGGAACCCTCATGATATTCATTTATTTAGTTTTACCTTTTTGTTCAGATGCAATTTTATGCATCCTTGCCTCTTTGTCCATTGCATTTCTTCTTTCCTGACTTAATGCTTTATTGACCAATGCAAGATCATACTCAAGTTTTTGTTTTGTTGTTTCTCCTCTTTCTAAAGCTGACCGTAACTTAGCAACTTGACTTCGTAGCTTTGTTGCTTCTTCATTAAAAGCTCTTGTCTTTTCTGCTTGTTGGTCTTCATAACTGGCTAATTTCCGTCTGAGTTCATTCAGGTCATTATCATCTTTGAGCGTTTGGTTGAACTGTAATTCTTTTACTTGTTTAGTAAGGTGTTGGATTTCTTTCTGGTAGCTACTTATCATTTCTGATTGTTTGTCATTATTAACATCATCTTTCATAGTACTCTACAAGTAGAAATGCCATTTTCAGTGACATCCTAAATATCCCCACCATAGAAGAAATGTTTTTCCTGAATTCCCCAACCATTCCGAATTTTTAAAATTGATGTATACATAGAAGAAATTTGACCCTTGACCCATAACCATTCTGAATTTCCGAAAATTCTCTGCATAATAATTATATTTTCTGGAACCATACATAATTGTAACATTTGATTGACTCATGAACAAACTTTGAAAAAATCAAACAATATGATCACTTTTGTGTGTTTATTAGCTACATTATCTTGGACATAAATAATAATTAGACTCTGACATTTCTTGAGTATGTTACCTGCAATACATTGCTCTGGCTCTGGCTCTCCCCCCCCCTCCAAAAAAAAAAAGATAATAAAAGAAAAAAAAGCAATACTGTGCTCCCTGAAGGTGTTTCACTCTAATTAACAGATCATTCTAAACACTTCATGTTATTAATACATAACATAGCTTACTGTTCTTGCAGTATTTATTATTATTTGATAAGCTCAAGTACATGCAGCGACCGTAATATTGTTTTTGGTGACCATATTACTGTAATTTGCTGCCGGCAAACACTATGAATGCTTCATAATTTAACTCATGTGTCTCTCTTTCAATTTCTTATTTTTTTAAATCATTTCAAATCGACCATAACAATTGTTTAACCTTCCACGTCTCATTCCAATCGAAAAACCCAGACTGTGTGAAATATATCATGACATGTCTTTTTACATTTTGCGTAAATTAGAAATTGACTATGACAAATGAGATACAGTACTAAATAAAAAATATTTTTTTTAATTATAATTTATTATCAGCTTTTAAAACATGGATATCTGAAACATGGCCACTTAGCCAGCACACACATCTTGAGATACACTTTTCATAACTGCATGAGCACATGCAGCTAGACCACAGCCGAGCTCAAGACCTGCACTGAGCATTTAGATAATGGGAAAGATATGTTTTACTCAGTTATGGCTAACGGACGTAGTACTATTTATAATAAACAGCTGCAAAAAAGTGAGCAATTTTAATACTGTAAAGATGTACAGAGAAACAGATGTTTCAGACATTTAATGATAGTACTTCATTGGAGTTTTTAAACTGTTTCTGTGCCCCGACACAGGTCCCTCTAGAAATGTTGTAATGAATTATCTTTACCACAAACAAGGGATCACTATCAATTATACAATAATTTGACATGTTTGTAAACAAGTTCTTTTTGCTGTACTTTATTAGACTAGCTGTGTTATTTACAGTGCGATGACTTCAACCAAAGTCACCTATACAAGACAATTACAAAGTTATTTCACTTCATTTTATTTATTGTAAAATTTGTACTTGCTACAATCCTGCTTAAGGCTGTGACAAATTCAAAATAATACAATTAAAATGAAGTAGAATAACTTACAAATCATGTTTTCGAGATAATACTCGATTTGTGTACATTTGTGAAAAATGTGGAGATGGCTTCAACACATATAATGCAGAGCAAAAGCAACGAAGGAACAGCAAGTCGATTGTCATATGTGGACATGCTTTTTTGTTTTTGCAAGAGAGAATCGAGAAATTGTCTGGAGTACAATGTGACTTTGACAAACAACATTCAATAACAATGTACTTACATTATGTGGCGTTTCACCTAAGCCAGGAGAAGTCTGTCCACTGTCTACTTGTGAAGTATTGCCATTATGTATTGGTGAAATATTGCCAACGTTACGAGAGAGGTTCGTTGGAGTTCCTGCTCTTCTTACTGGGGAAGCACGGTCTTCACTAAAACTGGATCCCCAATCGCTAGTAGCCATTTTTTAAGCTTCACTGAAGCAACAACTAAATTGAAATGAAGCTAACATTTGGAGGTTTTTTTTCACAAACGAAAACAAAACATTTTGTAACGAACTTTGAAGCGGGACAGTCATGGGGGTTACCGCTGATAGTTAAACAATCCTACAGCAGACGCGAAAACACAGGAAGCTCGCAAAATAAAAATTAAAAATTAAAAAAAGGAAAAGAAAAGATTGATCAACAAAAGAAAGGCTCACTACATCACTGTTGAGATATCTTTTTATCGTGTCAATATTCCCTATACGTTTTCGCTTTTTAATCAGTACCAACATTTTTTTTACTTGGCCGGAATGCATTCTATTAAATTTCTTGCCAAAAGTTTTTATAGATGAGAAAAAGTACTATTTTTTAAAAAAGTGTTTGAGCCTGATTTGGAGGCTGCTCATCAACTAATGTTGCAGACATCATCAATATTTGTTTTCTTTATATATACTAATGCTCCCACGTGTGAAACTTACGTCACTGTCAATTTTATCCTGTCATATATAAAAGGCCCTTTCCGGGTTATTTTATTGTTTGAGTCCGACCAGCCAAACTGCTAACACCTCAGTGATCCCAATTTTTTGAAATATTTTCCCCCCAATAAAGAAAAATATTAACGGCAGAATCTTTTTCTTTTTGACTCTTAATTAATTACGCTTAAAATTAAAACAAATTGTTAAAAAAACCATTGCAGTGCAGCAAAATACTTTGTTCTTGACAGAGATTGGACAAGAAATGACGTCATAGTTATGATAGCCCAATTATCCAATCAGTCGCGCGAATCTAGTCATGTGACCAACAATCTAAAAGCACTGTATGGCTTCGTCCATCATAAACACATTGTGGTTTGTTTTGGGACTAGAAGTAGTGCTTATTTACCTCTACAGACGGATTTCTAGCGAGCTTTACAACTACTTTGAGTGGAAATGGATTCTGGAGATGATGATGTGCTTTATGAAGAGGACTTAGACGACAGTGCAGACGAAACGCCTTCTGAAGAAGCAGAAAATAGCGATTTTGATATCGACTGCGAAGATGCCTCGACTCCAAAAAGACCACATTTAAATGACGATTTTCACTATGAATGTCTAACTCCTGAAGCTCTAGTATCTTATATGAACGGCATCATCGATGAAGTCAATAGTGTTTTTCAAGTAAGCTCTATTTTAAGGGTTAATACATGTAAAAATACGATGAAGAGATGCGATTATAAATTGTATAGAAAGACAAGTGAGTTATTGATCTTTCTCTTCATTTCATTTTTCAACATGTTTATTAAAATCCTTTTTCTGTGGGAATACTTCATTGATATTTACAACTAAAGTTGTATTTATTGATTGGTATGGCTATATGTACGATAATACGTATAATCAAAGAAATTGCTAATTTATTTACCAATTAGAATTTCAAGGTTGATATTGTACTCAACAAAAATTCATTTTGGCACATGATTTTCTTTGAAGTTTTTTTTTTTTTTTGTGGTACTTTGAGGACTATTCTTCAACTCACAGGAAGTAGCCATAGAATATGTAATGGGACACTCGATTAAATGTAAAATATTGTTCTCCATTTTTTGTGGTCAATGATTGATGTGCCAAGCTTTTTTCTTTCGTTTTGAAATACTCGAGTTCTCAAGGTGTCTTGTACTCAACCTGTCAAAATACAATTTTAATTGAAAGCATTCCCAGAGGGGACATATGGATGGTGCTGCTCACATTGTGTTGTATTAAAAAGCTCTGTTTGTAATTGAAGTTGAGTTCACAATGTACAAATGAAAATCATCACAAAATTTAATTACTGGAAGTCATGATATGAAATCCAACTGTGGGAACCTCAGATCTGAGCCATGTTTGGAAGTGGGTATTCCAAGTTGTTTGATATGAATTGTTTGTGTTGTCATCATCATCAGCAATATCATTTATGTGGGATTTATTCATTTATTTGATACTATCAGATCAGGCAATTTTTTTAAATTTGTGACTATAGTTCTTATTCAAAAAAATCACATTCAATGTAATGTTTTAAATGATATTGCCTTTTTGTCTCTCATGGGAAAATAGCTGGTTAGCTTTGATTTTTTGGCTGCGAGAAATATTTCAAGAGTAAAAACAAACAAACAAAATACAATTTTAGAACAAAGAATTATATTATAAATTTCTTATTTATCAAGACGTTTTCATTTGTCAGTAGTGTTTTTTCATGAACATAGAAGATGAATGTTTACTGGGGCTGGACGTCTCTAAGGTGCATGATGAACGAGAGAGACTTTCAACTCCTGTTAGATAGGCGACTAACACAAGCATCCCTCAGAGAGTAACAACCATGATGATAAAGCATGTTTTAAGGGAAAATGTACCTTTAGCTAGTAGTCAGACTGTTTGATCAGCTGATTTGTTTTTGGCCAACAGTTGTAAAATAGTAAACTTGAGTTTACAAATGATATTGTATGATAATGGGTAACACTGTTTTTTGAGAACTACAAATTAAACTACAAAAAGCAAGTTATTATTGATCACAATTTTTTTATTTAAATTAAACTTTAAAAGCTATCAAATGGTGTTTGGAAATTTCTATTACGTCTGAGCTGGGATTCTAATTGATTTCTTCAAGTAGATGTCACTTAAGTGTCAACAAATGTCATTCTTTATAAGGTTCATAGTTTACTTTAGTTGCTCTTAAAGATTTTTTTTGGAATTATTAAAATCACATTGGTAGGTAGGTGAATACTAGTTAAGAATTTCACATAGTTATTTTAATCAAATTAATAATTAATGGTTCTTAGTATATATAAGGCTGCCTAACAGTACTTTAATAACTAAATATGTAAATTATATTTAGTGGTATTTGATTAACTTTTTTGACTTTTGGGTTCCAACCTTATTGATCTACCCATGTCTTTCTTGAAACAAATACTGCATTTTTCCTAATTTTGATTGGCTAATACATGTATTTCAAAAATGATTGCTAAACAACTGGAGTATGTACAATTCTGACTTTCTAGACAGACTCAAGCTGATGAAGTACAATATTATATTTGTCGGTTGGAATTGTCTTATAATTGCTATAATTAATACAATTTTTATTAATTATAATATTGCGTATAGCTCCAATTAGCTACAGACCATACTTTATTACTAGGTATATATTAAGGGCAGCAGTTTAATGATGAGAAACCCCTAAAAGCTTATTATTTTTCAAATATAAACATTTTATGTTAAGTCGAGTTTCTTGGTAAACAGAAAGCCAGCCGATGTTATTGGATTGTTAGTTTTTCTATGTCTGGTTTGAAAAGCCATGAGAAACCATTGTCTTAGAAACTGTAATTAAAACTGTCTATTTTTCTATGAGGTGCACAAGTGTAAATAACCATATGATTACTAATCATTTTTGCAATGCAGATGTTTTGTCAATGTTTGTTCATTTTTCATTTTTGACCTACCTTTTTTCTTAATATTATAAAATTTTTGAGATACACTCGGATACACTTCTCCCCAAGGAATAGCTGCAAATTTTGAAAAAATTCATTTCCCTGATTTATTATTAACAGTTACAACTCAAGCCTTTAAAAACCTTTTTAAAATATATTTTTTTGATTGACAGTTACCAAGGGCAACAGCAAGGATCTTATTGAGTCACTTTAAATGGGACAAAGAAAAGTTACTTGAAAGGTTAGTCAAAATATTTTGCAGTGTCTGACTTTATCCACTCGCAGCCATGTAGTTCTCCACAAGACCTTAAAAGTCTGGTATCATCTTTAAGATGATTGCAAACTTTTAAGGTCTTGATTGTTAGAATTTTGTTCAATGCAAATCTTATTTGCCTGGCTGATACAAGTTTCCATAATAAATGGAAAGACGTCAAAAGGATGTAGAGTAACAGTGAACTGCATGAACTAATTGTGACCTCTCACACAAAAGACCCTGCACTTACCAATAATTATTGTGCCATCCTTTCACCTACCCTGCATTGAATATTCCATATGATTGTATGATTTTTTTTATAGTTTAGTCACATGTTAATATTTTGTCGAGGAGAAAGCCATTGTCACAGAAAAAAATGAATTCCCAAGTCTTTAAAAATGGGAATTGCATGGAAAATGTTCCCATTTAATGGAAAAAATATGGGTAAATTTGAACCCAATATTAGGTTTGGTAGCATTTTCCCAATGATAACCCAAAATAAACCCATTGTGGGAATCTCAATTTTTTTCCTGTGTGTGGCATAAGAGAAAAGAATAGTGGTCTATGGCTAGGATTTTCAACAAAAATGTTGACACTATGTACATTTACCATGTTATTCATACATCGGGCTCAGTTCGGTCAAAACATTCACTCATCCTCATATCAATGCTGGTATAAAGCAGACAAATTCTAAAGGCATAGGCTTGTTTTCCTGCCACAAGCATGTGATATTTTTGCTGTTATTCCTTAAATTTCATTTCATACACCTAATGCATTAATTTATTCCTGTTACATCTCTTATCTGCATTCTTCTTGATGGTGTTTAATTGCCCTAATTCATTATAACATAACCATGAAAACATTCATCAAAATTCTATTGTTTAACACAAGAGATCATGGTCGTTTAGCTGGGACAAAACAATGCAAACTCACTGAAAATTGTTCTAAAGAACCATATAAAATAATTCAAAAGGAGATTAAGTAGAATAGTTTCCAAATGCCCTGAATATTATTTAGTACATATGAACACACATTATATCCAAAAACCAGATCATTTTAGGTTAACTTGTTTCGCTAGGAGTAATTTTGGTCAAATTTTCTTTTGGATTTGGTGATTCTATCCCCTACATAAACAATCCGTGATGTCATAGTGAAATGGGGCAATTAACAAATAGAAAAACCACGCCCTGGGATCCTCATGGTTGCCCTATACTTCTTATTCAAGCTATGTTGCCAGTGTTATTGGTTTTGCAGTCTATTGGTCAATGCATCAGAATAGACATGGATTCAATTCCTGTCAAGAGCATATGATTTTTGTTCTTGTATATTCTTTATTTGGTATAAAAGAGAAATTCCATTCAACAATAGGCAATTTACATTATGGTATCATTTTACTATCAAGACCAGCATTCTTTTGCAAATTCTCTTTCATATTCAAATGTTTAATCCCTGTGGAGATTAGTAAAACAATTTGCACTAATTGCACTTATACAAAAGAAAGTCAGCAAAGCATTGTGGTATTGGTAATATATTATGTCGGCATGCAAATCGTCTATTCATGTCCCATATTGTAAGTGCTCTCAATGGTCACACCTGTTTTAAGCCTATTGTTCTTAGAAGTTGCTATGAATTGTTTAATATTAAAAGTGGTGAACAGCACTTCACCTTAGAGTTATTATGATCCTTTTGTTTTAATTTCAACATTGATGATCATTTTCAGGTATTATAGTGGCGACCAAGAAAGGTTATTTTCAGAGGCTCATATTGTATTTCCATCTAATTCAAAAGCAGGGCATTCATCTAGGGTAAGTAGTGCAAATGTATGGAACAAGACAATGTTTACATAATTGGCATTATTAACACTGTATCATTTAAATCTGAACTTTTGAAAAACGTTTTGTGACAATTATATCATTGAAGCTTGTAGTCCAGTTGTTAAATAATGTCCAAATTGTTCATTTTGGCAATAAAAGTAGGACATTTTGCATGTTTACTAAGTTGACCAAATTTTTGAGTATGCTCATATCTCATCACTGAGTGCAAAGTTTGAGTGGCTCCATCCAGGATTGTTCAGCCTGGTAAACTTAATAAACATGCAAAATAGCCTACTTTAATCGCCAAAATGAACAATTCAATACTATTTTGGATGATAGCAGCTGGACTATTAGCCAGTCAAACACATTCAAAAACCTTACACATTCTGATTGGCTGAGCTTTGAAGCTTTGATAAAGATCTGTCACACAGTTGCACAAAGCCTAAATAAAGTTATCCACAAAATAGATGTTACCCACCCTGTTGAACTTGTTTAGAATATATCAGCTGGATTGTGATTGATGTGGTGGATATAGCGTTATCCAGGTCGTTTCATGCAACTGGCACTAGATGCTCTAGTACAGATTAAATTAATAGTAAAATGTTTATTGTGTTGTACAATTATTTTGTATGTTACATGGGAACTCCATTCTCTTTTGGACATTTGAGTGTATAAACATAAATACTGAAATGTCAAGTAGATCATGATTGCAACATGTTGAAAATTTCAGCTGTTAGCAGTCAAATCAGTTGGCCATCAATTTTGCAAAGCATGCCACTCAGAGAAACTGTATACCTTGACTAAATCAAAATATGAACAACTATTGTAGTTTTATCTGGTGGCAAAACAGAATGGAAATCCAATAGATCTGGTAGTAATGAAGACCAAGGCTGGTTTAATACTTGGCCATGCAATGGATCTGATTGCGCCATGTGGGATACACTATTGGACTATATACATGAATATTAATTAATTGAGGACAGTTTGCACACCAAAGTCCATTTGGCTAAATCACTATTAAAAGTAGCATCACTTAGCATCATTTTAGTTTGTACAATGTTTTTTTTAATGGTGCATTTAATAGTTTTGATTTAAATTGGTTGCAGGCTAATACAAGATCACAACCAACTGAAATACTCTGTGATATATGTCTAACTCTTATTCCAGCTACAGTAAGTTGTTCAGTTTTTCCTTCATTCCTTCCTTTCCTTCATTCATTCATTCCCTCCTTCATTCGTTCATTTGTTCATTCATTCGTTCATTCATTCAATCATTCATTCATTGACTCATTCATTCATTCATTTTCAAACTTTCACAAGCTATTATTAAGGTAGATGTCTAGCCTTTGATTAGTTTATTTTTCTTACATGTACATCAGCAATTTTAAACTTTGTGATGATAAGTTGGTTGCCTTGATGACAAAGGTCTATTGCATCCATTCAAAGAAGTTTTACTTGTCTAAGTTCATGCTAATGATTTTTTATTGATTGCTGAATTGTTTATATTCTTATAGAAATTTACAGGATTAGAGTGTACACACAAGTTTTGTCCAAGATGCTGGAAGGAATACCTAACCACTAAAATAATAGATGAACATATGGGAGAGGTACTTTTTGTTTGTTTTGTTTGTTCGTTCATTTGTTCGTTCGTTCGTTCGTTCATTCATCCGTCCGTCCGTCGGTTTGTTTGTTTGTTTGTTTGTTTGTTTCTTTGTTTTAATGAATTATACATGTTAATTTTTGATTCGCTTTGTTTTCAGAATATATCTTGTCCAGCTAGTAAATGTGACATTCTTGTAGATGAAGGCTTTGTAGGGTGAGTACATTATTAATTTAATGTTCATACTAAAATGCAAATGATCTCTATAGCACTTCTAATTTACTATGTAGTATATAAAATAGTGCTATTTTAGTATACTGATAGAAATATAGAGTTTGCATAAGATTCTCCTATTTCAGTTTCACAGATTGATTTTTTGGGCTCTAGCTATCTTGGATTAACTATTAAATTAATTCTAATCTCTGAGAGGTTGCAAAAAAAATTGTGTGAGATGTTGCATGCAAATTTTGTGATTAAAGGAGCCATCTCAACTACGATGCTTTGCATGTATTTGTTACTGTTTACATATGACTGGGATCCCGGTAGGTTGCGGGAAAATTTTTCAAATTGTGCGGGAATTCAAGGACAAATTGTGCGGAAAAAATTGTCGATTGTGCGGTAAAATGTGCGGGATTGCGCAATAATAATTTAACTACAAAAACGTTTTTTTCGTATTTCTGTAGAAAATTAGCCTTTCTGCAAAGTCTTGGGCAGAGAATAAGTGTTTAATCAAGTATACCTCTAATTGCAAAGTTTATATCTTGAATCCAGAGCTAGATTATCGTTCGTACTAAAGTCGCGAGAGCGCGAGAGCCCGTATGACACAAGTTTGGAACGCCTTGCGTTTTTTTATTAGAGCACAGTCTCTCTCAATTGAACGGACGCCATTTTGTTTTTGACATACGAGTTTTGAAAATTTCACTTCGAGTGAGTGGAATTTTGACGAAAAAGTTAGAAAAAAGGACCTGAAATCACCAGATTAACTTCTTAAAGTGACATTTATTAAGATAAGAGCATAAATTATGCCATATTTTTCTGAATTGTGCGGGTTTTGAGCAAATTTCCTCAATTGTGCGGAATTGTGCGGGAAGTACCTCATTGTGCGGACCCGCAACCGTGCAACATACCGGGATCCCAGATATGAGTAAAATGAACAAATCTACAAAATGTCTGCAAAAGTCAATCAATAACCAATGAGGAACTCTCACCAATGCACTTGACATATTGCATGAGTGAGACAATGTGGAGAATTCAAAGAGATTTTATGGCCGCTCTAAGCATAATAATAGGTTACAGGGCTACAAAGCATCATGGCTGACATGGCTAGCTCCTTAAAAATGTTTGATTGTGTGTAATGTAACATGTGCTGGGTTGTGCAATAGTTAAATGGAAATAACTGATTGTGTGGGTCCACAACTATACAACTTATCAGAGGCCTGGAGTGACTGACATCACTTTTATTTATTTGTCTTGTTGTGTACCTTGCAGGCAAATATTACGAGATCCAAAAGTGAAAACAAAATATCACCATGTGATTGCTAATAGCTTTGTTGTGGTAAGTACTAAGGAATTGTAATATTAAACTGTAATCAAACACTTTAGTAATAAGTAATACTCTGGGCCCAGTTGTTCAAAGCTTGATTAGTGCTAATCTCAGTTTTAATTGTATAGGTTTTCTTAAGAGTTAATCCAGGATTAGAGCTAATCGAGCTCAATCAACAGGGCCCTGAGCTACTACAACAAATTTCAGTGAAAATCTGAAAACCAGAGACAGGCTGAAACATTGTAAGAATGTTATTGTTTCTTGGCCATTCATAAACAACACACTAATTCCAACTGCAAATACCAGGAGCATTGTGTACAGAGCTTTGTTTTGATTTCTGTTTGGAAGCCAAGTGAAGTGAGATAAGCAAGTTTAGTAAGAGTTTGTTAATCAACAGTGAAATCCAAATACATCAAGTGAGTGTTTAATGGAAACGTTTGGATCGTTTGTTTGGACTGTTTTTTTACTCATTAAAATGTTGTGTTTCCACGGAGATCAGACGTTGTTTTACTCGTTAACCAATGAAAAGTCTCCTGTGATGGCTCTGCCCCACGAAAACGATTGACATCTCACATAACAACGGAAAATTTAAACTGTCAAAATCTTCTCATTAAACCGAGCACATTGCTTGATGATTGTTTTTGTGGTTTATCTATAGTGATCTAAAGCACTAAAGCCATTTCTTAATATTTTGTATTGTTTTTTAGAATAATCGACTTATGAGGTGGTGCCCAGGCCCTGACTGTCACAATGCTGTCAAGGCTAATTACCATGATGCTTTGCCTGTTACATGTTTGTGTGGTTATACCTTCTGGTAAGTCATGGCTGACAAAGGTTTTAGATTTTCAAGGCTTGAAATAACAGCCTGACATACATACATAGGTCAAGATGACCTTACAAATGCATTCTTGGAAGCTCATTACCACTTTTTTGAAAGGTCAAAATTTGTAAGAATAATTCTTTTTTGGAAACACATTTTCAAGATAGGTAAGTTTTTCCCCTCAAAAATTTGGAAGTCAACTTGTGTTGCTTCAGGCCTATTACAAATCCAACACTATTGTTTTTGAAATATGGTACAGAAAACACCCAAGTGTGTGTAAGAACCTGTTAAGCTCCTATCCCATATCAAGAACTTTAATGCCATCAGGAATTAATATGGTTGCATTACATATTAATATGTATTATTTCATTAGTAGCCTAACTTTGAAAATCCAAGTTCTTATACACTGGGGCCTGTTGCTCAAAGCTTGATTAGTGCTAATCCAGGGTTAACTCTATAGGTTTTCCTAAGAGTTAACCCAGGATTAATGCTAATCGAGCTTTGAACAACCCAGCCCTGGTGTTTACTAAATTAAAAAAAAATACTGTGAAGTGCACAAATGATCTAGCCCTCCATACAGGGCTGGAATCCTGACCATAGGTGAGAAGTTTAACCACTAGACCACCATTGCCACCAATATCCTCTTAACACTTGTTGTCTTTTTAGTTTTGGATGCTCTGAACCAGTACATGAACCTGTTAGATGTTTGGTAAGTAAATTAGTTTTAAAATGTTTGAAGAAAATATGTGGTGACATTGTAGCTTTCGTGAAAGTGTTGGTATAAACACTGTAGTTTTGTCTTAAAGGGGTACTTGGATGAAGTTAAATTTCAATAAATGAGAAATGTAACATTACCAAAAGAATGCCCAAGAGTCATACTAATCATTTTGAAGACTAATTTTCAAAAATGTGTAGGAGAAGTATTTCATTTTTGACCTTTTTTACAAATATTGATGACGTCATAAGCACAACATAGGCCGTGATCACATATTTGTTTGTAACTATGAAGTAAAAAATTGTCAACATAATCAATCCTAATAAAGGAAAATTGATCAGAATATGAATCTTTTGAAAACACTTCACAAAACACTGTGTTTATAAAATTGTTAGTGCAATCAGAACAGAATAATTTACAAAACAAAATAATAAAAATGTATGGACCATGTGTGTGATTTGTGTTTATGACGTCTTCAAAATGTCATGCATGAATAAACGCATACATTACGTCCAAGTACCCCTTTAAGTTTCCATAAAACAAAACAAGAAATATGAGTACTGCATCTCATCCACATGGTGATCATTGTGAGATGTCACCCATACCTACTACCTCTGCATTCTGCATGTTATGGCATACAACATTACTGGGCTCACAGGTTGATGTACCAGAGAATCCAGAGAAAACCCATGATTATGGTGGAACATAGTTTCGCTTTCAGTTCACATACATCCCAAATCACAAATCACTGCAGTGAATTTATATCAAGACAGGGACTGTTGTCACAGTGATTCTATCTTACTACTTGTAGTGGCTTCATTGTTTCTGTTGGTAAAAAAACTCAGTTCTCAAAATGGTAGTTGATAGTGATTGTTTCTTACCAGTAGTTTTATTGTTTGCAGTGGTTAAAAACTCAGTTCTCATAATAATACCTCCCCCCCACCCCCCTGATATTTTATATTAGTGTTATTGATTGCTTCTTACCAGTGGGTTCATTGTTTGCAGTGGTTAAAAAAGTGGATCAAAAAGACAAATGATGACAGCGAGACATCCAATTGGATCTCAGCCAATACAAAGGAATGTCCAAAATGCAATGTGACAATAGAGAAAAATGGAGGTTGCAACCATATGGTCTGTAGGAACAGCAGTTGTAAGGTGGGTCAATTCACATTTATTTGATTCATATAATAGGTGATCTGCATTATGGCTTTATTTGACTAAGACTACCAGCATTCTTTGTGAATTTTCTTTTGTATTTGAAAATTATTCATCCCTTTGGAGTTTAAAAGAACAAATTAAGGCTAATTGCGCTTCATAAGAAAGTAAGCAAAGCATTCTGGTAGTTGTAGTATATGATGCCATAATGCAGATCGCATATTAACTGTCATTTACAAGTCTTTTGGTTGGTAGGTTGAATTGCTTGCTTGTGTGTTCCTTTGATTGGCTCCTCTGTTAGTCATTCAGTTAGTCAGTCTGCCTGTCTGTCTGTCTGTGTGTGTGTCTGTCTGTTTGTTTGTTCTGACAGCTGTATTTATTATTACATTTGTAGGCTGATTTCTGCTGGGTGTGTTTGGGCCCTTGGGAACCTCATGGCTCTAGCTGGTAAGTACCAAAATCAAAATAAAAGAAGAAAGGTTCACATAAATAGAATGAATTCAAAATGAAGGCATTTGTTAATCAGTAATGAAATCGGTAAATCATGCAGTAAGTTGACATTTGTTTTGTTATTTTATTTGTTAGGTACAGTTGTAATCGTTATGATGAAAAAGAAGCACAGAGTGCCAGAGATTCCCAGTCGGTATGTACATTTTATTCACTATCAACCAATTGCCCTAATGCATTATAATGTCACTTCAACAGTTATTATTAAAAAGATCATGGTTGTTGAAGGGGATCAAATCAATGTAAATTAACAGAACATTAATAATGCAAATAATACTTTGCCTTTTTTACAATACAAATATTGCACCAATCATATGCTAGTAATGTTTAGGTTTGTCTAAGACACATGTCTAATCATATGCTTGTGTTATTATTATCAGCGATCAAGAGCAGCCTTGGAAAGATACCTATTCTATTGTAACCGATATATGAACCACGCACAGAGTGCAAAGTTTGAAAGCAAGCTGTATGCACAGGTCAAACAGAAAATGGAAGAAATGCAACAACACAACATGTCATGGATAGAGGTAACAAAACCATGTGCAGCTTTGATTATTTTATAGATGCTAGGAGACAGCATAGCCAAGTGGACGGAGCATTTGTCTTGCAATCCAGCACTCCTAGGATACATTCCTGCTCTGTCCAGAGAAATTTCTTATGAGTCGAATTTAATTGTATTATGCCTAATTATCTATTGTTTTATATGTATTTAATGCATCTGAGATTCGACTACAAACGAAACCTAACTAATCTATTTGTTTATAGGTTCAATTTTTAAGAAAAGCTGTAGATGTTCTCTGCCAGTGCCGTAACACTCTTAAATACACCTATGTGTTTGCATTCTATTTAAAAAAGAACAACCAGTCTGTCATATTTGAGGTAAGTAGAGAAAACCCATTTGAACAGAGCTACCTCAAGCTCCATAATTTACCAAGAGAGCATGACAAAATGGTGTCTTCTGCGATGTATTTTGTTTGTATCGGGTTTATTACCCTTTTTTCAAGACTATCCGCTTATCTTAAATATTTGAGATCGCACTACTCGGGACGGGCTTATATTATTTGCGGTCAGCGGATAAGGAAGCAAAACGAAATAAACCCAATAAAAATCCTCAATCATTAAAAATGTGTTGTTTGCTAAACAACATTTCAATTGTGTGGTGTACATGCAGTCCATCGACACAACTTGCACTTCAAACATTAGGCACCTATAGTTATGCGAGTTCATGATATAAACGAATGTTTTTCTCATCAATGAAACATCACATACTTCATCACATATTTATGTTCTTATTTTTGTATACTGTATGTAAAGATTTAGCCTGCGTAGCGGCTCTCTTGGGGAGGGGATAGAGGATTTAGGGAGAGCGATTGGGGACGCTCTCGCCTCCCTGAGAGAGCCGCTACGCAGGCTAGTAAAGATTTGCCCCAAGGTAGGTGTTCAGCATTTCCACCCAGTCTTCATGACGTCACCTACCTTATTATTGTAGGACAACCAAAAGGATTTAGAGATGGCGACAGAAACGTTATCAGAGTATTTGGAACGTGATATTACACAAGAATCTTTATCAGAAATCAAACAGAAAGTACAAGACAAATATCGGTAAAGAAATTGATAACACTACATATTTATTGGCTGGCTAGTAGGCTGATCGATTGATTGATTGACTGATTTATTGATTGATCGATTGATTGATTGATTGATTGATTGATTGATATATATATATTGATTGATTAATTGATTTATTGGCTGGTTGATTGATTCATCGATTGATTGATTGTCTAATTGATTGGTTGATTGACTGATTGATTGATTGGTCGGCTGACTGAAAAAGTCAACCATCAATTCCCAATTCCCAATGGTTATTCTCATTTTTTTACTTTGCCTGTGTATACTAAATTTGCAGCCTAATCTAATCATAACATAACAATTCTTTATCGATACAAAAATCATGTCGATTAACAGTTTATGTGCTTGCTATTTCCACTAGATATTGTGAAGCAAGACGAAAAGCGTTACTCGACCATGTATATGAAGGTTACGACACGGATATCTGGGAATATAAGGACTATGATTGAAGGACATCGCAATAACCACGATCACTGCTGCCAGCAGTCTCGTCACACTCATTTCCTGCTGGATTTCACAGTTGTGTTTTGTTGTCGTCATGGCAACTGGCTATAATTGCTAAAACGTTATCAGCAATAAAGGAAAGTATTCCCGCTCGTTATCAAAGTCGTTTTGGTGTAATGAGATCCTGCATGCCTACCATTGGCTGATATTACTGAATGCGATTTTGGCCTTACACTGTAGATAACATCCTCAACAGATGTCGTGTTATGGGTTTCCTGTGTTGCAAATACCTGAGAGGGAGTCGACTGTTATTTATTTCATAGCTGAATTTTATCGTCGCCCACATTGTAAAGAGATGGGAGTGCCCATTTCCCTCTCCGCATTTCTACACAGGAAATCCAAAGTAGAATGATATTGAATCTTATCGAACTGAAGGTGTTTTATTGAAAGGTGGATGAACAATAGATATTCCTGAAATGCAGGGCAAATCAGAAGGAGGAGGAAAGCTGATCAAAACTTTCCCCTACACCTTAGCCCTGCGTTACTTGTGTTACTATCGATGCATACACCGGTAACTGTTACAGTTTATATAGTTTGTAAAGTGTGCATCCTTCAATATTACAAAAGCAAAGCTATTTCAGAGCACAACATTAGAGTGTGGGTATAGTTGTTTTTGATTTATCTTGCGTTCGTAGACTGGATGTCAAAAAACGACTACCTTTAGTAACGAACAATGCGTCGTGTACATCGGCAAACTAAATTTAAGTGAATACGTCTTAGTCGTGTTTGTAATATTTTGTGACAGAGTTGCACTGGTGCTGCTAACTCAACCTGGACCCCCTCGTGTTTATTGTCTAATCACGGCTTGGTAGTTTGATTGGCTGATAACGACTTCGCAAAGTGGATGTCTTTTGTTCTAAAGCGCAAACATGATTGGGTTGAAAACCCAAGGTGGCCCTGGTTGAATTGCGCTAATTCACTATAACGTCATATCAAGACAATCTTCAAAAATCTGGTTTAAAAACAAAGAATCATGGTCGTCGGCGGGGGTCGAATAAACGGTAAATTCACCCTGAATATTATTTGGCAAACATAAACAAAAGTTATATTTCAAAACCAGGCTATTTAGATTAAACTATTTCGATGGAAACAATTTTTTCGAACTTTCCTTTGAGTTTGGTGTTTACATTTTCCACGTAAACCAGAGGTAACGTCATAGTGAACTAGAACTATTAGTAGCTCTGTAATTACTTTATTCAAATACTTGAGTAGTCACGCTTGTTTTTAGGGGGAGGGGAGGTAACGGATGTACACAGACTAGCTTGTTTTTTGCATCGATTTACTCAGTTGGTTGAGTAGCCACTACGAGCCACTTTTGCAGAGAGAAATTGGATGATTTGATTTAATTCGCTACTGGTCTCGAGGAGAAACTGGATGCATTTGTTTTTTTAAAGTCTCACTTTCCAGTGACTATAAATACGTCGTGTTATTTTAATGCTAAATTTACTGTATGGCAAGCGTAAAGTGTCGTGACTGTTAGAAGATGTCTTACGAAGAACGCTGCAGAGAAAGATAGATAGTAGGCTTGCGTTACTGGTGATTTCAGTTGACATATGTTCTTGCAAGGAGAATAGATGTTACTCCCTGACGCATTACTCTTAAATCTCACCACTTTCGCAGAATGTTAACGGCTTAGTTGCGTGTTGCCCATTTCAAATGATAAGTAGTAGAGAAACTTGGGAGTTTTTATACGTGAATACTACTAATATTCATTATAGCAAGAGTCTCGACTATACTACTTTGATGCAGACCAACAACGCTCTAAGTTAGGAGATTTAGGACCTGGTCACATATACTGGTAGGGATAGGCCTTTTGTTAAATGAATCCCTTGGGAATAAGAAAACAAAGGACTTATCCACACTAACTGGGTACAGCCTATCTCATGTGAACAGGGCGTAAGTTTGTACACAAGCATCCCTCTCCTTCCCCCTGTGGAGAAAAACGTCCTCATCACTGGGGGAGGGGGAGGTATGACTGTGCACGGCATAGTGGCAACCAATGATTTGCGTTCGATAAAAATTATTAATATACGAATGATAACAGATTGTAGATATAAATGTACCTCTAGATATTAAAGTGTTTTTCAATAGTTTAACAACGTCTCTGCTACTGATTTGCTTCGTTACAATAAAAGGCGCAAATATATATCCCCTCGAGGCAAGACAATTAAAAACGTTGGTTATCTATTTCTAATAGAGTGGTAATACAATACCGAGAAAAGGAAAACAATGTAATCAGAGTTTAATGCGTATTAGTAACCTAACTGGTTTATAAAAACTAATCAGAACCTAGACTGAGTCCATAAGTGGGTCCCAGTTTGCTCTCTGTTGAACGGCTTTTCTCTCTGCAAAGAGCGAACTGGGCCCGACTTCACCCCCTCTCTATACCATATTGGTTTTACGTGTCGTGGACCTGATATGAAACTGCTGCTGCTATACATACCGTAAACTTCCGGTCCGTAAGCTCGCTAGTCAGCATGTCAAGCTAGGTCTTGTTTTTGCACTTGTGTTATGAATTGTTTTTATTCATTGAACATTACTTTTAGTTCAATTGATATCAATAATCATACAAATACGTTTGCTTGAACAAGACTGCACACTTTTTTTTGGAATTGTAAAATTTGCGATGTTATTTACTTATCATATCGTTCTGTCGGCAAAAAAAAAAACGCGAGCCAGTTCACTCTTGCTGTGAGCAATCTAATAAAAGAAGCATGACAAACACAAACGAAACAAGATAAACAAATTTTCAGCAATTAATGGTTTGGATTCTTTGGACGTCTAATTGCAAGGTATATTAGCGCAACCGATGCAACTGATTTAACAAGTTTAATTGTAAAACCAAAACGCAACAGTTGTCTGTGAACTGCCTTTATTTATCGACAAATAATATAATTTGCAAACGGAAATGTATCACATGCGGATCCAGGGGGTTCGGTGGGTTACGCCTCTTTCGAAAATGTGAGACCAAAATGTAACCCCATTTTGAAAAATCCTGGATCCGCCACTTTGTATGCAATAAATTTTGACTTCTTTCGAAAAAGAAAAAAGAAACTCTTGGAAAAGATCTTAATGCAAACGCAGAAGTTTGCAAATTAGCAGATGGGAACTATATATTTTTATATATTTAAACGTCATTTTAGTGCAATGGTGCTGCAATCTGTATGTAAAACATTTTAATCTTAAAAGAGTTATAGTAGAATAAATATTCTAAAAAATGATCCGCTACAAGCGTACATGGGAGTAACTACATGCTCTCTTTGAGCGACACATTAGACTATGATGACATTGCTGTGGGTCATATGTAGAATGCAGGACATTATCAGTCACATCAACGTGTGCAAAATCAATATAACAGATCCTACTTTAGTACCATTATTTTACAATGATTTCTTGAATCTCTTGTTTTCAAAAATTTCAATTTCCACGAGTTGCGTTGCCATAGGCAGCTTGATTAAAATGCTTACATATTTATTTTTTTATTCCTTCGAATACAGCAACAATAGTCATAATTTGTGAACAAAATCAATGTGAAAAGAATTCTGGTCGAGAGACGGGGGTAAAACGTCATCACGCTTCAAGCTTATCCAGTGAATAAACAAAAGAAAGTTAAGATATCGATAAGTTGAGTTTTGTATTGCCAAGGGGGTTCGGTCTCGCGCGTCAGTAACTTGTTTTTCGTCGGCAAAATAATTGCATCTCAATTCAGTATTATGTCCGTGATCGAGCAGATCAAGAAAATACTAGAGTACAAACAATATAAAAGTGTGCAATAAGAGTGCAAACAATATATCCGTGAAACACTAATTACTAAATAGTACAAAATAGTGCTAATTAAACAAAAGAAAACAATAGAATTTGCATAAAATAGCACTATTTAGTATTACTAAAGTTTCACGGATTAATTGTTTGTACTGGCTAGTTCTCGCTATTTAGTACTGAATAGTATACTAGAGTGCAAACAATTAATCCGTGAAATATAACAATATTTTATTTTTGGATCCAGTGTCAGTAGGAAGATAAGTGGTATCAGTTCTTACCCTTCTTGAGCCTTATCAACATATCGCACAATCAAAGATAATTTGCAGTGGGTAGACACACGGATAAATTATTTCACTCAATTCAAAGATTAATCTAAATCTAAATTATTAAACTCAACAATGTCAAATTTCGGGTGTTTTTCTCTTCGCGTATAAGAACCTGAGCTGGCCTGTCCACAAACCAGAAAAACCTGTACAATGTAGCCTATAACAAAACAGTTTCCAGCATATTTTCATGTTCATGTTTATATATTAATGATAAAAAAGTACTAGAAACATATCAAAGTAATACCTGAAATTGCTCTCAAACGTTCTCGACCATTCAATCGGGAAAATGTCCCTCTGTTAGTCGAGTTCGTCAGCATCGACTGTGCTCTGTTCACAGTTTGATGTACTGATGAAATGGCTGCTCCAATTCGTGTTTGCGTTCGTGTGTTTGCATTTGCTGATGAAGTTGCTGGTCTTTCTGCACTTGAAGTAGACGTCGATGTTCCAGTCAACTCTTTAACAATCTCACCTGCATGAGTCAGGCACTTGGCGAGTTCAGCTAGTTGATTATTTGTCGCCATCTTGTCAATTTTCATGTGTCACTTATTATATTCGGGAATGCCTTAAAGCAAGAACCGCTGACCGATGAATGGCGGTTGCGCATTGTCGTTGAGAGTCGTTGATTGTTGAATGGCTGTGGTTGAATGTTGAATGACCGTGGTTGAATGTTGAATGACCGTGGTTGAATGTTGAACGACAAAGGTTGAATGTTGAATGACAAAGGTTGAATGTTGAAGACAAAGGTTGAATGTTGAATGACCGTGGTTGAATGTTGAATGACAAAGGTTGAATGTTGAATGACAAAGGTTGAATGTTGAATGACAAAGGTTGAATGTTGAATGACCGTGGTTGAATGTTGAATGACAAAGGTTGAATGTTGAATGACCGTGGTTGAATGTTGAATGACAAAGGTTGAATGTTGAATGACCGTGGTTGAATGTTGAACGACAAAGGTTGAATGTTGAATGACAAAGGTTGAATGTTGAAGACAAAGGTTGAATGTTGAATGACCGTGGTTGAATGTTGAATGACCGTGGTTGAATGTTGAACGACAAAGGTTGAATGTTGAATGACAAAGGTTGAATGTTGAAGACAAAGGTTGAATATTGAATGACCGTGGTTGAATGTTGAATGACCGTGGTTGAATGTTGAATGATTTAAGGTTGAATGTTAAAAAAATAAGTTGAAAAACTGGGTTGAATATTGAATTTAGGAATAATTGAATAATGCTACAATCGGCTTGCCATACTCTATTAACTATGGTCTAATTTTGAAAATTCAGATTCTCACAGTAGGTACGCGCGGGTAATTTACTGCATTGATGTATATTAACTGTACATATGTATGACGCATGTTGTATAACTTTCACAGCGCGATCCGAGTACGCACATCCTTTATTTTCAGCATTTCAGTCTAACGATTAATTGAAATCTCTAAATCGCGAATACTGCAAGATAGATAGAGAGTCTTGTGACGCCTGCAAGCGATATGAGTAGAGTCCTGAAGGTGTAATTAAAAGAAAATATTTTCTAGATTGCTTTGTTTGGTCTACCCGGAAAATGAGACTTGATGCAATCGGGACTAAAAACTGAAACCAGTAAGGTTAAAGCAAAAAAAAAGGAAAATGCTCATAGGCTGTAGACATATATCCCCTCAGATTTGTTCGATACGTACAATCTTTTTATTGAAGCTAAACAATCAAACCCGCAGGATTTGGTGCGTTTTTAGGATGGTGTGCTCCAAGACTGAGCTGATTTTCCAACGTCACTTGGTTAACTGATTCGGGATAAATAGATTTGAGCTGGCCTTAAGCTTACAGTCGCTTCCTGTCCATTCTTTTCAGACAGTTCAAACCATCCTCTCTTATATAATTAATCAAATGAACATATGCCGAAAAAAGAAAAAAAAATTTTTTGCATGAGGTGGCCTCACTAAATACTTTGAGCCGCTGTTGTAAATGAAACCCTTCGGCGAATATTAAAAAAAAACTTCCTAGTAAATCCCCGTGTCTAGAGAAAGCTACTATACAAATAAAACTATATTTGTATCTATTGTATAGCTTTTATGGTAGATACTTGTTATATCTAGCTGGTATCTATCTATCGTTTAAGTCGTTGCCATGGAAATGTGTGCCATGACGTCATCTGTTTCGATTATGCGCAATGGTGCCCATGCGCAGTCATTGTCAGTTCCTTCAATAAGTAGTAGTGGCTATTCTAATGTTCTCAACACGTTCATGTTGATTTAGCAAATATCAATATTGAAAAACTTGGAATTGATTCTTTTTAAAATACAGAGATAATGGCAATTACCATTTGGATGCATTTTTTCCCGTCATTATAAATATCAGACCTGAATGGAGCACTATTTTTTGTTCATCTTCAAGGCAACCAGATGATAATATCGGCATTTGTATAGTTCTGCAAGACATGTAGTTCAAGCTTGCTAACTGAATCCAACCAGTTTGCGTTATATGTACGCATGAAAAAGTTGATCAACAAAATGAAACTCTGTAAGTTCATGATGGTGCTAATGTTGCTCAGGTAAGTTCATTAAAAGACAAAAGACAAAAAGCAAACTTCATATTAAAAGCTCTTAGCATTTAGCTTTCCATGGCAAAAGTTATAAGCTAACATTTGTTTTACATTTTATTATTCAAAATATTATTCATTACAAAATTCAATCTACAATTGAGGAAGTTTTAGGAAAGAAAAGTGGATTATTCTTTTATCGGATAAGTATTGTAATGAGTTAAGCGATTTTTTCTTACGTTTTTAAAATACTCGTTGATTGAAACGCATTTGAACTTAGAGCACTCATTAAACCAGAGGCCGATTGAACGAAACTTGAATAAAGTTCACGGTTATTTACCTTATTTAAATATATCAAATATTGCAATAGAGTACGTCAGATATAGATCCTATAGGATTTTCGATTTCGTAGAATTTGTATTTAAAGCAGTAACTGAGCTTAAAATATGTTTTCAAAAAAAGATATCAATTTGTTTTTCAAATATCATATACGAAAGAATGGCTCTTCCGCAAAAAAAAAATGTTTTTCTTAGTTCTTGTGATGTGTTCGTCAAAAATACGAACTTTTGATACTCAATTGTTCAAAAATTGCTTCGAATTTTGCTCAACAAAAAATTACTTCTTATAATATAATTGGGTGAGGCCCGAGGCGACTTAAAAATAAGGTAATTTAGTTTAAAGAACAAACGTAAACCTTTGACGAACAATAAGTAATTTACTGGCTATGAACTACTAAATACATGAGGAGACATTGCAATGTTAAAAAAACTATGACAATTGAATGTGTTTGAGATCATATTATCATTAGTGGCTATAATAGATGGACACTTCGCTCCAATTTCTACTACTGAGATTTTTAGGCAATGAGCAAAAAAGAAAACTAAATGCTGCGATGAACTCCTAAAAAAATATTATATCTACTTTTATTCTCCTTTTCGTTTTTGTTGGTTAACATAAATTAAAACATCCCAGTTGGTTGTCTTCTCAGTCGCTTAAAGTAAAATAACAAAAACCTTAGAATTTGACGAGCTCGGAGTTTATATAACTGACTTACGCTATCAATTTTTTTGAAAGTTCTTGAACAATTTTTAAAAAAAGAGTAATATTTGAAGAGAAAATCCCTTTTATTAATTTTGTTGTTATAATTGTTTTGAAGTTGGATTATGAAAGTACCTGACATACTCCGTTAATTGATTGGAGAAATTTGTCATCTAAATGACCGATACAATCAACACTACGACAAAAAAGAAAAACATGTGAAAAAACACAATTTTTTTTTATTCATATCTGCCATTGACGATTTTTTTTCGCGGCATTTTTACATATGCATGGGATTTCATCCAAGGTTTTTTTCAGTAGATTATTTTAATTAATACTGCCGTCTGAACGTAATTAATTCCTGCAGTGTCGTCGTTCGTAAAATTTTAATAAGACGGGAAACTGTTTATCTTAGGATTAACTTAGCTTTCTTCAAATTCTAGTTTTATAGATTCTATTCATTTCTGTATTCATTAATCTGTTTGAACTAACAGTTTATTATTTGCACATCTGCAAATTTTCCGATCAGCTATTTATTTATCCATCTCAGAATCACCCATTCATACATTCACTCACTTATCAATTTATCCGTTCAATTACCAATTTGAATCATTCACTTGTCATTTATTCATTCATTCACTTATATATGTATTTATTTGTTCATATATTCTGGTCCATCCGTTCATTCATTGGCTGATTTACTATATTTTCAGTGTTATTTACCCGATTATCTAGTCATAGATTTTATTCATATATTCTATCATTTGTTCAAATGTCTTTCATTTGACTCATTCATTCATCTATTCACTGATTAAATCATTCTTTTACTTATCTTTTCATTTACTCTTTCATTCATTTTATCCATTTCATCCATGTCATTTCGTTTGTTTGTTCGTTTATTCATTCTCTGAAATTAAGAGAAACAAAAAAATTTTTTTGCCAAAAAATGTTTCTTTAATGTACACAGAAGTGTTTTAGAGTCTAACGATATCTAGATCTTTTTGCCGGTTGGTTGGCTTAGCTTGATCAATTTGCGTGTGTAAGTCTAATTTAATAAAGCTATAGCGGTCTTTTTACGAATCAGTTCTCATTACGAAACATCCTCTTCGCACAGTTTTGAAATGATTCAATTACAAGTTGAAGTTAATGGGTTTCCCATGTATTTTGGCTAGCCATGACTTTATCGAAGTATTTGTTTTCTGTGAAGGTATCATTTTCTCACTACCTTTAGTTATAATTTTTGGAACTTCATGTTGTTATCGCTGTCCAAAAGTAACTAATTGCAGGAAGCCAACACGAAAAAATTATCAGAACTCAAACTTGATAGCTATGTATGCCCACAAATGCGGAAGTTCGGATGAATCCAATGAATGTAAAAACTCAATTCATTCGGACCCACCTGTGCAGAATAATCTGTATGAATCCGAAATATTTATTACAATGGACTTTTTTGTCATGATTTCGTTGTTATTGCATACTTTGGACAAGGTCCGACTGAAAGAGCTCCTTGATCCCGGAGGATGCTTCAACATATCAGAGATACTCGTCGTACCTTTTAGGGGTCAAAATCGGACATCTGACAGAGGTTCCCAGACTTTCATAATTTAAGTTGGTTTCTTATTTGGTAAGCACGGATATTTGAAAACAAGTTCTTGATTTTGCGATAATTCTATCGAATTGTTCGTATTTTAATTCAGTTGTCATCTTTTAGGGGTAAAAATTATGGATAGAGCTTTGGTACCTTTTAGGCATCATTTTCACAATTTTCGACGAGCATCCCGCCCTTTTGCAAACGGATTCGACATGTGTAAAATTTGAACTATTAACTAAACCTGTTTTACATGTGTAGTTGTGGACCGATCTCAAGAGCCAACAAACAGTTTATAACATAACCGCTTGAAGAAAAAAGTAGTCTTTTCTTTTGTTAAAATATGACACACAATCAGTCGTTGCGCTCGTTAATGACACAAAAATACTTACTTGTATTTATTTCAGTAAAATGTCTAAGATCTTATGCTTTTAGGGCAAGTGCGTTACCGCTAGAAGGCGAAAACGACGTGTCACGCAATGTTACCAAAGTGATTCAAAGACTTCGAAAGCAAACAACCAATAAAATGACACGACCGTATCCATCAGGTGAGAAAGTGTGACCACATATTATGAAAAATGTAGCGTGACTCCCTGTCGGGAAGTCACAAAATAACGCAATGTCTTGTCAATGCACCTTGGTTGGTGAAATCTAAAGCAACTGCGCATTATAATAATGAGATGTGACTATAAAGTGACGCGACTCCTGACTTAATGTGACTTAATATCGTGACTTATCATGACGCTACATCGTGACGATATATTATGACAGTATGTTGTGACATTATATAGGGTGAATTGTGTCAATGCAACGTGTCTCTTGACGATACAAAGTGATTCCTGAAGTTTGTCCTGATAGCTGTGATAGTACAATGTGACTACTGACGTGACTCCTGCTAGTACAATATGATTACTGACGTGACTCCTGATAGTACAACATGACTACTGACGTGACTCCTGATAGTACAACATGACTACTGACGTGACTCCTGCTAGTACAACATGACTACTGACGTGACTCATGATAGTACAACATGACTACTGACGTGACTCCTGCTAGTACAATATGACTCCTGACGTGACTCCTAATAGTACAATGTGACTCCTGACGTGACTCCTAATAGTACAATATGACTCCTGACGTGACTCCTAATAGTACAATATGACTACTGACGTGACTCCTAATAGTACAATGTGACTACTGACATGACTCCTAATAGTACAATGTGATTACTGACGTGACTCCTGCTAGTACAATATGACTCCTGACGTGACTCCTGATAGTACAACATGACTACTGACGATAAGGTCTACGTCATATTAGCTATCTTGGTTATAGTTCTCATTGCTACATTCGCCAATTCAAATCATCACTGTCTTTGCAACAGAAGAATAGAGTCATGTATTGTTTATGATTCAGAAATATCGTGACATTTACAAAATCAGTACATGTATTTCAAGCAGAAACGCAGAGTTTTCAAATTCGGCGGACCGTTTTGTGCATTTGGAAATGTTTTTTATAGTAAATAGTAGCCGATGTTTCGACGCATCCTGTGTAATTTTGAAGGTTAATGGAGTGAAGTAAGCAAATTAGAAGCAAATTGAAATAAAGTATTTATTTTGTAAATCTAGGAAAGTCTCCACTTATTGTCAAGACTGATATCAAGCTTATGTCCGTGGGAAACTTTAGAGAGTCTGACATGGTAAGTGTTCGTGACCCCCTGCGAGGGTTTTAGAATTACAGATTATCAGAGGAAGTAGGAAACGGATTTTTTTACGAATAAATATGAACTATTTTCCATTTTAGAATTATGAATTATGATTTTTTTCAATAGGTGGGATACGGATTTTTTTTTCAAATTTAAAGCAGTATTATGGATTATCAAGATCCCCCTAACAGGGCTTCTTTCATAAACAAATTTTCTCTTTTTTTAAATTCTGTCCTTTAAAGTTTGGTTTTTGAGGTATTTAATTTTATCGGAATATATTTGCAAGAGCTGGACGCGCAGTAGCACTTGCTTAAAAAACTCGACCTCTAGGTCTTTTCATTATGTTCCATTTAGTTTGCATTGAAACAAAACTGCAAGGCCACGCAAGCTAACGACTCACGGTGACTTTAAAGGGCTATGGTAGACCAGGATGCTTTGCTTGCATTTGTAGTTGTGTTGCTCTTTGTACGATATCAAAAAAGAAGTGAAACAGTAACAACCCGCATATAAGAACCAGTGGATTAAGAACCGCTAGGACAAAATTGGCTTATTAAGCACCAATTATACAAGAACCAGTTAAGAACAACTTTACCCTAAATTCTCACTAAATATCAAATATATAAGAACCTGTTTAGCATAACCTTAAAAATTGGTGGTTCTTGTACGCAGGTTTTTATTGTCCGAGCAAATGTCGACCAGGGAAAAAATAAATAAAAATCGTTCCGACGTGCGCAAATACGCAATTATGATGGTAAAATTGTTATATGTTTATTAAACTACTTCATCAAAGTACAGATTTGTGTTAATGGAAGCGACCGATAAGGACGGATAAGCTTTTCATCACCAGGAAAAATGGCTCCCAGGCATCGTGGCCGGTCTACAGGAGCCTTTGAGATTTGAAGTCCGCCGGTCAGGATAAAAATACCACATATTTTTGGAGGCAGTGAATGTTATTTTAATCATTTGTATTAAAATAAAAATTGATTTTTTTTGGCGTCACAAAATCTACCCCCTCCGCTTCAACAATAACAATAAAGAAAACATTATAGTTATTGCCACACTAGTGAATAGAAAAGGATTTCACTAATTAATCTTAGTTATGCTTTTTTAAAGCATTTTACAGTTGAGATGTATTTACGTCAAACATGGCAAGATCCACGGCTTGCTTACAGCCCTAATGAGACAGACATACCATCGATTACATTGAATGGTGACTTAGCGGACAGTTTCTGGCAGCCTGACACGTTCATAGAGAACGAAGTTGAAGGAAAACTGCATAATATCTTAGCAAAGAATAAGTTCTTTCGAATCCATCAGAATGGACGTATTCTTACAAGTAACAGGTGAGATAGACGCTCTGAACAACTTGTGATCTGACATTGAGATAAATGTGTTTTTCGAACCTAAAATGTTTAACTGGACTTAACATACTCGAGATAAGACTGGGTCCTTGCCCCGTCTTAGTTCGCCTTAGATTGCTTTAGATCGCCTTAGTTCGCCTAAGTTCGCTTCGGTTCGCCTTAGGAGGTGTTTACATGGAACTAGCATCTTCCTAGCAGGCGAACAAACATTTTTGTTTAGTTTACATGCGAGAGGAACGAAGCGAAAACTCTGAAATTACTCACACTCCCTCTACAGGAATCTTAAGATAAATATTCCTTGGCCCTAGTGGGCGAGTTATCTCTTCTTTTTCGTTTACATGTGTTAAGCTAGTGTCAGACACAACCCTACTACTAGGATCTTCCTATCTGTCAGACAGGATGATCCTGGTACTAGGAAGATCCTAGTACCTGAACGAAAAGTACAAATGTCTATGTAAACGCAATGCAGTAAATGTACGCAGATAGGATAATTCGCCTGCTAAGAAGATCCTAACGATAGGATCATCCTAGTCTCAGGTAAACACCCCTTAATTAGTATACTCTATGTCGCATAACCCTGCCTTAGCCAAAACTAGAAATCTATTTATAATTCACTGCTTTTCATATGAATATAAATAAAAAAACATTACCCTAAGAATTTTGGTTACCTTGCTGTAGTCTTTAATTAGTTCACATTAGATCGCCTTAGGTTGCCTTGGTCCGCTTTAGTTTCGATAACTTTTTGTGACAAATTTTCTTAGGTCGCCTTAAGTTGCCGTTCCATGCGGCAGTGCAGGGCCCCAGTGTAGGCCTGATATAAGTCTCAAAATAGAAGCTAAATAGTATAAATAAAAGGCATGCTTGTTCTTTTCAGATTAACCGTCACATGCTCCTGTTTCATGAACTTTAAAAACTTTCCCATGGATCGGCAAGAATGTGGTATTTTTATCGGAAGCTGTAAGTACTTAACATCATGTTTCGCTTCTGAAAAAAGGCGGTCTTTAATCACACTGGGAGGCGTGTTCGTTGTACTGCAGTGGTCTATCGGTTGGTCTCGAGCTGGGCATTTATATTGTTACTTAGACAGGGAAATATTGTTGCGCAAGACCATTATTATTTTTGCAGAAACTAAATAACCTGGGGCTGGTGAACTGAACAAGTATTTCTATTCTTTGTCACCTGACTTGCTTAGCCTACTATCAGCACTGAACATTTACGATCTCATCTATAGAAATTAGGTTAACAAACTATTCTGACCATACAGGTCAGAATATTTGTTGTTGTTTGTGTGTAGTTATTGTTGTTGTTTGTGTGTAGTTGGTTAATACTAGATGGTGCATATTGTGTACGACTGCTAACATGTGCTGTTGTTGTTGTTGTTTGTGTTTAGTTGGTTCATACTAGATGGTGGATATTATGTACGGCTGCTGACATGTGTTGTTGTTTGTATTTAGTTGGTTATACCACAAGCGATATTGTCTATGAATGGCAAGAAAGACACGAGACACTATCTCGTCAGTATGATATTCCACAGTTTGTCTTAAAGAACATAACAATGAGTCAAGTAACACGAGAATATCTGACAGGTAAACAACTTTCCGTACAATTGATGATCGTGAATTAATTTATGTTAAAAATACTGTAAACATCCGCGTATTTTTCGTTTGCAACGTACCACATGATACCACATGATTTAAAATCCTACTAAAAAACTACATTTATATTCTTTCTTGGAGCTTCTAGAGCGAGAAGTTGTTGAACTTTTGACAATCAAAGATTCGTATTATTTCAATTGGTAAAAATGTATGGCCCCGCCATGTTGGATGACGACTTATATCATCCAGGATGGCGAATAGAACTTCAGTGGTCTAAAAATGAAGGAAAATCCAGTAAATCCATTATTTTATATTACTTTTTTGGATTTTTTACTTTAATTTAATTACCAGGAGTCTATGCGAGCCAAATTCTTCTAACAGAGATGAACGTTACTCGATATTTATCCGCTTCGATTCGAATTATGCAATAGCGTTGCGTGACACAATTTAGACCTAAATATCTCGCAAATGAACAGCATTTTTGGGCCCATCTCTCTATAGTCTTTTTTATAAATGTTAGCTATAACATATCGTGGGAATGTTTCTATTTGATTAATTTGTCAAAGTTTTTATGACGTAACCTGCAAACGAAGAATAAGAACCTGGAAGTGAGTCCAAACATGGGTTTTTATGTAAATCGTACCTCAAGCAAACTTTTTTCATATGAAAATGCTGCTCAACTGAGGTAAAATTTGGAAGATTTAAACATCTACCGAGTCTTTTTTTCTCTTTTTCGTTACGTATGATGTAATGTATGCCATTAGTAGTTAACTGAGATTGAAACAAAAAATTAGTTAACTGAGATTTCGGTATTCCCATTAGGACCCTACCACTATTGCAGTCGTTAGCCTTGTGTAATTTTTTTGTCTATCTGCAGGTGATTACTCTTTCCTTGAGATCAAGATGATGTTTACACGAAGACTTGGCCATTACATAACAAGAGTGTATATCCCTGCAATCCTAATCGTTATGTTATCGTGGCTTTCATTTTACATCGATAGACGTTCGGCTCCCGCTCGTGTATCCCTCGGAATAACGACGGTTCTTACCATGACCACTTTGTTGATTGGTATTGGGCAGGGCTCTATGCCTGCTGTGGCCTATATCAAAGCGCTTGACTGGTACTTATTTGTGTCCTATTTTATGGTATTTGCTGCATTTGCCGAGTACGCTATGATGAATTACAGAGAAACTACATATCGGCTGTCAAAGACTACTAAACTACCACAGCAAAATGGGATTGTACCTTCACAAAAGGTGGTGTACAGCATTACCAAAAGAAAATGAGCTAAGAGAACCTATCCCCCATACTGGGCTTTGCACACATCATAAGCCCCGTTAAGTCTATTTATTGCCGCCAAATTATTAAAAGAACGGAAATAGACGAATTCTGTGCTGGCGCCGAATATAAGAAAGAAGAGCTCTTCCAATTTGCAAAAGAAAAACTTAACAATCATATATTCACGTGTTCCCCAGTCGTCTTTCTCTTAAGAATAAAGTTTTAGCGGGATTGCTAAAATACTAAAATAGCCTGGTTTCTAAAAATAGCACTAGCGGGGTTCCTGGTGGGTACGGGGGTTAGGTTCACTTAGCTCATGTTCTCTTGGTTTTGCTACACATGTTGTTTACTTCCTGAGAGATTCACGAGACAAAGATATCGTGGTGTATTCTTCGTTTTCATGTGACGTCATCAAAAGTATTACAAATTCATTTTTAATCAAATTGAAACATACCCACTATATATTTTAGCTAACGATTGTCAAAAGACTTTGTAGAAATATGGTGTCACGCGACGCTATCCCGTAATTCGAATCGAAGGATAAATATCGCGATAAATTCATCTGTGTTATATGACTTTGTCTCAAATAGACTCCTAGTGATTCAATTCAAATACACAATCCAAAAACCTAATTTAAAATACTGCCTTATTTTTAGACCACTAAAGTTCTATCCACCATTTTGGATGATATGAGTTATCATCCAACATGGCGACGCCGTACATTTTTACCAAATAATACGAATCTTTGATCATCAATAGTTCAGTAATTATTCGCTCTAGAAGCTTCAAATATGGCTGAATTACATTATTTGGAATGCTCTCAAAGGACATGAATGTAGATTTTCTGTAGGGTTTAAAATAAAACATTTTGCCTGAATTATCACGTGGTTGCAAACGAAAACTATAATATAACTGTTATTTCATTCCTCAGGAAACGCCTAAAATGGGAAGTATCAACGACTTAGAGACTTATTCAAACAGCGTTGCACAAGATGGTATGGATTGTCTACAAGAAGCCGTGGCCCGCGTACCACAACAAGCTAAAAAGAAGAACTGTTTTCTTGACTGGTGTACCCTTAAATTCCTGGCCCCACCTGAAAAAATAGACTCTTACGCCAAGATTCTGTTTCCATCCACATACTTGATATTCAATGTGGTTTACTGGTTATATTATTTAGTGATCGCTGATATCTGAACAGTGTTGGAGTGTTTGTGTTAGTGATGTTGGCAGTCACAGAGATCTTAACCCAGCGATGTATATATTACTACTTTTCTATATTTTCTTAGAGGTGTCACTCCAAGATTATTAATTAGGCAGAAAAGCGGAGCAACTGCAAAGATTACTGGAAGACGATCATACTGGAAGACGATCATAAAATGAGTCATCATGTAACCGGAATGTTGGGAAAATCAGTAAATACACATGCCAACAGGTGTCCCATACCCCCCTACTTAGTTTGTTTTTGTGTGTTTGTCTGTCGGTCGGCCGGTCGGCAGGTCGATCGATTTGTTTGTTTGTTAAGAAAAGGACACTATAATTTCAACCCTAGAGATTCCATGGAAATGTTTTACAAAATTCCTCTTACAACATTTGAAAATCATTTATTGCTATGTCTGTTGTATTTTTGACAAAATAAAGGTTTACACTTTCGTGAAAAAAATCAAGATAGTGCTTTTCTTTAAGTGATTGCAAATGAACGGGATAAAAGCAGAAACAGTTTTTAACTCTCTCCTACTAATTTTCATCTTCGTAAGCGAGGATGACAAAGTTATCTCTGCGTGCGGAAATTGAATCGTCCATAAAAGGACAGAAGAAAGGAAACGCCTTGCAAAAACATGGCAAATTGGAAGCTTATTGTACTTTTGCGTTTTATTGATTATTATCTTTAATCAAGTAGACGTACAATTTGCTATGTTTTTCAAAGCTTTTCTTTCATTTCATTATTTCTATTCTTTCTTATAACTATGCATCCAAATAAAATTCATTTTTAGAGAGAGTAACAAATACATTTTCAATATCTCATTATCGTAGTGATTAAACATTTCAATTTTGATTTTAATTGATGGTTCAGTTTACAATATGTTGTTACAATTACATTCTCCTAGGGGTGTTGATTATAATTGCGCACAAAAGTCGTTTAAGAGAGAAGTTTTCATCTTTCATGTTGTAATTACAGTGGATTTGAGCAATTAACTTCCGCGCCTTTTTATTGGTTACCTGACATTAAATTAAGAGTAGCATTGATTTCAGCTCGCACAATATTATTATCGAAGTTGCCAGCTTTGTAAGTTTTGCACAGGTTGTTTCAGAGAAATTACTGAATTTTTTCACCTCAACTATAAATGCTCGGATACCAATATCAGTTCTTGTTAATCCTTGCAAGTTTCCTAAATGATCTTGAATGTCAAAACAGCCAGACCATCATAATGCAGCGAACGTTTCTCTTCTAAAAGACAAGAAAACAGGTCTTAGCATCCCAAACTATGTCAAAAGAAGAAAAAATACCTCAATGTGGTGTTCTTAGAGAGCCAATGTATCGGAAGTGCTGACCAGTGCGCCAAAAAAAAGTTCGGGACATTCGAAATGCTTTTCTTTTAACCTTTGGCCAATTTTGAACCAGCAGTGGACAATATAGGTGGGAGTTCCTCCTCCAGAACTATTCAGCAATGCAAGCAATGTAACAGACAGCAGCTAGTATAACCATCTTACTTTAAATGTGAGAATATGATACATGCAACGAATGCGTCAAAGCTGGAACACACGAGGAAGCTTGCTTCCGCAACACGCTCTCGCAATATGCTCCTGGGTCATTTCGCTAGACAATTACACACGAGGGAGCTTGCTCCCGAAACACGATCCCACAAAATACTCCCGGAGCAAAGCTCCCTCGTCTGTTTCAACGATTTCAATCGAAAAATACGTTGCGCAACAAAACTTTTGCTCCCTCATATTAAAATCAGTGCACAAGAGGTAGCTTGCTCCTGAAACACACTCATGCAACAGTTTTGCTCCTGTTAAACCAGTTTGATATGAGGGAGCAAAACCAGGGAGCAAAAGTTTTGTTGCGCAACATAATTTTTCGCGTGAAATCGTTGCTACACACGAGGGAGCCTGCTCCGGGAGCATGTTGCAGAAGCTTGTGTACAGACCTTTATAATCAAATTTCAATGTAAATCCGACTCCATGTTTTTTATTTGTTTAAAAATAAACCGAGCTCTAATTTTTATTGTTTCGCTCATGAAAATGTCTGAGCATACACATTCGGTACGCTCTACGCGACAATTTTCCCCCTTTTGTACGAAGTATTTTTGGCGGAAATTGTTGTCGCTGCAGCTTGCCGCATGAAATCCAAAACCAGTGTACACTCAAGCGACCTGTCGCGGGGACAAGTCGCTGCGATTTGTCTCCTAGTGTGTGCGAGTGTATCAGAATGAATAAGTTTCCAAAATTTTATCACTGTATTTAATGATCAAAATTTACAGGGGTTTTAAATAACAAAGTTTTGAGTGTGAATTAATTAGGACGTTGGCCCTACCAACCTCGTTTTCGTGTTTTCCATACATTTCAAAAGCTCGCAGCTCTGCAGGTATTCAACATATAAAATTAAAACTCTGTCAAGTTACTATAAACAATATACTCTTTCTTTTGATCAAATCGGATTTTTTAAACATGAATGTTTAAGGCGCTCATTCCTATTCACCTGCTCTTTATTTATAGTGTCTGTGGTGTATTTGATTTTGTCTTTTAAGAGTTAAAACTCATCATTTGCATGCATGCACTGCTGGGGATACAAAATAGTTCATTGACATGTCGCAATGCTTATTGGGAAGAATGAAGTGACGTAAACTAATTTGATCAAATATAGCTGTACATGATACCCATATGACAAAGATTAAGATTATGCTTGCATCAAATGTAACTATTGAGAGATTTGTTCTTGCATTTCATCATTGAATGACCTTGATCCCATAGGGGTTTATCAATACCACATCGTGAACACATCTTGCAAACAGCCCAAAATACTTGCACTCATTTGGAAGCAAGTCACATTCAGAGGCTGACAGAAGATCGTAGAAGAACCGTCAGTAACGAACACGTATCTTATCTGCGACACGTTAGTAGAATGAGTTCGTTGTACGTAACGTTGCTGTTACTGTTCTTTGTTGTCGAAACGCAGCCGTACTCTTCTAAAGAACGGAGGTAAGAAAGTCTTGGAACATTTGTTCTGTTGATTATAAAAATAAACTAATTCTAAAAGGGATTACGCATTGCATTCGGGCTGTAGTTCAATGGGTCTATGTTGAGGAGATGTTACTGAATGCTAATAGCCAATGATCCTAATAGGTGTTGAAGTGGAGAATCATACAATAGGTCAAAATGGCAGTAGGGACTTAGATTGACAGACAACCTTATAATATCAGTGGATCGCTAAAGTATACGTATATAAACTCTAGGGGTCGACTGCATCAAGCTTTAATAAAGATATCCATCAGGAAAAAATATTCACTGCATTAAGAATTTGTATAGAATTTTTAGCGAGATATTTTTCCATTAATAGCGATATATCACGCTTTGCATAACCGATAACAGTAGTTTTTGACTGGTGTCTTTATACTTTTTCTTCGCAATGCAATTATTAGTATAGACTAATATTAGTAGTTTTCTTCTGTAGAGGTATACCTTTAACGCTCAGGGGCAGTGCAAAAGAATTATGTTTGAATGGCAGTACAGCGTCTCTCAAACCTATGCAACGACAAATTTGCGAACAATATAAGAAGACTCGCGATGTTGTGTATGAAGCGCTAGCTTTAGCTGTTGATGAATGTCGAACAAAGTTAAAAGATTATCCCTGGAACTGCTCAGGAATCAAAGCATCTCAGATACTGCAACACAAGGGAATGATGCAAACAGGTAAACTACAGTTTGTTTATGATTTTCCATTATTCATATATTCAGTCGTTCGTTTATTCTTTTGTTATTTTCCATGTGTTTTCGCCAGTGTGAAATTTGTTTAAGGAGGAAAAATAAGTTCCGAGAAATGACAATGAAATAATTTTTTAACAGGATATTGATTATAAGGTCAAGAGGATAATAATGATGCATTCTTATCTGAACATTGGATTCTGCTTTATTGGTTTTAGGTTTCACACAATTCTGCTTCCTGTCATTTCACATGGGGAGATAGAGTTTTAAAGCTTTTAGGACAAACATTTCAATTGTTTCGTACATTTATGTATATCAAGAGAGTATGAGATAAGAGAGCTTATTCCAGGACCTCATCAGTGGCTGTACTCGTCGTGCTATTTTGAAAAACTCAATTTCCGCACTGTTGTCTTCAGTGTTTTGACGATGCGACCGCGCCTACTGCAATGTTTTCAATCCAGTTCTTTTCCCAAAATAACTTCTGATCCCCTTATGAGTGTAAAGCCCAAAACAGGGATAATCTCTCTTATTTCACACTCTCTTGTGTATATATATTAATTTTTTTTTCTTTTTAGATACTCTTGAGAGTGCTTATGTACATGCTCTCACGTCATCTGCTATCATGTTTAAAGTCACAAATATGTGTTTGACGGGAAAGCTTCATGGTAAATGTCATTCTTCAAAAGAGCTACGACATCACACTGTCACGAGAGCTGACTGCAGTTACAACTTTACACGCATGCGCGAAAAACTGCGACAAATGACAATATCATACCTTTCAGAACGGAACTATTATAGAAGAATTTATATTGATCGTCTGTATGACTCAATAAACTTTAGAATCACACACGAAAGGCAGGTAAGCAATGTCTGCTGATTGATTGCACGATTGCACGATTGCACGATTGCACGATTGCACGATTGCACGATTGCACGATTGCACGATTGCACGATTGCACGATTGCACGATTGGACGATTGCACGATTGCACGATTGCACGATTGGACGATTGCACGATTGCACGATTGGACGATTGCACGATTGGACGATTGCACGCACGATTGCACGATTGCACGATTCCAGGACGATTGGATGATTGGGTGAGGAACAGATCGATTGAGCGACTGATGAATCGAGCGATAGATGTTGGGTTGATAAAAAACGTTAACCTGATAAACAATGCTAATGGCGACTTTTAGATAAAGTACAAATACAGGTTTCTGAGCAAATAATTTCATTGTTTATTTCTTCATTTCAAGCTTTTATTACATTTAGTTAACTTATTTATATCGACGATTTTTCGTGGGACAATGTGAAGCATTCTTCACGGTTGAAATACACATAATAAACAGAAATTGACATTTTGTTACGGTGACTATATTCGTTGATAAATCATATCCATCTTTCTGAGCTGTTTGTTAAGTTAAGTTTATGAAGTTTTGAGTATTAAAATTTGAGATGACCTGGTTTCTTTTTCTTGACATTCATTGTTCTTTTCACTTGATCTTTAATTTCTTTCTTTGCATCATCTTTTTTACGGTGAACTGATTCCAACCACTTACTCTTTCATTTCAGGCGTCTTGCTGTTTAAAATACGCTGACAAAACAACAAGAAGGTTTCTGGATCCGGTGTCACAAGGTGTTGAGTCTTTATTGATGAGGCACAATTACAAAGCTGGTAGAAAGGTAAGCAGTATCAAGTTGAACTACTGGGTTTTGTTTCCTCAGGCATTTTTTCATTGTTACTTTTTAAAATATACGCGCGCTCTGATTGGCTGAGACACGTGCTCTTTTACTCAACAAAGCACTGAACGTTACCATGGAAATAGTGGGCAACATGTCTTCCACCGACTTTTCCCGATTTGAATTTGAATTTTTTTAATGAAAACGGCGAAAATAAAAGTGAAAAAATGTGAAAAAATATCAAGCGAAAACCCGGATTCGAGCAATGAGGCCGACAGAGAGAAATCGTTGGAAAAACAGCTTGGCAAAACGACGAAGTACAAAGGTAAAAACAAAAAAGGATTAAAAAGGATTTAATTTTTCAGTTACATTAACAATAACATCGGCAAGAAAAAAAGAAACCATATTAAATAATAATTATCGGAAAGAAAATTGCAAACGATATTTTCTTCAAATAAAAAGTAACATTTTTGATTACTATTTTGTTCTGAAAAAACTACTGCATAAGAAGCAACTGCAAAGTACAACTTCCGGGATTTTCTATAATTATTTCTTTTCAAAGTTAACGTTCAAATTTACAAAACTAAATATTTCATATAAATACCTTGTTTAAGTTCAGAATCAAGTGATCAAAAAGAGCCTCAAGTACCACCACTTGAAGAAATGAAAGATTTGAGGAAGAGTTGTTTAGATTTTACACCGAAGTACGCACAGGCAAAGAGTACAGCAAATCTACTCTCATTTCTATGAGGCATGCAATTGAACGGCATCTAAATAATTTACCACACAACCGTTCATTGAAGTTAAACTCAGACGCCTTCACGTACAAATCCAACAAAATGCTCAACGCCAAAATGAAAGATCTAAAACAACAAGGAAAACACAAGGTAGATCACAAGCAGCCAGTCCATGTCAGCGACTTACAGAAGCTCAAAGAAAGCCCATCTCTACAGCTTACAAATCCACTATCTCTTGTAAGAAATGTTTGGTTTCACATAGTGCTATATTGGTGTAGACGTGGAAGAGAAGGCCAACGCTACCTGAAGTCGTCAAGTTTTATATTTGAATCTGACGCGAATGGGCAGTATATCACAATGACGCACAACGAATCAACAAAGAATCATCTTGGAGGTCTTTTAAACAATCCAACCTACCAGAAGCAAACAAGGATGTATGAAATTGGTATTAGGTAATGAAGCTGCTACTGCAGAAACTAAATCCAGAATGCGAAGCTCTGTTCCAAATGCCTATCAGATCATCACATTTGCAGAAATACTGCCAGTTGAAACATTACAACTCACTCACCTTCACGCCAACCGCTCCAAAAGTGCGGCGATGTTTTATCGGAAGCCTTAACTAGTAATCATCTTCAGCAGGCCGAAAAAAAGCTCAAAAGAGATGATGAAGATCAATGTAGTCGGTTGCAATATTTCTTCGGTTTAAATAAACTTTGCTTCACACGTCCACTTAGAGACATACTTTTGTCTGTTACTGTGTTTTTTGTCAGCTTTTCAATTTGTTACAATGAAGGAGTTTCACTAGATGTCTAAAAGCGATCAAACTCATACCATTTTTGACGTGTCTTTCGCAAATGTTGAACTGAGCTGTTTACATTTGCATCAGTTGTTAGCCAATAAACATCTAATGTACGTTGGGAGAATTGTTCGTCATTAAAGTGTAAATAAACGCAAAATCGCCTTGTTTCTTTTATTTTTCTTGTCAGAATATTTAATAAATATTAATTAACCAATCATATTGCTGTGTGATTATGTATTGATTTAATGAATGTATTTGTGCATTTCTAGATTGTACGTGAAATGATATGCAACTCAATAAAAATACAAGGGGAATGTGAAGAGAGAGATTTCAATGGAGACGGATACGGATACGAATACGGATACGGATTCGGATACGTCAGATGTCACGGAGAATATGTATACTTCAAGGATGTGTCAAAACATATCTACACAAAACTTATATCCAGAGAAGCAAGACAAGTGCATCTAATACAGAAAACCAAAACACTCGCTTCTGGAAACGCTCGCAGAATTCGTTCGACGTCTCTCGTATATACCAATAAATCTCCGAACTTCTGTCGAGCAGATCCGACGCTTGGGATTCTGGGTACTGAAGGAAAGCGATGCTCGGAAAAGAAGTCTGCTGTGAACTACTGAGGTAGTTATTGCTGTGGCCATTACAGCACCAAGAAAACACCCATACTCGTACAGTGTGGTAAATGTACTTTTCACTGGTGTTGTGAAATTAAATGCACCAATGTGTGTAAAGATACCGTTGTTGAGCATCGTTGTCTATCATATCAGCCTAACAATGGCACTAAAGTAGTTTGAATTCCATTCATCTACAACACAAAATTTCCCTCTCTTAACGTCTCTCACTATTGTACTGAAATTCAGTTATTATTCAATAAATCACCCATATGTAGTCGACAGGCATTACTTTACTCGATTTTCAATGAATTGATGTGTATTTTTATGCTAAATTTACGCATATTGCCATATTGCACATACTTCACGGGTATAGCTTTCCCTTGAGATTAACATTGGAAGATCTCCAGCGTATTTTTTTTTTTGGAACGGGTCCACGAATCTGTAGCAAATGATAGCTTTGATAACGTTGATAGCTCAGCAGATAACTAGTATAAATACAACAATACGCATGACAAAACTGTTAAACCTGACAGTTAATCCGAACAAAGCAGTCTAAACAAGCAAGGACAAAAACATCTATCGATAGGGAATAACTAAGCTTCCGCATTTTTAGATCACTTATTTGTACTAAATTTCGCGGGGCTTAATTTTCGCGATTTTTGCGATTTTAAAAAAATCGGGAAATTTAAGACCCGTGAAAAAAGGTTCTCGCGAAATGAAACCACGCGAAATTTAATATCATACTATATTTGTTTAATCAAGGGAAAATTAATTACAGACATAATTTTCTAAGCATTTTCAAATACTTAAGCTTGTACGTTGGAGCTCTCTTCTTCTGAGTCACTTGTATCTTCTTCGCGCTGCAGTTCCTTCAAAATGTCCTTAATGCAGTCATCGAACAATCCATTCAGGCCTGGCTCCTTATATTTTGTCATTTCCAGCTGTTTATATCTATTAAGTATTGCTCTACCCATTGCAGTGGCATCCATTTCAATAACAACAGTAATTAGAATTTCTAGTCCCCCTTGCACAAGTGGTGATCGACGGTGCTTTGTATCCACTACTATCGCGTAAATAACTCCAGCTCCTCTCAAAATAAGAAAGCGTGTATGCCTTGAAATTTCTCTTAGGTATACTACATGGTTTTGTTCAGTAAATTTAGCTGTAAGAGACAGTTTTTTTTATTAAAAAAAATGACTGATTAAATAAAATAATTATGCTAATTGTACGACCAACCGTTTCATGCTGATCGCTTTTTGAGAAATTTCGCGAAATTTAAATCCCTTTAATAAATTTTTAAGGCCAAATCGCGAAATTTAAGCCCCCGCGCGAAATATGCCTGTTCCATTTTCGCGAAATTAACTACGCGCGAAAATAAGTACGAATAAGGTAGTTATTTTACAAGAGAGATTGTGTGGTGAAGAGGAGAAATACAGTGGAGAAAGGACAAACATATAGATAAAAACTAATTAGTTGCCCTGTACAAATTTGAAATCATAATGTTTACAAAAATATTGAAAGTAGGAGAGATCTTTTTTATCTAAAATTGTAATGATAAAGAACATTAATGGAAAGTAACAATAATATTATTCTAGGAATTATCATAAGAAAAAAAAAACAACAACAACAACAGATATATGTATTGTATGAGATAAGAGACATTATACCCCGTATTGGGCTTTATACTCATCAGGGGATCTTTTCATTCTATTTTTAAACTGAAGTTATTTCGGGAACGGAACGTGATTATCCAGATTTTAGGAGACAAGGTTGCATTGTCAAAACAACAGTGCGAAGATTGTTAGCAAGTTTCTAAAAATATCACGACGAGTAGAGCAATTGATGGAGCCCGGGGATAGGCTCTCTTATCTCATACTCTCTTGATTCACGTTATTTCTTATTCCAATTCGACCATTACATTTCAATCTCTTGAAAGCCACTTACCAATGCAATCTAATAAAGTTTAGAAGAATGAATCGAACATTGCATTCTCGATAGAAACGCTTCAGTAGGTTCCATCCATCGATGAGAGTGGATCTTTATACGTGTTAGCTTAGTGACTTTATTTAAACAGTAGACCTGTTTTATAGTGCACAGGACACAATCTCTTATAAAAGAAAAAGAAATAAAAACGACCTAGCGGGAAAAAAATGCGTTAAGTCCCAAAGCAGTTTGTCCATGATTGACCCGCATGAAAAAGGGACCCATTTTCCACACCCATAGCCTCTAACACAGTCATTCTTAGGGGCATCACAAAATTTTTCTTGTCACAAAGTTTTGTGATGAGCCTAAGAATGTCTGTGTTAGAGGCTACCTGACACCCATGACCTGATCATAGAAGTAATAAATAAAAGCGTGGTTATGTTAACGGCGAAGTTAGTGCTTTTTAGAAAAAAATCACTGCTTCCATTTCAAAGAGTATATCAGAATGAGGAAGATTCCAAAATTTTATTACTGTATTATTCAAAATTTACAGGTGTTTGAAAATAAAAAGTTTTCAGTGTGAGTTAAGATGTTGGCCTTATCAACCTTGTTTTCGTGTTTTCATACATTTCAAAAGCTCACAGCTCTACAGTTGTTCAAAATACAAAATAATTAAAACTCTGTCAAAATACTATAAACGATATACTCCTTTTGTTGGTCAAATCAGATTTTCATAAACATTGAAAGTTCAAGGTGCTCATTCCCAGTCCCCTGCTCTTTATTTATAGTGTCTATGGTGTATTCGATTTTGTATTTTAAGAGTTAAAACTCATCATTTGCATGCATGCACTCCTGGGGATACAAAGTAGTTCATTGACATGTCGCAATGCTTATTGGGAAGAATGAAGTGACGTAAACTAATTTGATCAAATATAGCTGTACATGATACCCATATGGCAAAGATTAAGATTATGCTTGCATCGCTTGTAATTATTGAGAGATTTGTTTTTGCATTTCATCATTGAATGACCTTGATCCCATAGGGGTTTATCAATACCACATCGTGAACACATCTTGCAAACAGCCCAAAATACTTGCACTCATTTGGGAGCAAGTCACTTTCAGAGGCTGACATCAGATCGTAGAAGAACCGTCAGTAACCAACACGTATCTTATCTGCGACACGTTAATAGAATGAGTTCGTTGTACGTAACGTTGCTGTTACTGTTCTTTGTTGTCGAAACGCAGCCGTACTCTTCTAAAGAACGGAGGTAAGAAAGTCTTGGAACATTTGTTTTGTTGATTATAAAAATAAACCAATTCTAAAAGGGATTACGCATTGCATTCGGGCTATAGTTCAATGGGTCTATGTTGAGGAGATGTTACTGAATGCTAATAGCTAATAATCCTAATAAGTGTTAGAGTGGAGAATCATACAATAGGTCAAAATGGCTGTAGGTACGTAGATTGTTACAGACAACGTTATAATATCAGTGGATCGCTAAAGTATACGTATATAAACTCTAGGGGTCGACTGCATCAAGCTTTAATAAAGATATCCATCAGGAAAAAAATATTCACTGCATTAAGAATTTGTGTAGATTTCATCAGCGAGATATGTATCCATTTATAGCGATATATCACGCTTTGCATAGCCGATAACAGTAGTTTTTGTTTTAGTTTTTTGGTGTCCATATTTTTTCTTCACTTCTAATATTAATGGTTTTCTCCTGTAGAGGTATACCTTTAACGCTCAGGGGCAGTGCAAAAGAATTATGTTTGAATGGCAGTACAGCGTCTCTCAAACCTATGCAAAGACAAATTTGCGAACAATATAAGAAGACTCACGATGTTGTGTATGAAGCGCTAGCTTTAGCTGTGGATGAATGTCGAGCAAAGTTAAAAGATTATCCCTGGAACTGCTCAGGAATCAATGCATCTCATATACTGCAACACAAGGGAATGATGCAAACAGGTAAACTACAGTTTGTTTATGATTTTCCATTATTCATATATTCAGTTGTTCATTTATTCTTTCGTTATTTTCCATGTGTTTACGCCAGTGTGAAATTCGCTTTAAGGAGGGAAAATACTTTCCGAGAAATAACAATGAAATAATTTTTGAACAGGATATTGATTATAAGGTCAAGAGGATAATAATGATGCATTCTGTTCTGAACATGAGATTCTGCTTTATTGGTTTTAGGTTTCATCACAAACAATTTCAATTTTAGGATATAGAGTTTCGAAGCTCTTATTTTGTACAAAGATTGTAATTGTTATGTAAATATATGTATATATATATATTTCTAGATACTCTTGAGAGTGCCTATGTACATGCTCTCACGTCATCTGCCATCATGTTCAAAGTTACAAGAACTTGTTTGTTGGGAAATCCCTATGTATGTCATTCTTCAAAAGAGCTAAGACGTTACACTGTCACGAGAACTGCCTGCAGCTACAACTTTACACGCATGCAGGCAAAACTGCGAAGAATGACAAAAAACCGTTCAAGACCAAGCTATTATATTTATCGTGCTTATGCCTCAATAAACTTAAGCATCAAAAACGAAAGAAAGGTAATCTATATCTTTGACTGACGGACTGACGGACTGACGGACTGACGGACTGACGGACTGACGGACTGACGGACTGTGAGTTACCCAATCTAGTTTTCAGAGCATATCAAACTTATTGTCGCAAAAGCCACTTTGAAGTCACGAGTGTCACGCTCCACTTCAGACTCCATATAAACACCGTATAAATTCCATAAAATTTTCAGCATATTGCCGTTTTACTCAAAACCCTTTGAAATAACAACATTTTTACCACGGTGATCAAATATTACACTATTATAGCTGTCATATTGTATAGTTCTCAAGCCATTACGGCAAACTTTGCTTTTACAAGAGAAATTGACCTCTGTGACCCAGTTGCGTTACGAAAACGTCACTTTACGCCCTAATACGCATGCTCAGGTCCATTTTTACCGCAAAAATCGAATTTTACATAAAATGTCCTGTATTTTGACATATAAATTGTCTATTTTTCGACAAAATTCGATGGGGCAAATAGCAAGTGAAGATGGAGTTCTTTGCCCTATTTCTTGTGTCGGTGTAGGCAATAGCAGAGGACTTTGTAGCCGGCAATGGCGATTCTTCGCAGTCAAATCGCAAAATTCCAATGTTTACATGCAGTATCAACAAGTAACATCTATAACTTACTTATAATAACTTTTTGTGTTATAACTAATGTCCAAATAAGCTTCGACAGAATTGATATTGATAGTTTGAGCAAATATTCCACAATATGGGGAATAAGTTTGATATGACTACATTAGGAGTCGCCAGCTCGATGTTGTAGTTTTTGTAGCTTATCTGATAGCGTTTTATCTAAATCATGCCATGCTGCATACAATGCTGCAATATTTGAAATGAGGCTCATTTATTGCCTTATATATATTGATGACTTGTTCTTTTGTAAAGATATTCTTAACTCGTTTGAGACTCCCAGATTTCGTGAAACTTTGCTTATGAGTTGAATTTTCTGTTACTCTTGTTGGCTCATAAATAGGTTGAAATAACTAGTATTTATGCAGTATGATAAAAACGGTTAGCCTGATAAAAAAGGCTCATAGTGACTTTTAGATAAAGTACAAATAAAGGTTTCTGAGCAAATAATTTCGTTGTTTACTTCATTTCCAGGCATCCATCACGATTGAATATAAATAAAAAAATATAAATTTACATCTTGTTACTGTGACTATATTCGGTCATAAATCGTATCCATCTTTTCTGAGGTGTTGTTTTGAATTTTGATATGAGCCGATTTCTTTTTCTTAAAATTCATTGTTCTTTTCACTTGATTTTTAATTCCTTTTTTGCATCATCGTTTTCACCGTGAACTGATTCCAACTACTTACTCCGTCATTTCAGACGTCTTGCTGTTTAAACTACGCTGAAAAAACTACAAGAAGGTTTCTGGATCCGGTGTCACCAGGTGCTGAGTCTTTATTGATGAGGCACAATTACAAAGCTGGTAGAAAGGTAAGCAATATCAAGTTTAAACTACTGGGTTTTGTTTCCTCAAGCACTTTTTCAATATCACTTTGACCAATCTGATTGTTGTGTGATTATGTATTGATTTAATGGATGTATTTGTGTATTTCTAGATTGTACGTGAAATGATATGCGACTCAATAAAAATACAAGGGAAATGTCTAGCGAGATACTTCATGTACTACGGTTGTCCCGGTGAATATGTTTATTTCAAGGACGTATCAAAATATATCTACACAAAACTTATATTCAGAGAAGCGAGACAAGTGCATCTAATACAGAAAACCAAAACACTCGCTTCTGTAAGCGCTCGCAGAATTCGTCTGACGTCTCTCGTGTATACCAATAAATCTCCAAACTTCTGTCGAGCAGATCCGACGCTTGGGATTCTGGGTACTGAAGGAAAGCGATGCTCGGAAAAGAAGTCTGCTGTGAACTACTGCGGTAGTTATTGCTGTGGCCCTTACAGCACTAAGACAAAATCCATTCTCGTAAAGTGTCATTGTAAATTTTACTGGTGTTGTAAAGTTAAATGCAAGTTGTGTAAAAAAACCATAGTTGAGCATCGATGTTTATCATATCAGCCTATCAATGGCACTAAAGTGGTTTGAGCTCCATTCTTCTACATGCAATATTTCAGATTTCACTCTCTTAACACATCTCACTATTGTACTGAAATTCAGTTATTATTCAATAAATCACCCATATGTAGCCGACAGGCATCCCAAGTGCTTATTTGTGATATTGTATTACTTTACTCGATTGACAGTGAATTGATGTGTATGTTTCTGCTAAAGTTACGCATATGTCACATACTTCAGATTCATCCCTTGAGATTGTAATGGGAAGGCCTAGCATTGCTTGATCAATGGTATGTAAGTATGAACAACGCCCATGAATTCAACTGTGCAAGGAATCTCGTCGATAAAACAAAGCTAGCACCCACCCTCTTTTGTTTAGTCGATTGATGTCACCTACCTTCACTACAATGCAACTCCGTATTGAACCTTGTTTCGATCGGAGTTATACCTCATACCTTAATGCTATAAACAAAAAAGTCAGAATAATAGAATACAAACACTAAATGTGTGCAACAGTTGTCACTATTTATAGCTAATAGCATGGCACGAGAGAAATTAGTGATTTTAATTTAAAAATTCCTGACTTGCGAGGGAAAATTTGGTATTCCAGAAATCTCTAATTTACCGAGTGACATGGTATTATTTTGTAATACCATGATTACCAAAGAAATAAGTAATAAAAATGCGGTTTTAGTCATACGGGTTTGAAGTCAAGGAAGCGTGAACAACGAAATCACTCAAACTAATTTACAAAAAAAATATATATAGAGAGAGAGAGAGGGAGGGAGGTAAAAAGAAAGAAACATTCAAAGAGAAAAAAACCTTAAGCTGTCATTTTGTGGTCGAGCATGGTTAAATTTGTAGAACGTAGCACGTAGAGAGTAGAGAGTAGAACGTGTTTTGCTCTAGTGAGTAGTAGGGACTTTAGGTAGACCCTGCGAGGAAGACAAGGCATTCTCTTCTCAATAAATTCTCTCATACATACACATGAGGGGGAAATTAGAAGTCAATAAATCATTTGCTTTTAACTAAATTTCACTGCTTGCATATATTTTATATAATACCATGATCACCTCGGGATCCATTGTTTATCGAGGGACGTTTACTGACAAATATGCCTCTTTCGTGAATGACATGAGGAACATTTAGGAACATTTCCCTCATGCATAATGAATGAGGGAAAATTAGTTCTAATTTTCCACTAATCGTCCACTAAACCTCCCTCGGCTTCGGAGACATTTAATCACTAATATCAACTAATAATTGACAGGATATTGTATTTCAGCCAATAAGAGTCAACCAAAACATAGCGGCAAACACGATTGACTTTCGAATGGTTTCGAGAAAAATTATATGTAAAATTTATAGCTCAAGTTTGAACAAATTTCTACACTTTAATGGTTTTTTACTTGCTCAAGAACAATATATATATATATTTTTTAATTTAAACATATATATTCTCAAAGTTCTCTCCAAGAGTTCGTTAACGAACTCATCTAGGGAGATCACTTAACAATATTCATGGCAACGAATACCTTTCACGATAAGTTTTCAATTTATAGAAAAACAGAAGAATCACAAACATTGACTGTTTGATTGTTTGATATTCTACCCCCTAAAGAATAATGAACTGAATGAAATAAAAATTTCCTCTAAAATCCCTCAGATCGCGTCGAAAATGCATATAAGAGTCAGACACAATATAAACTTGAGGTATATGAACTTTATTGTCAATATTTTTTTATTCTTCTGTGTTTATAAATTAAAGACTTATCGTGAAAGGTATTCGTCGTTTTTTTAATGTTCTATCCCCTATCAGCTTGCAGGGCCTGTGATCGCAAATGTTATAACTTTCGATCGTAAACTTTTCTTTTCTCTAGTTAACTAATTCAATTATCTGCCATTGTAAATGTGTTTCCTCCCAAAAGGACGGAAAAAAGGGAATGCTGCCAGTGTAAATTCGTAGTGACGTTTTGTAATGCAAATTATAAATGTGGCATTCAAAATAACCTAAGTCACTCGGAACAAGCTACACCGTAAGAATTTTGCTATACATCTATTCCATCTAAATATAGTTGATCAAATAAATGTTTTCAAACATTTTCCAGTGAATAATCATCCTGAAGAACAAATTTCAAGTTAAGGACGTTCCTGGGTATTGCTCCCGCGCATCGTTACTGCGCAGATTGAGCGCGCGCGCTCATTACCATTGGTCAATTTATTGATTATATTTCCTTCACTTGTTTTTCAGCCAAGTCCCATTTGTGTTAAATTAAATTCTCAAACTCATTAATAATTCATAGCTTTTTTAACCAGTAGCATCTGCATATTTGAGTCACGTGCAAAGTTTGGATACCGCGATCCAACATCGTCATGCAAATTAGATCCAACGTCCTAGGATTTGGATATTTGATCCAAGCCCTAGGTCCTTGGATCTTCTTTGCATATATTAAAAAAATTCACATTTATTCTATTCAACTTTTTTTTGTTTTTCTTTCAATTCTTTCGTTAATTATATCTATTTCTCTAGAATCAATTTTTTGTTATCGATTTTTTTTATATATATGAAACATATTATTTATGACCTACCCGGGAACCGAACCCGAAACCTCTCGCATGCGAATCCATCTATATAACCACTGAGCTAACTATGATTTATTTGACAAACTAAGCAAACAACTTACGTTATAATCAAGCAATTCATATTTAATAAAGCAATTCAGTCATCATTTAGCAATTCCAATTCAGTTGCAATCAAACAATTCAGTTACAATCAAACAATTATATATGTTCTAATTAAACAATTCAGTTATAATGATGCAATTCAGTTAGTCAAACAATTCAATAGTCATTCACTCGATACTACTTGGTATTGTAAAACACTTTAATTTTACAATTTGTAAACATGGCTCTTGAGTTTTCGGATTGCGAAAGCGAAGAGACGAATTGTTACCTGTCATTTCAAATACTATTTCGCAAGTGAATTGATAAAACACCTTCAATCTTTTATAGCTGCTTAAGCAAATTTAACTATACCCAAGAGGCTAACAAAGTATAGCAAAGTGTTTTATACTGCATTCCAGCTGGTATACCACTACAAAGGAACTCCTTTGTTCAAATCAATTTAGGTTCTAACACTGCTTTAAAGTTATGAATTTTAAATGATAGTTTGAGAAGTTAGATCAAAAACTCGTGCTTCGTGTTTCATCACGGGACCCAAACACCTTCTCGGTATTTGGATCCCGTGATGAAACACTCGCACTCGTATTTGATCTATTACTTCTCAAACTCATTAATAATTCATAGGTTTTTTAACCAGTAGCATCTGCATATTTGAGTCACGTGCAAAGTTTGGATACCGCGATCCAACATCGTCATGCAAATTGGATCCAACGTCCTAGGATTTGGATATTTGATCCAAGCCCTAGGACTTTGGATCTTCTTTGCATAATTAAAAAAATTCCCTTTTATTCCATTCAACTTTTTTTTGTTTTCCTTTCAATTCTTTCGTTAATTATATCTATTTCTCTAGAATCAATTTTTTGTTATCGATTTTTTTATATATATGAAACATATTATTTATGACCTACCCGGGGCTCGAACCCGAAACCTCTCGCATGCGAATCCATCTATATAACAACTGAGCTAACTATGATTTATTTGACAAACTAAGCAAACAACTTACGTTATAATCAAGCAATTCATATTTAATAAAGCAATTCAGTCATCATTTAGCAATTCCAATTCAGTTGCAATCAAACAATTCAGTTACAATCAAACAATTATATATGTTCTAATTAAACAATTCAGTTATAATGATGCAATTCAGTTAGTCAAACAATTCAATAGTCATTCACTCGATACTACTTGGTATTGTAAAACACTTTAATTTTACAATTTGTAAACATGGCTCTTGAGTTTTCGGATTGCGAAAGCGAAGAGACGAATTGTTACCTGTCATTTCAAATACTATTTCGCAAGTGAATTGATAAAACACCTTCAATCTTTTATAGCTGCTTAAGCAAATTTAGCTATACCCAAGAGGCTAACAAAGTATAGCAAAGTGTTTTATACTGCATTCCAGCTGGTATACCACTACAAAGGAACTCCTTTGTTCAAATCAATTTAGGTTCTAACACTGCTTTAAAGTAATGAATTTTAAATGATAGTTTGAGAAGTTAGATCAAAAACTCGTGCTTCGTGTTTCATCACGGGACCCAAACACCTTCTCGGTATTTGGATCCCGTGATGAAACACTCGCACTCGTATTTGATCTATTACTTGAAAAACAATTGAGTTTATTTTTTGTATTTTAGATTCAATTCGCTACAAAAAGAAGAAATATTAAACGTTTTACGCTGTAAACGATAGACTATTAGAACCCAGTCTCCGCGGGGTATTCAAGATGACCAGATTTTTTTTCAACTTTGCGCGCCATGCCGTAAGATATATCGAAAACAAAGGCGGCGATCCCTATTATTTTCTTTCGTGATATGAAGCTTTTTATTAAGACTACAACACATGTATTCGCCCAACGGGTCATGCAATTACGCACTCTTTGAAAAACAAACTTGAGCAAATTAATTCCAAATTGAACTCGAAACCATCTTATTATACTAAAAGAGGACCTTTTTATATTTTCCCAGCTGCGGATCCAGGATTATCTCCAGGAGGGAGTGCACTACTCAGTATGTATTGGAAATAAGAAGGATATTTTGGGAAAATGTTTAATAATGCAAAGACGTAAAATCCTTTTAGGAGGCGTGCGCATCCACGGCCCCTGCACCACTCCGCAAGATCCGTCACCGAGATGAAATTTATATCAAATGTGGAGGTACATTGCTGTTACAAGAGTAAACAAACTAAGAGAACCTATCTCCGGATCCCATTATATCTCTATCAAGTTTCTCTTCTTGTTTCTCTCATCAGATAGTGCGATAGTGCCACTAGGTATGAGAGCTGACAAACGCATCGCTGATTCACAAATAACGGCATCGTCTACTATAGTGGTCACACGTTACCTTGCTATGTGTGTATTAATGAACAACGTTGAAGTCAGGCATGGGTATCTAGACAAGTGCTTTATAGAAAAAATTCACTGCAACCATTTCAAAGACTATATCAGAATGAGGAAGATTCCAAAATTTCATCACTGTATTATTTAATGATCAAAATTTACAGAGGTTTTAAATAATAAAGTTTTGAGAGTGTGAATTAGGATGTTGGCCTTACCAACCTAGTTTTCGTGTTTTCCATACAGCTCTGCAGTTATTCAATATATCAAATTAAAACTCGGTCAAATTACTATAAACGATATACTCTATCTGTCAGATTTTTATAAATATTGAAAGTTCAAGGTGCTCATTACCAGTCCCCTGCTCTTTATTGATAGTGTCTATGCACGCATGCACTCCTGGTGATACAAAGTAGTTCATCAACATGTCGCAATGCTTATTGGGAAGAATAAACTAATTTGATCAAATATAGCTGTACATGCTTGATACCCATATGACAAAGATTAAGATTATGCTTGCATTGCTTGTAACTGTTGAGAGATTTGTTCTTGCATTTCATCATTGAATGACCTAAACCCCATAGGGGTTTATCAATACCACATCGTGAACACATCTTGCAAACAGCCCGAAATACTTGCACTCATGTGGAAGCAAGTCACTTTCAGACTTAGCTAGAGGCTGACAGCAGATCGTAGAAGAACCGTCAGTAACGAACACGTATCTTATCTGCGACACGTTAGGTCCGTTTGTAGAATGAGTTCGTTGTACGTAACGTTGCTGTTACTGTTCCTTGTTGTCCAAACGCAGCCGTACTCTTCTAAAGAACGGAGGTAAGAAAGTCTTGGAACATTTGTTTTGTTGATTATAAAAATAAACTAATTCTAAAAGGGATTACGCATTGCATTCGGGCTGTAGTTCAATGGGTCTATGTTGAGGAGATGTTACTGAATGCTAATAGCTAATAATCCTAATAAGTGTTAACGTGGAGAATCATACAATAGGTCAAAATGGCAGTAGGGACTTAGATTGTTAAAGACAACCTTATAATATGGATCGCTAAATTATACGTATATAAACTCTAGGGGTCGACTGCATCAAGCTTTAATAAAGATATCCATCAGGAAAAAATATTCACTGCATTAAGAATTTGTGTAGATTTCATCAGCGAGATATGTTTCCATTAATAGCGATATATCACGCTTTGCATAACCGATAACAATAGTTTTTGTTTTAGTTTTTTGGTGTCTATATTTTTTCTTCACAATGCAATTATTAGTATAGCTAATATTAATGGTTTTCTCCTGTAGAGGTATACCTTTAACGCTCAGGGGCAGTGCAAAAGAATTATGTTTGAATGGCAGTACAGCGTCTCTCAAACCTATGCAACGACAAATTTGCGAACAATATAAGAAGACTCGCGATGTTGTGTATGAAGCGCTAGCTTTAGCTGTGGATGAATGTCGAACAAAGTTAAAAGATTATCCCTGGAACTGCTCAGGAATCAAAGCATCTCAGATACTGCAACACAAGGGAATGATGCAAACAGGTAAACTACAGTTTGTTTATGATTTTCCATTATTCATATATTCAGTCGTTCGTTTATTCTTTTGTTATTTTCCATGTGTTTTCGCCAGTGTGAAATTTGCTTAAGGAGGAAAAATAAGTTCCGAGAAATGACAATGAAATAATTTTTTAACAGGATATTGATTATAAGGTCAAGAGGATAATAATGATGCATTCTTATCTGAACATTGGATTCTGCTTTATTGGTTTTAGGTTTCACACAATTCTGCTTCCTGACATTTCACATGGGGAGATTTTAAAGCTTTTAGGACAAACATTTCAATTGTTTCGTACATTTATGTGTATCAAGAGAGTATGAGATAAGAGAGCTTATTCCAGGACCTCATCAGTGGCTGTACTCGTCGTGCTATTTTGAAAAACTCAATTTCCGCACTGTTGTCTTCAGTGTTTTGACGATGCGACCGCGCCTGCTGCAATGTTTTCAATCCAGTTCTTTTCCCAAAATAACTTCTGATCCCCTTATGAGTGTAAAGCCCAAAACAGGGATAACCTCTCATATTTCACACTCTCTTGTGTATATATATTAATTTTTTTTTCTTTTTAGATACTCTTGAGAGTGCTTATGTACATGCTCTCACGTCATCTGCTATCATGTTTAAAGTCACAAATATGTGTTTGACGGGAAAGCTTCATGGTAAATGTCATTCTTCAAAAGAGCTACGACATCACACTGTCACGAGAGCTGACTGCAGTTACAACTTTACACGCATGCGCGAAAAACTGCGACGAATGACAACATTATACCTTTCAGAACGGAACTATTATAGAAGAATTTATATTGATCGTATGTATGACTCAATAAACTTTAGAATCACACACGAAAGGCAGGTAAGCAATGTCTGCTGATTGATTGGACGATTGGATCGATTGAGCGACTGATGAATCGAGCGATAGTTGTTGGGTTGATGAATAAGGTAGCCTGCGATGCCGGCGGTCTGCGGTTTGCCGGGAGAGAAGTGAGGAAAGACCGCCTGCCCGAAAACCCTGGGATTTTCGTTGCCGCCTACTATACTGTTTATCATGCTGTGACGGACCGCCCACTTTGAATATCCAATAAGAATCGAGCATCAACGAGCTGCAACATGATATGTTTAATCAAGCGTAGCGCCAAAACAAACTTTTTTTCCTTAAAAATAGATATTTAAAGTTAGAGTGAACCTTATTTTAGTAACTTCACCTATTTCGGGTAAGATTTAACTTAAGAAAATGAGCAATGCATGAGCAACAACTAAAGTCTATGTAAGCTAAGTTCGATCGCTCAAAAAGTCCTTATTCTTGTTGTAATTTTACAAAATTCGCTTTCGTTTAGATAGCCAAGCATCAAATTAACAAAGTACTCACCTCTTTCCACTCCAAGTTTCCACTGTGTGTGACTCGTCAACAACTACCAGGGAAACATCTAGTCGGCATTCTTTTAAAACTTTGATAAACTTCGGTTCCAACGCCTGTTCTGCTCACGAGTACACAAACTGCGGAGGATTCTCGATAATAAACTGCAGCGACTCTCCTGATAATTCCTCCGCGCTGCAGCCAATTGACTCTAACTCGCTCAACTGATCAGCGCACAATAAGACTTTTGAGCGGCGAAATCACGATAACAGTTGAAGTGTTTCTTGCAAGACCAAACAAGGTAAATATGAGACTCTTCCCGAATCCTGTAGGAAGAACAGCCAGAACATCTCTTCCTTGAAGGAGATTCAAAACAGATTTCTTTTGCTCTTCTTTAATAGTGAGGTTTCGATTTCGATTTCTTAAATATAGCAGAGCTTTCTCTAAAAGAGCTTCGTTTGTAATCGACGCCATCTTCGATACAACTTGACGAGAGAAAAGGTGACAGGACGTGACATTGACTATTTTGATTGACACCGGTTTAGCCAATCAGAAGTCTCCGTCCTCCAGCGGACGGGCGACCCAAAATCCCAGGGTTTTCGGGCAGGCGGTCTTTCCTCACTTCTCTCCCGGCAAACCGCAGACCGCCGGCATCGCAGGCTATGAATAAGGTTAACCTGATAAACAATGGCGACTTTTAGATAAAGTACAAATACAGGTTTCTGAGCAAATAATTTCATTGTTTATTTCTTCATTTCAAGCTTTTATTACATTTAGTTAACTTATTTATATCGACGATTTTTCGTGGGACAATGTGAAGCATTCTTCACGGTTGAAATATACATAATAAACAAAAATTTACATTTTGTTACGGTGACTATATTCGTTGATAAATCGTATCCGTCTTTCTGAGCTGTTTGTTAAGTTAAGTTTATGAAGTCTTGAGTATTTAAAATTTGAGATGACCTGGTTTCTTTTTCTTGGCATTCATTGTTCTTTTCAATTGATCTTTAATTTCTTTCTTTGCATCATCTTTTTCACGGTGAGCTGATTCCAACTACTTACTCTGTCATTTCAGGCGTCTTGCTGTTTAAAATACGCTGACAAAACAACAAGAAGGTTTCTGGATCCGGTGTCACCAGGTGTTGAGTCTTTATTGATGAGGCACAATTACAAAGCTGGTAGAAAGGTAAGCAGTATCAAGTTGAACTACTGGGTTTTGTTTCCTCAGGCATTTTTTCATTGTTACTTTTTAAAATATACGCGCCCTCTGATTGGCTGAGACACGTGCTCTTTTACTCAACAAAGCACTGAACGTTACCATGGAAATAGTGTGCAACATGTCTTCCACCGACTTTTCCCGATTTGAATTCGAATTTGTTTAATGAAAACGGCGAAAATAAAAGTGAAAAAATGTGAAAAAATATCAAGCGAAAACCCGGATTCGAGCAATGAGGCCGACAGAGAGAAATCGTTGGAAAAACAGCTTGGCAAAACGACGAAGTACAATGGTAAAAACAAAAAAGGATTAAAAAGGATTTAATTTTTCAGTTACATTAACAATAACATCGGCAAGCTAAAAGAAACCATATTAAATAATAATTATCGGAAAGAAAATTGCAAACGATATTTTCTCCAAATAAAAAGTAACATTTTTGATTACTATTTTGTTCTGAAAAAACTACTGCATAAGAAGCAACTGCAAAGTACAACTTCCGGGATTTTCTATAATTATTTCTTTTCAAAGTTAACGTTCAAATTTACAAAACTAAATATTTCATATAAATACCTTGTTTAAGTTCAGAATCAAGTGATCAAAAAGAGCCTCAAGTACCACCACTTGAAGAAATAATGAAAGATTTGAGGAAGAGTTGTTTAGATTTTACACCGAAGTACGCACAGGCAAAGAGTACAGCAAATCTACTCTCATTTCTATGAGGCATGCAATTGAACGGCACCTAAATAATTTACTACACAACCGTTCATTGAAGTTAAACTCAGACGCCTTCACGTACAAATCCAACAAAATGCTCAACGCCAAAATAAAAGCTCTAAAACAACAAGGAAAACACAAGGTAGAGCACAAGCAGCCAGTCCATGTCAGCGACTTACAGAAGCTCAAAGAAAGCCCATCTCTACAGCTTACAAATCCACTATCTCTTGTAAGAAATGTTTGGTTTCACATAGCACTATATTGGTGTAGACGTGGAAGAAAAGGCCAACGCTACCCGAAGTCGTCAAGTTTTATATTTGAATCTGACGAGAATGGGCAGTATATTACAATTGACTCACGACAAATCAACAAAGAATCATCTTGGAGGTCTTTTAAACAATCCAACCTACCAGAAGCAAGCAAGGATGTATGAAATTGGTATTAGGTAATGAAGATTGGTATTAGCTACTGCAGAAACTAAATCCAGAATGCGAAGCTCTGTTCCAAATGCCTATCAGATCATCACATTTGCAGAAATACTGCCAGTTGAAGCATTACAACTCACGCACCTTCACGCCAACCGCTCCAAAAGTGCGGCGATGTTTTATCGGAAGCCTTAACTAGTAATCATCTTCAGCAGGCCGAAAAAAAGCTCAAAAGAGATGATGAAGATCATTGTAGTCGGTTGCAATATTTCTTCAGTTTAAATAAGCTTTGCTTCACACCCTAAGTCCACTTAGAGACATCCTCTTGTCTGTTACTGTGTTTTTTGTCAGCTTTTCAATTTGTAACAATGAAAGAGTTTCACTAGATGTCTAAAAGCGATCAAACTCATACCATTTTTGACGTGTCTTTCGCAAATGTTGAACTGAGATGTTTACATTTGCATCAGTTGTTAGCCAATAAACATCTAATGTACGTTGGGAGAATTGCTCGTCATTAAAGTGTAAATAAACGCAAAATCGCCTTGTTTCTTTCATTTTTCTTGTCAGAATATTTTATAAATATTAATTAACCAATCATATTGCTGTGTGATTATGTATTGATTTAATGAATGTATTTGTGCATTTCTAGATTGTACGTGAAATGATATGCGTCTCAATAAAAATACAAGGGGAATGTGAAGAGAGAGATTTCAATGGAGACGGATACGGATTCGGATACGTCAGATGTCACGGAGAATATGTATACTTCAAGGATGTGTCAAAACATATCTACACAAAACTTATATCCAGAGAAGCAAGACAAGTGCATCTAATACAGAAAACCAAAACACTCGCTTCTGGAAACGCTCGCAGAATTCGTTCGACGTCTCTCGTATATACCAATAAATCTCCGAACTTCTGTCGAGCAGATCCGACGCTTGGGATTCTGGGTACTGAAGGAAAGCGATGCTCGGAAAAGAAGTCTGCTGTGAACTACTGCGGTAGTTATTGCTGTGGCCCTTACAGCACTAAGACAAAATCCATTCTCGTAAAGTGTCATTGTAAATTTTACTGGTGTTGTAAAGTTAAATGCAAGTTGTGTAAAAAAACCATAGTTGAGCATCGATGTTTATCATATCAGCCTATCAATGGCACTAAAGTGGTTTGAGCTCCATTCTTCTACATGCAATATTTCAGATTTCACTCTCTTAACACATCTCACTATTGTACTGAAATTCAGTTATTATTCAATAAATTACCCATATGTAGCCGACAGGCATCCCAAGTGCTTATTTGTGATATTGTATTACTTTACTCGATTGACAGTGAATTGATGTGTATGTTTCTGCTAAAGTTACGCATATGTCACATACTTCAGATTCATCCCTTGAGATTGTAATGGGAAGGCCTAGCATTGCTTGATCAATGGTATGTAAGTATGAACAACGCCCATGAATTCAACTGTGCAAGGAATCTCGTCGATAAAACAAAGCTAGCACCCACCCTCTCTTGTTTAGTCGATTGATGTCACCTACCTTCACTACAATGCAACTCCGTATTGAACCTTGTTTCGATCGGAGTTATACCTCATACCTTAATGCTATAAACAAAAAAGTCAGAATAATAGAATGCAAACACTAAATGTGTGCAACAGTTGTCACTATTTATAGCTAATAGCATGGCACGAGAGAAATTAGTGATTTTAATTTAAAAATTCCTGACTTGCGAGGGAAAATTTGGTATTCCAGAAATCTCTAATTTACCGAGTGACATGGTATTATTTTGTAATACCATGATTACCAAAGAAATAAGTAATAAAAATGCGGTTTTAGTCATGCGGGTTTGAAGTCAAGGAAGCGTGAACAACGAAATCACTCAAACTAATTTACAAAAAAAATATATATATAGAGAGAGAGAGGGAGGGAGGTAAAAAGAAAGAAACATTCAAAGAGAAAAAAACCTTAAGCTGTCATTTTGTGGTCGAGCATGGTTAAATTTGTAGAACGTAGAACGTAGAGAGTAGAGAGTAGAACGTGTTTTGCTCTAGTGAGTAGTAGTGACTTTAGGTAGACCCTGCGAGGAAGACAAGGCATTCTCTTCTCAATAAATTTCCCTCAAACATACACATGAGTGGGAAATTAGAAGTCAATAAATCATTTGTTTTTTACTAAATTTCACTGCTTGCATATATTTTATATAATACCATGATCACCTCGGGACCCATTGTTTATCGAGGGACGTTTTTAACTCGTGGAAATTTGCGAAGCAAATTCCACGAGTTTTTCGAGTGATATGGGCTTTGACATCGGCAAGTACTTCATGTAGTCCGATTACAAAAATATGCATAGAAACAAATGTACAAAAGGAAATATTAAAAGAGCAGAACACGAATAATATCATGCACAAATAAAGTAAATAAATAAAGTTTATAAAATGAATGACTTCTTGACAACAAATTCGAAAACAATATGACACATATATATATGGGGACATTATAATCACTCTCTACATGAAGTACTTAGGTAAATTTGTCATGCTGCTTCGACACATTCCTGTGTAAACTTCCGGTAAACCGCTGACTCAAGTCAACATTTGGCTCAATTAACTTTTTTATTCGTTGAATATTACATTCTTCTTTCTTTCTACTTTACTATTCCGTGAAATTGGTATCAATGATCATCGAAATACGTGTGCTTGAACTAGACTTATCGCGTTTATTGGAATATTATGGCGAAGTTTAGCGATGTTGTCAACTTATCCGTTACGGAGGGGAAAACAAGCTGGCTTCACTCTTGCTGTGAGCAGTCTTCAAAATCCAGACGTATCCAATCGATGAAACCGATAATCGATGCCAATCGATATCAATCGATATCAATCGATGACAATTAATCGATTGATTTCGGAAATTGATGAACAATCTATAAATGAAATTTGTGTGTGAATCGATTAGCATCGATTATCGATGTCAATTGATATCTTAATTAACATCGATTATTATCGGGGTTTAGCTGTTTTTTTAGGTACGTAGCTGAATAAAGAGACCTCAGATTGTTACAAATTTACGTTTTTCTCTTTTATTTCACAAATATCAATAACAAAGTGCAATCTCGGAAAATATAAAGTCATTTTTAGATATATATACAATATAAGCGGACGATTTGTATGGGCTGCAAGCAAGCTGTTTTAAATCTGTCTGCCAACGTCCCTAGGCTATCACTGACCCACAATCCTATTCCAAAATCATTATCCCACTCTAACTCGGCTTAACGTGAAGGTTTCCCCAACTTTACTTCAAAAGGAACTGGCACAGGTACCCTTTGACGATCGCATGAACGATGACTGAACTATCTCCCGGACCTGAGCTGCTATATTGACCTTGTCTTCAGAGATTTGCACAAGCATGGTTTATTTCAACATGTGCCTGAGTATTGTGTTTCCTGGGATGCTAAGGATCGTATGAAAGATCATCGATTGGCAATCGATCAATATTTCTTGTGTGTGAATCGATTGGTCATCGATTGCCAACAGGCAATCGATATTAATCGATAGACAGATATCGATTGTTATCGATTGATCAATTGGATTTCCGATGATCGATTCTCATCGATTGGTTACGTCTGGTCAAAATGAATCGATTACAAAAGTACATGGCTCGAAATGAAAAAAAAAAAAACAATGACAAAAACAAAAGTAGAAACAAGATAAACAACTTTTTAGGAATGCTATAGATTCTTTGGATTCTTTGGACGCTTTGGACGTCAACTTTCCAGGTAAGAAATGTTCATTTATAACCAAATATAGCCAAAAGTTATCTCATTGGTCAGATTACACAGTATAGATTCATTGCTTTCCCCTCGTGGTGAATTAGAACCTCAGCGACTTTATGCAACGACGATGATGGAATTTACAGCATTATCAAGAGAGATCGACAACTCTTTCATTCGTGAGAGTGCCGTATTAGCGGCAGAAAACGAAGAGGCCACTTTGTTGGCCGCCAACACCTCGTGCAGAGAGGTGGCCATTGAGATGGCAAAATTCTGCACTTCAAATGCCATTACGAGTGAAAAAACTAGTGATTTTACGAGTGAAAAAAGACCTACTGTTCGTGAAGATACGAAAGCAGAAAATAATGCAGAAAATAATGTTAAAAGTGATACAAATGTCATAGCGAGTGAAAATAACAGTGATTGTACGAGTGCACGTGATGTCAAAGTTGAAAACGGAGAAAATGCTAAAAATGATACTAGTGAAAAAACACAAAGAGAAAATGGCAATTCAATGAAGCAAACAAGTGAACTAGCAAAACTTACCAAAACTTATCAAATGAATCAAACAAATGAACTAGCAAAACCTAGCAAAACTTATCAAATGACTAGCAAAATCAAACCAGTTCTTACTAGATCTCATACTAGAACCATAACCATGGTTGACTTAGCAATGAATGCCAATGAATCTGTATCTGTTATGACTAATGAAATAAATCTTATGCCGAAAGGTATGCATAAATCCCGAGCTATGCACAACAAATTCTCATTACCTTGTGTGAAACCATGTAATAAATTCAGACGTGATAGAGAGCCATCAAGAATTTCATTGAAATTCTATAATAAGATTTTACAAAAAAAGAAATATAGGCGTTTGTGTATCAAAAGAATTGTCCAAAACTGCCCCAAATCATCATTTCTTGCTTACATTGTACAAAACATATTTTTACTAAGACAAAAACTAGCAAAACAAAATAGAGCTTGTTCTCAGAGACATCATTCTTTTTTATCAAATGCAAAGACCCATGCCAAATGTAAACAGCATACATGTTGTTTTATTCAAAGAAGGTTACTTTTATCAGGTGATGTAGAATTAAATCCAGGACCGTGGTCAGTGAATTATCAAAATAAACAGCTTGTAGTATCTGATAGGCAATTATTAAGGAGTAGACTATCTCAATACAATTTACAATCACTAGATGTAGGAGGACAAGGAGACTGTTTTTTTAGAAGTATCTCACATCAGCTGTATTCAAACCCGAATCATCACTTACAAATCCGTGCATTAGCTATACAATACTTAAATGAACATCCTGAACGGTTTATAGAGAGCAATCTTGAAAGTTCCTGGGCTCAGTATTTGCATAATATGTCTTGTCAAGGTACTTGGGCTGATCATATTATAATACAAGCTGTTGCTGAAGCACTGCATTTAAGAATAAATGTTGTAGAAACTGAACACAATTTTACTGAGACAACTGTTGTGGAAGGAACATGTTTGAATAACAATCCTTTAAGAAATGTTTACATCGGTCACTTAGGCGAATCACATTATGTTTCTACAGTGGTAATTGATAGTCATTCAAACCAAAATGTTATTGAAAAAAATAATTGTATTTATTCAAATGAAAAAAGCATACTGGTAACTGTTTCTGAATCTTCTAATAACACAGCTACTCAATTAACTGGTTGTGCTAAAACTAATCAAAGTATTGAAATTGGTGACAAAAGAGAAAAACGAAAACTTTACATGAGGGAGTACATGAGGAACAGGCGGTCTGATAAGCAAATTCTTGACCTGCAGGAGAACAAAATGTCAAGATTAAGTAATGGGCAAAGTGTAAATGAAAAAACACCTTCAGCAATGAAAAAAGTTCTCAAACGATATAATGAAATAAACAAAGACAAAAAAAAAGAAAGAGATAAAATATATGCTGAGAAAAATAAGGATAAGATAAAAGAAAGAACTAAATCATATCTTGAGAAAAATAAGGAAAAGATAAAAGAAAGAACTAAATCATATCTTGAGAAAAATAAGGAAAAGATAAAAGAAAGAACTAAAAGATATGATGAAAAAAACAAAAATGATCAAAGAAATAAAAAGAAACAAGCATATTTAAAGAGAAAACGGAATCATGTTGAACATGCTAAAGAAAGAGATATAAATCAAGTTGGTAAACAAATAGATCAGTGTGAACACATAAGACCACCCAAGAGAAAGATGTATGTAGATATGAATGAAGCTTTTTGCACAAATCAAAATTGTTCAGAAAATCAAATGGTTGATGAAAATGGACACCATAATAGTTGGACAAAGGCAACTTATAAAGATCCCATTAAATATATACACTCTTTCCATGATAAGGTTAAGTCAGGGCCAGAGTATGTCTGTACATGTTGTGATCAGTTGTGGTATAGGTCATCTGTAAAAAAATGTAATCGTGATGCTTACTCTAAGTCTCCTTTAGCTATCGTTGATGCTTGTATTACTGGAAATAGAAGCATAGACAATGTTGAATGGATTTGCACAACATGTGATTCTAATATCAGGGATGGCAGATTACCTACATGCGCAAAAGCTAATAAAATGGAATTTCCTCCTAAGCATGACATGTTGAATTTAACACATCTTGAAGAACGACTCATCTCACCAAGAATTCCATTCATGCAAATACGTGAGCTACCTAGAGGTGGTCAGTTAAGTATACATGGCAATGTGGTCAATGTACCTGCTGATGTTAATGTTACAGTCAATAGCTTACCAAGATCAATAAATGATTCTCAAACCATACCAATTAAACTTAAACGAAAGCTCAGTTATAAACATCATTATAAATTTCAGAATGTCAGACCAAAGAAAGTGCTAGAAGCGGCTAAATATCTTGCAGACACAAGTGCATTATTTAAAGCAGAGGGTATAACAATTAAAGACAACTGGATAAATAGTTTACAAGAAAACAATAATGAGTCTGATGAGGAATGGCAGGAATATATTGAGAATGACAAAGACCTACTAGTCAATGATTCAGTCGTTAGCAATTTAGTTGATCAAACTGACGATACCACTATACTTAACAATGTATCTAATTTAGACAATGATAATTGGTGTGAAGTAGAGGAACGTCCATCAGGTAACATGGATACTTTATTACAAGAGCCAGATATAAATGAAAATGGTGATGATATAATAAGCTTTGCACCAGGTGAAGGCAATAAACCTTTAGGAGTGTTTATGGATAAAGATGCTGAATACCTCTCATTTCCTACTATATTTTGTGGCAAACGTAGACATGACAACAAAGATAGAACTACACCTGTACATTATAGTACTGTATGTAAATGGGAACTAAGGAATAGAGATAGACGAGTAGCTGAAAGTGTACCTAATATCTTTTTTAAACTGAAAAAGTTACAAATCAAACAAATCCAAGGAAGTGCTACTCTGTCATTAAGAAAATGTAAGACTAAAGGTAAAAAATACACAGCAGGACAATTGAAATGCCCAGAAACAGTTGACAATTTGGTAAGACTTGATGAAGGATTTAGAGTGCTCAGAAATCTTAGAGGATCACCACCATACTTTGAGAAGTGTAAGAAAGACTTGTTTGCTATGATTCGTCAACTTGGTAAACCTACATGGTTTTGTTCTTACTCAGCAGCTGAAACTAGATGGGTTCATTTACTTAAGATACTAGGCAGATTAGTAGATAAGAAAGACTACAGTGATCAAGAAATTAGTACAATGACATGGCAAAAGAAATCAGAATTGATCCAAAAAGATCCTGTAACATGTGCTCGGAACTTTGAACATATGGTTCAGGTTTTTATACATGATTTTATGAAAAGTTCATTACAACCTATAGGGGAAATACAAGACTTTTTCTATAGAGTTGAATTTCAGCAAAGAGGATCGCCTCATATTCATGCTTTGTTTTGGATAAAAGATGCCCCACAGTATGAAACAGTCCCTAATGATCATATTGCTGCATTTGTAGATAAACATGTCACCTGTCATTATGACACATCTGAGGACATGACAGATCTAATGAACCTCCAAGTGCATAAACATGCTAAAACATGTAAAAAGAAGGGTCAGAAAGTATGTAGATTTAATTTTCCTCTACCTCCAATGCCACGTACTATGATCTTGCAACCTCTTGACATAACATCATTTGATGAAGTGGAACAAAAAACTATCAAAGTAAATTCAGAAGCTATAAAAACATTGCTTGAGGATATGAAATATGGAGAAAGCATAACATTTGAAGAATTTTTACAAAAACTCAATCTTGAGGAAGATAATTACATACAAGCCATTAGATATACACTTAAACGTGATACTCTCTTTCTAAAACGTCTACCTTCAGAAATACGAGTAAACAATTACAACACAAATCTTTTGAAGGCATGGCGTGCTAACATGGATATACAGTATGTATTAGATCCATATGCTTGTGCAGTATATATATTGTCATATATCACTAAAGGACAAAGAGGTATGAGTAGTCTTCTAGAGAAAGCATGTGAAGAAGCTAAGTCAGGCGACAAAGATATTAAAGACAGAGTAAGACATATTGGCAATAAGTTTCTTAATGCTGTTGAAGTCAGTGCTCAAGAAGCTGTCTACCTTGTTTTGCAAATGCCATTAAGGAGAGCATCTAGAGACTTTCAGTTCATAAATACTTCACATCCGGATGAAAGAACATTTTTACTAAAATCTATGAACAAGATTCAGGAACTACCTGACAATTCAGTTGAAATTGAGTCTGACAACATCATTAAAAAATATCAGAGGAGACCCCACAAATTAGACAATCTCTGTCTAGCTGACTTTGTTGCTTGGTACAATTGTGTGTCACAAAAGCACAACTTGGAGGTATCTGACAATGCTCAGTCAAATGACGACTATTTGCCTGAAAGAGAAAGTGCTGACAATGTTGATGATGATCATAATGATGAGGATGATAACACGTTTGAATTTCAAGAGCAATATGAGTTACGAGGTGGTTTAAAACTTGTTAAGCGTAAAAAACCCAAAATACTTCGCTCTGTAAGATTTAATAAAGAAAAAGACACTGAAAATTATTACAGAGAACAACTTATGTTGTACAGTCCATGGCGAAATGAACAGAAAGATCTCATTAAAGACTTTGATACTTTTCAGGAAAGTTTTGAATCACAAAAACATTATATTACTGAGAGAAGAGAACAGTATGAACACAATTCTGAACTGCTTGACAAAGCTATGGAAGATATTCAACATGTTGATGAAGAAGATGAACCAACTGTAGCACCTAATGCACAACACATCAATGAACAAGATAAACAAGCTGAAAAGAAAGCTAGTGAATTGTATGGATGTTTTGACCCAGGTAAAAACAAACAACATAATCAATATGATTTAATGAATGACATAGGGGTCTTTCCAAGAACTAATGATGATGAAGATTTAGTTGTCAAACGAATGGGAGACTCTGAATATAGAGCATTAGTAAGATCACTTAATAAGAAACAAAGAGCATTTTTCTATCATGTATTGCATTGCATTAAAACTAAAGATGAGCAGCTAACACTATTTCTCAGTGGTGGAGCAGGTGTAGGCAAGTCAACAGTAACTAATGCACTCTATGAAGCACTAATCAAATATTATAATAGCATGCCAGGTGAAAATCCTGATGATATCAAAGTACTTAAGGTAGCACCTACAGGTAAAGCAGCCTTTAACATTAGAGGAAATACTCTTCATTCTGCTTTTAAAATACCAGCCAACAGAGGGTTTGACTATTGTACACTTGATAGAGATAGACTAAATACTATTAGATCACAGCTTGGCAAACTGAAAGTCATTTTCATCGATGAGATTTCCATGGTAGGTGCTGGAATGTTTAATTTCTTAAACTTGCGTCTACAACAGATAATGGGTACTCAGCAAATATTTGGTGGTATTTCAATAATAAGCGTTGGTGACTTCTTTCAACTAAAACCTGTATTTGATAGGTGGATATTTCAATCACCAAACAATAATAATTATGGTCCATTAGCTACAAATCTATGGCAGCAACAATTTAAAATGTTTGAGCTAACAGACATAATGAGACAAAAAGATGACAAACATTTTGCAGAGCTGTTAAACCATCTGAGGGAAAGCAAACATAATGATGATGATATGGAAATATTGAAAGCTAGAATCCTAAAAGAAGAACCTTCTAGCATTAACTACCCAATGACTACTACTCATCTGTTTGTGAAGAATGCAAGTGTTGATGCTCATAACAATGCTATATATGCAAACAGTACTAATCATAAAGCTGAAATAAAAGCTGTTGATATCATAGTAGCAGACGCTAGTGATTCACTTAAAGAAAAATTCAAAAAACAAATTCCTACTGATGCTACTAAAACCATGGGACTTTTTTCAGTTGTTAAAACTGCAGTAGGTTTAAAGTATGACTTGACAACAAATGTTGCAGTAACAGATGGGATGACTAATGGAGCAGAATGTATCATTCAAAAAATAGACTATAGAGTAGAGAATTCATCTAGACCTAGTATCATATGGGTATTATTCTCAGAGAGTAATATTGGTCATAACTACCGCAAAGAGTATTCACATTTGTACACTAACAATATAGATAAATCATGGACACCAGTACTAGAAATATCCAGACAGTTTAGGCTTAATAAGAGAGCTCAAGCTTATGTCATTAGAAAACAATTTCCTTTGAGACCAGCTGCAGCTAAGACAATTCATCGTTGCCAAGGTGACACTCTTAATGCAGCAGTACTAGATTTTCCACAATCAGCTTTACAGCACATACACTATGTCGGATTGAGTAGAGTAAGAAATCTCTCAACTTTACACATTTTGAATTTAAATGAAAATAAGATTAACATAGACAAGGCTGTTCAACAGGAAATGCATCGTCTCAGAATGGAATCAACTTTACAGTGTTCATTACCAAATTTGTATGAAACAACCAGTACAAAAACGCTAACCATACTATTTCAAAATGTTCGCTCACTCAACCTTCACATTGATGATATCCGTAATGATTATAATGTACTAGCATCAGATATTAATATTTTTGTTGAAACATCCTTATGCTCCAAAGATAATGATCAAACGTTCGGTGTCAAAGACTTTGTATTTTACAGGAATGATTTCAGTCCATCTCAGTCCACTAGACCTAAATATGGCACAGCAGTTTACATTAAACCAGACATAACATGTGAAACAGAACCTGTCAGATGTAATTACAATGAAGTAGAAATTACTATGATGAAACTTGATTATAAAGGCCAACCATTGTACATCATAGGCATTTATCGATCAACTAGTAAAGTAACTATGGCAAGACTAATTGATGCCCTAACATATGTGCATACACAATACAAACTTGATGATCAAAATAGTCTGAAAGTAATTATGGGAGACTTTAATTTCAATATTAATGAGAATTCTTCTGATAAAAAGAAATTACAGGAATACATGGTAACTACAAAGAAATATACACAGATAATAAAAAAGTATACCACAGACTATAAATCTTTAATAGACCATATATACACAAATATTTCACAGCAGGATATTGTACTTACTGGTATATTAGAATCTTACTTTAGTGATCACAAACCAATATTCATTCAACTTACTAAATAAATAATCTTATTTTATATTATTATATAAAAGCTGTAGTCAAAATTTATTTGAAATTCAGTTATCAGTTTAATCATGCTTATTGTAATTGGTCTAAAATTTCTGAACTACACTAGAATACAAATTTTGAATTTGAATAGATACACAATAATACACATTACATGTGTGTGTGTGTGTGGGGGGGGGGGGGGGGAGGGTTGTTGGAATAATGAAAGTTTATCATGAACACTTCACATCATTTATTCATTTTGGTAAGTATACTTTCCATTAAATGATTTTGTATTGATATTATTTGCAGTCATAGAAATATGCACATATATTACAGTTATCATATTGTATAATATCTCTTTAATTATTCTTTAAATTCTCTGTTTGTTTTTTCAGATCAGAAAACTATACATTACATATACATGGCTACTGCTTCATGCATACAACAGCAACTGCACAGATCGAGGATTGAAATGATACATTCCATCAACACCTATGACAACTTGATATTTACAAGCAAATACTATACTGAAAAATAATTATTGGAACAAAAATGGTCAATGCCTAACTCCACAAGGAACAATCTGCAATAATATTTTCTACAAATGAATATCAACTACACAAGGAACAATCTGCAATGATATTTTCTACAAATGAATATCAACTACACAAGGAACAATCTGCAATGATATTTTTCCTACAAATGCACATTAATTGTGCAAGAACATTCTGTGACATGTTTATATATATTCTCCAGATGAATATCATGGAATTGTACAAGCACCAGTAACACACTAACATTACCTATGTTTGAGGTGTATACAAATAATATTTGAGATCATAAAATGAATTGCAGCAACCTGAACATGTTACTTCCAACGTCATCTTCATTGGAATGCAACATATGTACATTAGCTAGGACAGCATATGAAAACCAGATACCTAGCATATTACCAGTACTGTATAGTCATAGTGTGGCATCCCATGCATCAACCAATTGAGTGTAATTGAATATTGACATTGACTTCTATACATTTATGACATTTTCACTGCTGTTGCATATGTTATATGATACTTTACCAAAAGTGAATATTTTTATTGATAATATTGTAAAAGTTAAAATTGTTTTTGTCATGTGATGTACAAATTAAACCATGCTCAGTACCTATCAAAATAAAAGCTTGCAGTCTCTGAAATGTAATTATTACAAAAATAGACAAAGTTGAATGATTCAGTTAACAATCTTGATGTCAGGGGGGGGGGAGGAGCACTTCTCAGTTCATTTTCTGTGAAGGAGCTTGAAGTGCCTTGCTGATGTTTAGTAATAATTGATAGAGGCTGAGCTATAATATCAATATAATATCATTACCTATTGTTTTAATACTAGACTATGCTGACATTCCTGTATGACATCTCTTGTTTCCACAAAATTTAATTTCCACGAGTTATGTTGCCATTGGCAGCTTGATTTTTTCTTTCGTGAATAACATGAGGAACATTTAGGAACATTTCCCTCATGCATAATGAATGAGGGAAAATTAGTTCTAATTTTCCACTAATCGTCCACTAAACCTCCCTCGGCTTCGGAGACATTTAATCACTAATATCAACTAATAATTGACAGGATATTGTATTTCAGCCAATAAGAGTCAACCAAAACATAGCGGCTAACACGATTGACTTTCGAATGGTTTCGAGAAAAATTATATATAAAATTTATAGCTCAAGTTTGAACAAATTTCTACACTTTAATGGTTTTTTACTTGTTCAAGAACAACATTCATGGCAACGAATACCTTTCACGATAAGTTTTCAATTTATAGAAAAACAGAAGAATCACAAACATTGACTGTTTGATTGTTTGATATTCTACCCCCTAAAGAATAATGAACTGAATGAAATAAAAATTTCCTCTAAAATCCCTCAGATCGCGTCGAAAATGCATATGCGTCAAACACAATATAAAGTTGAGGTATATGAACTTTATTGTCAATATTTTTTTATTCTTCTGTATTTATGAATTAAAGACTTATCGTGAAAGGTATTCGTCGTTTTTTTAATGTTCTATCCCCTATCAGCTTGCAGGGCCTGTGATCGCAAATGTTATAACTTTCGATCGTAAACTTTTCTTTTCTCTAGTTAACTAATTCAATTATCTGCCATTGTAAATGTGTTTCCTCCCAAAAGGACGGAAAAAAGGGAATGCTGCCAGTATAAATTAGTAGTGACGTTTTGTAATGCAAATTATAAATGTGGCATTCAAAATAACCTAAGTCACTCGGAACAAGCTACACCGTAAGAATTTTGCTATACATCTATTCAATCTAAATATAGTTGATCAAATAAATGTTTTCAAACATTTTCCAGTGAATAATCATCCTGAAGAACAAATTTCAAGTTAAGGACGTTCCTGGGTATTGCTCCCGCGCATCGTTACTGCGCAGATTGAGCGCGCGCGCTCATTACCATTGGTCAATTTATTGATTATATTTCCTTCACTTGTTTTTCAGCCAAGTCCCATTTGTGTTGAATTACATTGAAAAACAATTGAGTTTATTTTTTGTATTTTAGATTCAATTCGCTACAAAAAGAAGAAATATTAAACGTTTTACGCTGTAAACGATAGACTATTAGAACCCAGTCTCCGCGGGGTATTCAAGATGACCAGATTTTTTTCAACTTTGCGCGCCATGCCGTAAGATATATCGAAAACAAAGGCGGCGATCCCTATTATTTTCTTTCGTGATATGAAGCTTTTTATTAAGACTACAACACATGTATTCGCCCAACGGGTCATGCAATTACGCACTCTTTGAAAAACAAACTTGAGCAAATTAATTTCAAATTGAACTCGAAACCATCTTATTATACTAAAAGAGGACCTTTTTATATTTTCCCAGGTGCGGATCCAGGATTATCTTCAGGAGGGAGTGCACTACTCAGTATGTATTGGAAATAAGAAGGATATTTTGGGAAAATGTTTAATAATGCAAAGACGTAAAATCCTTTTAGGAGGCGTGCGCATCCACGGCCCCTGCACCACTCCGCAAGATCCGTCACCGAGATGAAATTTATATCAAATGTGGAGGTACATTGCTGTTACAAGAGTAAACAAACTAAGAGAACCTATCTCCGGATCCCATTATATCTCTATCAAGTTTCTCTTCTTGTTTCTCTCATCAGATAGTGCGATAGTGCCACTAGGTATGAGAGCTGACAAACGCATCGCTGATTCACAAATAACGGCATCGTCTACTATAGTGGTCACACGTTACCTTGCTATGTGTGTATTAATGAACAACGTTGAAGTCAGGCATGGGTATCTAGACAAGTGCTTTATAGAAAAAATTCACTGCAACCATTTCAAAGACTATATCAGAATGAGGAAGATTTCAAAATTTCATCACTGTATTATTTAATGATCAAACTTTACAGAGGTTTTAAATAATAAAGTTTTGAGAGTGTGAATTAGGATGTTGGCCTTACTAACCTAGTTTTCGTGTTTTCCATACAGCTCTGCAGTTATTCAATATATCAAATTAAAACTCGGTCAAATTACTATAAACGATATACTCTATCTGTCAGATTTTTATAAATATTGAAAGTTCAAGGTGCTCATTACCAGTCCCCTGCTCTTTATTGATAGTGTCTATGCACGCATGCACTCCTGGTGATACAAAGTAGTTCATCAACATGTCGCAATGCTTATTGGGAAGAATAAACTAATTTGATCAAATATAGCTGTACATGCTTGATACCCATATGACAAAGATTAAGATTATGCTTGCATCGCTTGTAACTGTTGAGAGATTTGTTCTTGCATTTCATCATTGAATGACCTAAACCCCATAGGGGTTTATCAATACCACATCGTGAACACATCTTGCAAACAGCCCGAAATACTTGCACTCATGTGGAAGCAAGTCACTTTCAGACTTAGCTAGAGGCTGACAGCAGATCGTAGAAGAACCGTCAGTAACGAACACGTATCTTATCTGCGACACGTTAGGTCCGTTTGTAGAATGAGTTCGTTGTACGTAACGTTGCTGTTACTGTTCCTTGTTGTCCAAACGCAGCCGTACTCTTCTAAAGAACGGAGGTAAGAAAGTCTTGGAACATTTGTTTTGTTGATTATAAAAATAAACTAATTCTAAAAGGGATTACGCATTGCATTCGGGCTGTAGTTCAATGGGTCTATGTTGAGGAGATGTTACTGAATGCTAATAGCTAATAATCCTAATAAGTGTTAACGTGGAGAATCATACAATAGGTCAAAATGGCAGTAGGGACTTAGATTGTTAAAGACAACCTTATAATATGGATCGCTAAATTATACGTATATAAACTCTAGGGGTCGACTGCATCAAGCTTTAATAAAGATATCCATCAGGAAAAAATATTCACTGCATTAAGAATTTGTGTAGATTTCATCAGCGAGATATGTTTCCATTAATAGCGATATATCACGCTTTGCATAACCGATAACAATAGTTTTTGTTTTAGTTTTTTGGTGTCTATATTTTTTCTTCACAATGCAATTATTAGTATAGCTAATATTAATGGTTTTCTCCTGTAGAGGTATACCTTTAACGCTCAGGGGCAGTGCAAAAGAATTATGTTTGAATGGCAGTACAGCGTCTCTCAAACCTATGCAACGACAAATTTGCGAACAATATAAGAAGACTCGCGATGTTGTGTATGAAGCGCTAGCTTTAGCTGTGGATGAATGTCGAACAAAGTTAAAAGATTATCCCTGGAACTGCTCAGGAATCAAAGCATCACAGATACTGCAACACAAGGGAATGATGCAAACAGGTAAACTACAGTTTGTTTATGATTTTCCATTATTCATATATTCAGTCGTTCGTTTATTCTTTTGTTATTTTCCATGTGTTTTCGCCAGTGTGAAATTTGCTTAAGGAGGAAAAATAAGTTCCGAGAAATGACAATGAAATAATTTTTTAACAGGATATTGATTATAAGGTCAAGAGGATAATAATGATGCATTCTTATCTGAACATTGGATTCTGCTTTATTGGTTTTAGGTTTCACACAATTCTGCTTCCTGACATTTCACATGGGGAGATTTTAAAGCTTTTAGGACAAACATTTCAATTGTTTCGTACATTTATGTGTATCAAGAGAGTATGAGATAAGAGAGCTTATTCCAGGACCTCATCAGTGGCTGTACTCGTCGTGCTATTTTGAAAAACTCAATTTCCGCACTGTTGTCTTCAGTGTTTTGACGATGCGACCGCGCCTACTGCAATGTTTTCAATCCAGTTCTTTTCCCAAAATAACTTCTGATCCCCTGATGAGTGTAAAGCCCAAAACAGGGATAACCTCTCTTATTTCACACTCTCTTGTGTATATATATTAATTTTTTTTTCTTTTTAGATACTCTTGAGAGTGCTTATGTACATGCTCTCACGTCATCTGCTATCATGTTTAAAGTCACAAATATGTGTTTGACGGGAAAGCTTCATGGTAAATGTCATTCTTCAAAAGAGCTACGACATCACACTGTCACGAGAGCTGACTGCAGTTACAACTTTACACGCATGCGCGAAAAACTGCGACGAATGACAATATTATACCTTTCAGAACGGAACTATTATAGAAGAATTTATATTGATCGTATGTATGACTCAATCAACTTTAGAATCACACACGAAAGGCAGGTAAGCAATGTCTGCTGATTGATTGGACGATTGCACGATTGCACGATTGCATGATTGCACGATTCCAGGACGATTGGATGATTGGATGAGGAACTGATCGATTGAGCGACTGATGAATCGAGCGATAGTTGTTGGGTTGATGAATAAGGTTAACCTGATAAACAATGGCGACTTTTAGATAAAGTACAAATACAGGTTTCTGAGCAAATAATTTCATTGTTTATTTCTTCATTTCAAGCTTTTGTTACATTTAGTTAACTTATTTATATCGACGATTTTTCGTGGGACAATGTGAAGCATTCTTCACGGTTGAAATATACATAATAAACAAAAATTTACATTTTGTTACGGTGACTATATTCGTTGATAAATCGTATCCGTCTTTCTGAGCTGTTTGTTAAGTTAAGTTTATGAAGTCTTGAGTATTTAAAATTTGAGATAACCTGGTTTCTTTTTCTTGGCATTCATTGTTCTTTTCACTTGATCTTTAATTTCTTTCTTTGCATCATCTTTTTCACGGTGAGCTGATTCCAACTACTTACTCTGTCATTTCAGGCCTCTTGCTGTTTAAAATACGCTGACAAAACAACAAGAAGGTTTCTGGATCCGGTGTCACCAGGTGTTGAGTCTTTATTGATGAGGCACAATTACAAAGCTGGTAGAAAGGTAAGCAGTATCAAGTTGAACTACTGGGTTTTGTTTCCTCAGGCATTTTTTCATTGTTACTTTTTAAAATATACGCGCGCTCTGATTGGCTGAGACACGTGCTCTTTTACTCAACAAAGCACTGAACGTTACCATGGAAATAGTGGGCAACATGTCTTCCACCGACTTTTCCCGATTTGAATTCGAATTTGTTTAATGAAAACGGCGAAAATAAAAGTGAAAAAATGTGAAAAAATATCAAGCGAAAACCCGGATTCGAGCAATGAGGCCGACAGAGAGAAATCGTTGGAAAAACAGCTTGGCAAAACGACGAAGTACAATGGTAAAAACAAAAAAGGATTAAAAAGGATTTAATTTTTCAGTTACATTAACAATAACATCGGCAAGCTAAAAGAAACCATATTGAATAATAATTATCGGAAAGAAAATTGCAAACGATATTTTCTCCAAATAAAAAGTAACATTTTTGATTACTATTTTGTTCTGAAAAAACTACTGCATAAGAAGCAACTGCAAAGTACAACTTCCGGGATTTTCTATAATTATTTCTTTTCAAAGTTAACGTTCAAATTTACAAAACTAAATATTTCATATAAATACCTTGTTTAAGTTCAGAATCAAGTGATCAAAAAGAGCCTCAAGTACCACCACTTGAAGAAATGAAAGATTTGAGGAAGCTAGAGTTGTTTAGATTTTACACCGAAGTACGCACAGGCGAAGAGTACAGCAAATCTACTCTCATTTCTATGAGGCATGCAATTGAACGGCACCTAAATAATTTACCACACAACCGTTCATTGAAGTTAAACTCAGACGCCTTCACGTACAAATCCAACAAAATGCTCAACGCCAAAATGAAAGATCTAAAACAACAAGGAAAACACAAGGTAGAGCACAAGCAGCCAGTCCATGTCAGCGACTTACAGAAGCTCAAAGAAAGCCCATCTCTACAGCTTACAAATCCACTATCTCTTGTAAGAAATGTTTGGTTTCACATAGCACTATATTGGTGTAGACGTGGAAGAAAAGGCCAACGCTACCCGAAGTCGTCAAGTTTTATATTTGAATCTGACGAGCATGGGCAGAATTGACTCACGACAAATCAACAAAGAATCATCTTGGAAGTCTTTAAAACAATCCAACCTACCAGAAGCAAGCAAGGATGTATGAAATTGGTATTAGGTAATGAAGCTGCTACTGCAGAAACTAAATCCAGAATGCGAAGCTCTATTCCAAATGCCATCAGATCATCACATTTGCAGAAATACTGCCAGTTGAAGCATTACAACTCACGCACCTTCACGCCAACCGCTCCAAAAGTGCGGCGATGTTTTATCGGAAGCCTTAACTGGTAATCATCTTCAGCAGGCCGAAAAAAAGCTCAAAAGAGATGATGAAGATCATTGTAGTCGGTTGCAATATTTCTTCAGTTTAAATAAGCTTTGCTTCACACCCTAAGTCTACTTAGAGACATCCTCTTGTCTGTTACTGTGATTTTTGTCAGCTTTTCAATTTGTCAGCTTTTCAATTTGTAACAATGAAGGAGTTTCACTAGATGTCTAAAAGCGATCAAACTCATACCATTTTTGACGTGTCTTTCGCAAATGTTGAACTGAGCTGTTTACATTTGCACCAGTTGTTAGCCAATAAACAGCTAATGTACGTTGGGAGAATTGTTCGTCATTAAAGTGTAAATAAACGCAAAATCGCCTTTTTACTTTCATTTTTCTTGTCAGAATATTTTATAAATATTAATTAACCAATCATATTGCTGTGTGATTATGTATTGATTTAATGAATGTATTTGTGCATTTCTAGATTGTACGTGAAATGATATGCAACTCAATAAAAATACAAGGGGAATGTAAAGAGAGAGATTTCAATGGAGACGGATACGGATACGAATACGGATACGGATTCGGATACGTCAGATGTCACGGAGAATATGTATACTTCAAGGATGTGTCAAAACATATCTACACAAAACTTATATCCAGAGAAGCAAGACAAGTGCATCTAATACAGAAAACCAAAACACTCGCTTCTGTAAACGCTCGCAGAATTCGTTCGACGTCTCTCGTATATACCAATAAATCTCCGAACTTCTGTCGAGCAGATCCGACGCTTGGGATTCTGGGTACTGAAGGAAAGCGATGCTCGGAAAAGAAGTCTGCTGTGAACTACTGCGGTAGTTATTGCTGTGGCCATTACAGCACCAAGAAAACACCCATACTCGTACAGTGTGGTAAATGTACTTTTCACTGGTGTTGTGAAATTAAATGCACCAAGGTGTGTAAAGATACCGTTGTTGAGCATCGTTGTCTATCATATCAGCCTAACAATGGCACTAAAGTGGTTTGAATTCCATTCATCTACAACACAAAATTTCCCTCTCTTAACATCTCTCACTATTGTACTGAAATTCAGTTATTATTCAATAAATCACCCATATGTAGTCGACAGGCATTACTTTACTCGATTTTCAATGAATTGATGTGTATTTTTATGCTAAATTTACGCATATTGCCATATTGCACATACTTCACGGGTATAGCTTTCCCTTGAGATTAACATTGGAAGATCTCCAGCGTATTTTTTTTTGGAACGGGTCCACGAATCTGTAGCAAATGATAGCTTTGATAACGTTGATAGCTCAGCAGATAACTAGTATAAATACAACAATACGCATGACAAAACTGTTAAACCTGACACAAAATCTGGTCCTATGAATACTGATGTGGATATGCCCTCCGAACAAAGCAGTCTAAACAAGCAAGGACAAAAAACATCTATCGATAGGAAATAACTAAGCTTCCGCATTTTTAAATCCCTTATTACTCGTGCCGTAGGCAACGAGTCTAAAAATGCAAGCCATTCTTCGTCGTCGTGGTATTTCTCCGAGATTTCGACTTCATTCCCAGGGTCCTTCGATAGCGAAAGAGAGTAGACTGGGGACTAGGTTGCTATTGGTTGCTAGGCCAGTGGTCATGTTGCTAATTTTGACCTAGGAAATAAAACAATTGTTATTCCATTCCAAGAGTATAAAAATTGTAATTATATTGCCTTCAAACAGTGTTCTTTGTATATGGAAAAAACGCTTCGAAAATTCAAGACGAGACGAGTGGAGACGGAATGTCTGAAAAGTTGCATACTTGCGAAAAGCCATTCGAAGGCTTTACAAATTTGCATTTTACACTAAAAAAAGCTTTCATAACTTCCTCAACTGTTTTCATTTCAACAGAAAACAAGACATAGATTAAGTTATTTTCTAAAATTCAGTGTCTCAGGAATGTTTAAATGTCAAAAAGTTGAGAATACTAAGGTGTGAAAAGTTTGTTTACATGTCGGTCGCTAAGAAAAAGAACGGCATGTTCGCGATCGAGTGTATTTGTCCGCGACTTTTAATTTCCCGAAAAAATAATATAAATAATCCACGCCCAATGTGGTTTCCGAAGTAATTTTAGGCTAACTTGGTATTAGGCTTGGCTATTAGACTTGGTATAATACGCATCTGGTTTTTCGAAGCAATTTTTTTAGAAAACTATTTTGATAACGAATTTTTGAATCTACTAGCTTCTCCTCGTAACCGTTCTCGTTGGCCGGTCCTTGGAATTCCGATAAATCCCCCAGGTCCTTCGGAAATCCGAAATCGAACATCCCCCCTCCCCTTCGGAGTTCCAAAATCAAAAACCCCTCCCTCCCCTATGAAAAAAACATTTCTTGAAAACACAAATAAACATGTTTTTTTATATCCCTTGTTTCATTATTTTCAATATGCCAAACATTTTTTATCATTCATCACTATTATTTAAGGGCACGAGTAATCGATCGCAGATCGTCTAGTTTGTACTAAATTTCGCGGGGCTTAATTTTCGCGATTTTCGCGATTTTAAAATAATCGCGAAATTTAAGACGCGCGAAAAAAGGTTCTCGCGAAATTTATATAACCACGCGAAATTTAATATCATACTATATTTTTTTAATCAAGGGAAAAATGAATTACAGACATAATTTTTTAAGCATTTTCAAATACTTAAGCTTGTACGTTGGAGCTCTCTTCTTCTGAGTCACTTGTTTCTTCTTCGCGCTGCAGTTCCTTCAAAATGTCCTTAGTGCAGTCATCGAATAATCCATTCAGGCCTGGCTCCTTATATTTTGTCATTACCAGCTGTTTATATCTATAGTATTTGTCTACCCATTGCAGTGGCATCCATTTCAATAACAACAGTAATTAGAATTTCTAGTCCCCCTTGCACAAGTGGTGATCGACGGTGCTTTGTATCCACAACTTTCGCGTAAATAACTCCAGCTCCTCTCAAAATAAGAAAGCGTGTATGCCTTGAAATTTCTCTTACGTATACTACATGGTTTTGTTCAGTAAATTTAGCTGTAAGAGACAGTTTTTTTATTAAGAAAATGATTGATTAAATAAAATAATTATGCTAATTGTACGACCAACCGTTTCATGCTGATCGCTTTTTGAGAAATTTCGCGAAATTTAATTCCCTTTAATAAATCTTTAAGGCCAAATCGCGACATTTAAGCCCTGCGAAATATGCCTGTTCCATTTTCGCGAAATTAACTACCCGCGAAAATAAGTACGAATAAGGTAGTTATTTTACAAGAGAGATTGTGTGGTGAAGAGGAGAAATACAGTGGAGAAAGGACAAACATATAATAATAGATAAAAACTAATTAGTTGCCCTGTACAAATTTGAAATCATAATGTTTACAAAAATATTGAAAGTAGAAGAGATCTTTTTATCTAAAATTGTAATGATAAAGAAGATTAATGGAAATTAACAATAATATTATTCTAGGAATTATTATAAGAAAAAAAACCCAGATATATGTATTATATGAGATAAGAGACCTTATACCCCGTATTGGGCTTTATACTCATCAGGGGATCTTTTTATTCTATTTTTAAACTAAAGTTATTTAGGGAACGGAACGTGATTATCCAGATTTTAGGAGCAAGGTTACATTGTCAAAACAACAGTGCGAAGATTGTTAACAAGTTTCTGAAAATAGCACGACGAGCAGAACAATTGATGGAGCCGGGGGATAGGCTCTTTTATCTCATACTCTCTTGATTCAAAAATATAAGAAATGCCAATCAAACGATCTCGTACCCAGTGCTTTCTGCGTAGGGATTTCTAAAGAAAGTTACGAAAGAAAAAACTTTCACCGTTGTTTTCTCAAAATGTAAACAGAATTGAAAAGGTGAAAACTTATGATACAAAGAAAATTTAACAAAGAGTTCATATACAAAAATAAAGCCTAAATATTCACGCAATTTCTTATTAATTGACTTAAACGTCAATTGCCAAACGGTCTGATTGTTTACAAATGCAAATGTCACGCATGCGCTGACGTTTGACCGCGGTGCTTCTTGATTCCCGTTATTTCTTATTCCAATTCGACCTTTACATTTCAATCTCTTGAAAGCCAATCACCAATGCAATCTAATAAAGTTTGGAAGAATGAATCGAACATTGCATTCTCGATAGAAACGCTTCAGTTGGTTTGGCTGTAACGTCCATCCATCGATGAGAGTGGATCTTTATACGTGTAAGCTCAGTGACTTTATTTAAACAGTAGATCTGTTTTATAGTACACAGGACACAATCTTTTATAAAAGAAAAAGAAATAAAAACGACCTAGCAGTAAAAAATGCGTTAAGTCCCAAAGCAGTTTGTCCAGGATTGACCAGCATGAAAAAGGGACCCATTTTCCACACCCATAGCCTCTAACACAGGCAATCTTAGGGGCATCACAAAATTTTTCTTGTCACAAAGTTTTGTGATGAGCCTAAGAATGTCTGTGTTCGAGGCTACCTGACACCCATGGCCTGATCATAGAAGTAATAAATAAAAGTGTATTTATGTTAACGGCGAAATTAGTGCTTTATAGAAAAAATCACAGCTTCCATTTCAAAGAGTATATCAGAATGAGGAAGATTCCAAAATTTTATCACTGTATTATTTAATGTTCAAAATTTACAGGTGTTTGAAATAAGAAAGTTTTGAGTGTCAATTAGGATGTTGGCCTTACCAACCTTGTTTTCGTGTTTTCCATACATTTCAAAAGCTCACAGCTCTACAGTTGTTCAACATACAAAATAATTAAAACTCTGTCAAAATACTATAAACGATATACTCCTTCTGTTTGTCAAATCAGATTTTCATAAACATTGAAAGTTCAAGGTGCTCATTCCCAGTCCCCTGCTCTTTATTTATAGTGTCTATGGTGTATTCGATTTTGTATTTTAAGAGTTAAAACTCATCATTTGCATGCATGCACTCCTGGGGATACAAAGTAGTTCATTGACATGTCGCAATGCTTATTGGGAAGAATGAAGTGACGTAAACTAATTTGATCAAATATAGCTGTACATGATACCCATATGGTAAAGATTAAGATTATGCTTGCATCGCTTGTAACTATTGAGAGATTTGTTCTTGCATTTCATCATTGAATGACCTTGATCCCATAGGGGTTTATCAATACCACATCGTGAACACATCTTGCAAACAGCCCAAAATACTTGCACCCATTTGGGAGCAAGTCACATTCAGAGGCTGACATCAGATCGTAGAAGAACCGTCAGAAACGAACACGTATCTTATCTGCGACACGTTAGTAGAATGAGTTCCTTGTACGTAACGTTGCTGTTACTGTTCCTTGTTGTCGAAACGCAGCCGTACTTTTCTAAAAAACGGAGGTAAGAAAGTCTTGGCACATTTGTTTTGTTGATTATAAAAATAAACTAATTCTAAAAGGGATTACGCATTGCATTCTGGCTGTAGTTCAATGGGTCTATGTTGAGGAGATGTTACTGAATGCTAATAGCCAATAATCCTAATAAGTGTTAGAGTGGAGAATCATACAATAGGTCAAAATGGCAGTAGGGACTTAGATTGTTACAGACAACCTTATAATATCAGTGGATCGCTAAAGTATACGTATATAAACTCTAGGGGTCGACTGCATCAATCTTTAATAAAGATATCCATCAGGAAAAAAATATTCACTGCATTAACAATTTGCGTAGATTTCATCAGCGAGATATGTATCCATTAATAGCGATATATCACGCTTTGCATAGCCGATAACAGTAGTTTTTGTTTTAGTTTTTTGGTGTCCATATTTTTTCTTCACTTCTAATATTAATGGTTTTCTCTTGTAGAGGTATACCTTTAACGCTCAGGGGCAATGCAAAAGAATTATGTTTGAATGGCATCACAACGTCTCTCAAACCTATGCAACGACAAATTTGCGAACAATATAAGAAGACTCGCGATGTTGTGTATGAAGCGCTAGCTTTAGCTGTGGATGAATGTCGAGCAAAGTTAAAAGATTATCCCTGGAACTGCTCAGGAATCAACGCATCTCAGATACTGCAACACAAGGGAATGATGCAAACAGGTAAACCACAGTTTGTTTATGATTTTCCATTATTTATGTATTCAGTCGTTTGTTTATTCTTTTGCTATTTTCCATGTATTTACAGCAGTGTGAAATTTGTTTAAGGAGGAAAAATTAGTTCCGAGAAATAACAATGAAATAATTTTTGAACAGGATATTGATTATAAGGTCAAGAGGATAATAATGATGCATTGTTATCTGAACATTGGATTCTGCTTTATTGGTTTTAGGTTTCACAACATTCTGCTTCCTGTCATTTGACATGGGGAGATAGAGTTTTAAAGCTTTTAGGACAAACATTTCAATTGTTACGTACATTTATGTATATCAAGAGAGTATGAGATAAGAGAGCTTATTCCAGGACCTCATTAGTAGCTGTACTCGTCGTGCTATTTTGAAAAACTCAATTTCCGCACTGTTGTCTTCAGTGTTTTGACGATGCGACCGCGCCTACTGCAATGTTTTGAATCCAGTTCTTTTCCCGAAATAACTTCAGATCCCCTTATGAGTGTAAAAGCCAAAACAGGGATAATCTCTCTTATTTCACACTCTCTTGTGTATATATATTAATTTTTTTTCTTTTTAGATACTCTTGAGAGTGCTTATGTACATGCTCTCACGTCATCTGCTATCATATTCAAAGTCACAAATATGTGTTTGACGGGAAAGCTTCATGGTAAATGTCATTCTTCAAAAGAGCTACGACATCACACTGTCACGAGAGCTGACTGCAGTTACAACTTTACACGCATGCGCGAAAAACTGCGACAAATGACAATATCATACCTTTCAGAACGGAACTATTATAGAAGAATTTATATTGATCGTCTGTATGACTCAATAAACTTTAGAATCACACACGAAAGGCAGGTAAGCAATGTCTGCTGATTGATTGTTTGATTGGTTGATTGGACGATTGTTTGATTGGACGATTGGACGATTGGACGATTGGACGATTGGACGATTGGACGATTGGACGATTGGACGATTGGACGATTGGACGATTGGACGATTGGACGATTGGACGATTGGACGATTGGACGATTGGACGATTGGACGATTGGACGATTGGACGATTGAACGATTGGACGATTGGACGATTGGACGATTGGACGATTGGACGATTGGACGATTGGACGATTGGACGATTGCACGATTGCACGATTGCACGCACGATTGCACGATTGCACGATTGCACGATTGCACGATTGCACGATTGCACGATTGCACGATTGCAGGACGATTGGATGATTGGGTGAGGAACAGATCGATTGAGCGACTGATGAATCGAGCGATAGATGTTGGGTTGATAAAAAACGTTAACCTGATAAACAATGCTAATGGCGACTTTTAGATAAAGTACAAATACAGGTTTCTGAGCAAATAATTTCATTGTTTATTTCTTCATTTCAAGCTTTTATTACATTTAGTTTACTTATTTATATCGACGATTTTTCGTAATACAATATGAAGCATTCTTCACGGTTGAAATACACATAATAAACAGAAATTGACATTTTGTTACGGTGACTCTATTCGTTGATAAATCATATCCGTCTTTCTGAGCTGTTTGTTAAGTTAAGTTTATGAAGTTTTGAGTATTAAAATTTGAGTTGACCTGGTTTCTTTTTCTTGATATTCATTGTTCTTTTCACTTGATCTTTAATTTCTTTCTTTGCATCATCTTTTTCACGGTGAACTGATTCCAACTACTTACTCTTTCATTTCAGGCGTCTTGCTGTTTAAAATACGCTGACAAAACAACAAGAAGGTTTCTGGATCCGGTGTCACAAGGTGTTGAGTCTTTATTGATGAGGCACAATTACAAAGCTGGTAGAAAGGTAAGTAGTATCAAGTTGAACTACTGGGTTTTGTTTCCTCAGGCATTTTTTCATTGTTACTTTTTAAAATATACGCGCGCTCTGATTGGCTGAGACACGTGCTCTTTTACTCAACAAAGCACTGAACGTTACCATGGAAATAGTGGGCAACATGTCTTCCACCGACTTTTCCCGATTTGAATTTGAATTTTTTTAATGAAAACGGCGAAAATAAAAGTGAAAAAATGTGAAAAAATATCAAGCGAAAACCCGGATTCGAGCAATGAGGCCGACAGAGAGAAATCGTTGGAAAAACAGCTTGGCAAAACGACGAAGTACAAAGGTAAAAACAAAAAAGGATTAAAAAGGATTTAATTTTTCAGTTACATTAACAATAACATCGGCAAGAAAAAAAGAAACCATATTAAATAATAATTATCGGAAAGAAAATTGCAAACGATATTTTCTTCAAATAAAAAGTAACATTTTTGATTACTATTTTGTTCTGAAAAAACTACTGCATAAGAAGCAACTGCAAAGTACAACTTCCGGGATTTTCTATAATTATTTCTTTTCAAAGTTAACGTTCAAATTTACAAAACTAAATATTTCATATAAATACCTTGTTTAAGTTCAGAATCAAGTGATCAAAAAGAGCCTCAAGTACCACCACTTGAAGAAATGAAAGATTTGAGGAAGAGTTGTTTAGATTTTACACCGAAGTACGCACAGGCAAAGAGTACAGCAAATCTACTCTCATTTCTATGAGGCATGCAATTGAACGGCATCTAAATAATTTACCACACAACCGTTCATTGAAGTTAAACTCAGACGCCTTCACGTACAAATCCAACAAAATGCTCAACGCCAAAATGAAAGATCTAAAACAACAAGGAAAACACAAGGTAGATCACAAGCAGCCAGTCCATGTCAGCGACTTACAGAAGCTCAAAGAAAGCCCATCTCTACAGCTTACAAATCCACTATCTCTTGTAAGAAATGTTTGGTTTCACATAGTGCTATATTGGTGTAGACGTGGAAGAGAAGGCCAACGCTACCCGAAGTCGTCAAGTTTTATATTTGAATCTGACGAGAATGGGCAGTATATCACAATTGACTCACGACAAATCAACAAAGAATCATCTTGGAGGTCTTTTAAACAATCCAACCTACCAGAAGCAAGCAAGGATGTATGAAATTGGTATTAGGTAATGAAGCTGCTACTGCAGAAACTAAATCCAGAATGCGAAGCTCTGTTCCAAATGCCTATCAGATCATCACATTTGCAGAAATACTGCCAGTTGAAGCATTACAACTCACGCACCTTCACGCCAACCGCTCCAAAAGTGCGGCGATGTTTTATCGGAAGCCTTAACTGGTAATCATCTTCATCAGGCCGAAAAAAAGCTCAAAAGAGATGATGAAGATCATTGTAGTCGGTTGCAATATTTCTTCAGTTTAAATAAGCTTTGCCTCACACCCTAAGTCCACTTAGAGACATCCTCTTGTCTGTTACTGTGATTTTTGTCAGCTTTTCAATTTGTAACAATGAAGGAGTTTCACTAGATGTCTAAAAGCGATCAAACTCATACCATTTTTGACGTGTCTTTCGCAAATGTTGAACTGAGCTGTTTACATTTGCATCAGTTGTTAGCCAATAAACATCTAATGTACGTTGGGAGAATTGTTCGTCATTAAAGTGTAAATAAACGCAAAATCGCCTTGTTTCTTTCATTTTTCTTGTCAGAATATTTTATTAACCAATCATATTGCTGTGTGATTATGTATTGATTTAATGAATGTATTTGTGTATTTCTAGATTGTACGTGAAATGATATGCAACTCAATAAAAATACAAGGGGAATGTAAAGAGAGATATTTCAATGGAGACGGATACGGATACGAATACGGATACGGATTCGGATACGTCAGATGTCACGGAGAATATGTATACTTCAAGGACGTGTCAAAACATATCTACACAAAACTTATATCCAGAGAAGCAAGACAAGTGCATCTAATACAGAAAACCAAAACACTCGCTTCTGTAAACGCTCGCAGAATTCGTTCGACGTCTCTCGTATATACCAATAAATCTCCGAACTTCTGTCGAGCAGATCCGACGCTTGGGATTCTGGGTACTGAAGGAAAGCGATGCTCGGAAAAGAAGTCTGCTGTGAACTACTGCGGTAGTTATTGCTGTGGCCATTACAGCACCAAGAAAACACCCATACTCGTACAGTGTGGTAAATGTACTTTTCACTGGTGTTGTGAAATTAAATGCACCAAGGTGTGTAAAGATACCGTTGTTGAGCATCGTTGTCTATCATATCAGCCTAACAATGGCACTAAAGTGGTTTGAATTCCATTCATCTACAACACAAAATTTCCCTCTCTTAACGTCTCTCACTATTGTACTGAAATTCAGTTATTATTCAATAAATCACCCATATGTAGTCGAAAGGCATTACTTTACTCGATTTTCAATGAATTGATGTGTAATGTTATGCTAAATTTACGCATATTGGCATATTGCACATACTTCACGGGTATAGCTTTCCCTTGAGATTAACATTGGAAGATCTCCAGCGTATTTTTTTTTGGAACGGGTCCACGAATCTGTAGCAAATGATAGCTTTGATAACGTTGATAGCTCAGCAGATAACTAGTATAAATACAACAATATGCATGACAAAACTGTTAAACCTGACACAGATTCTGACCCTATGAATACTGATGTGGATATGCCCTCCGAACAAAGCAGTCTAAACAAGCAAGGACAAAAACATCTATCGATAGGGAGTAACTAAGCTTGCGCATTTTTAGATCCCTTATTTGTACTAAATTTCGCGGGGCTTAATTTTCGCGATTTTCGCGATTTTAAAAAAATCGCGAAATTTAAGACGCGCGATAAAAGGTTCTCGCGAAATTTATATAACCACGCGAAATTTAATATCATACTATATTTTTTTAATCAAGGGAAAAATGAATTACAGACATAATTTTTTAAGCATTTTCAAATACTTAAGCTTGTACGTTGGAGCTCTCTTCTTCTGAGTCACTTGTTTCTTCTTCGCGCTGCAGTTCCTTCAAAATGTCCTTAATGCAGTCATCGAACAATCCATTCAGGCCTGGCTCCTTATATTTTGTAATTTCCAGCTGTTTATATCTATCAAGTATTGCTCTACCCATTGCAGTGGCATCCATTTCAATAACAACAGTAATTAGAATTTCTAGTCCCCCTTGCACAAGTGGTGATCGACGGTGCTTTGTATCCACAACTTTCGCGTAAATAACTCCAGCTCCTCTCAAAATAAGAAAGCGTGTATGCCTTGAAATTTCTCTTACGTATACTACATGGTTTTGTTCAGTAAATTTAGCTGTAAGAGACAGTTTTTTTGATTAAAAAAATAACTGTTTAAATAAAATAATTATCCTAATTGTACGACCAACCGTTTCATGCTGATCGCTTTTTGAGAAATTTCGCGAAATTTAATTCCCTTTAATAAATTTTTAAGGCCAAATCGCGAAATTTGAGCCCCGCGAAATATGCCTGTTCCATTTTCGCGAAATTAACTACCCGCGAAAATAAGTACGAATAAGGTAGTTATTTTACAAGAGAGATTGTGTGGTGAAGAGGAGAAATACAGTGGAGAAAGGACAAACATATAGATAAAAACTAATTAGTTGCCCTGTACAAATTTGAAATCACAATGTTTACAAAAATATTGAAAGTAGGAGAGATCTTTTTTATCTAAAATTGTAATGATAAAGAACATTTATGGAAATTAACAATAATATTATTCTAGGAATTATCATAAGAAAAAAACAACAACAACAAAAAACAACAACAGATATATGTATTGTATGAGATAGGAGAACTTATATACCGTATTGGGCTTTATACTCATCAGGGGATCTTTTCATTCTATTTTTAAACTGAAGTTATTTCGGGAACGGAACGTAATTATCCAGATTTTAGGAGGCAAGGTTGCATTGTCAAAACAACAGTGCGAAGATTGTTAACAAGTTTCTAAAAATAGCACGACGAGTAGAGCAATTGATGGAGCCCGGGGATAGGCTCTCTTATCTCATACTCTCTTGATTCACGTTATTTCTTATTCCAATTCGACCATTACATTTTAATCTCTTGAAAGCCACTTACCAATGCAATCTAATAAAGTTTGGAAGAATGAATCGAACATTGCATTCTCGATAGAAACGCTTGAGTAGGTTCCATCCATCGATGAGAGTGGATCTTTATACGTGTTAGCTTAGTGACTTTATTTAAACAGTAGACCTGTTTTATAGTACACAGGACACAATCTTTTATAAAAGAAAAAGAAATAAAAACGACCTAGCGGAAAAAAATGCGTTAAGTCCCAAAGCAGTTTGTCCAGGATTGACCCGCATGAAAAAGGGACCCATTTTCCACACCCATAGCCTCTAACACAGGCATTCTTATGGGCATCACAAAATTTTTCTTGTCACAAAGTTTTGTGATAAGCATATGAATGTCTGTGTTAGAGGCTACCTAACACCCATGGCCTGATCATAGAAGTAATAAATAAAAGCGTGGTTATGTTAACGGCGAAGTTAGTGCTTTATAGAAAAAATCACTGCTTCTATTTCAAAGAGTATATCAGAATGAGGAAGATTCCAAAATTTTATCACTGTATTATTTAATGTTCAAAATTTACAGGTGTTTGAAATAAGAAAGTTTTGAGTGTCAATTAGGATGTTGGCCTTACCAACCTTGTTTTCGTGTTTTCCATACATTTCAAAAGCTTACAGCTTTACAGTTGTTCAACATACAAAATAATTAAAACTCTGTCAAAATACTATAAACGATATACTTCTTCTGTTGGTCAAATCAGATTTTCATAAACATTCAAAGTTCAAGGCGCTCATTCCTTTTCCCCTGCTCTTTATTTATAGTGTCTATGGTGTATTCGATTTTGTATTTTAAGAGTTAAAACTCATCATTTGCATGCATGCACTCCTGGGGATACAAAATAGTTCATTGACATGTCGCAATGCTTATTGGGAAGAATGAAGTGACGTAAACTAATTTGATCAAATATAGCTGTACATGATACCCATATGGCAAAGATTAAGATTATGCTTGCATCGCATGTAACTATTGAGAGATTTGTTCTTGCATTTCATCATTGAATGACCTTGATCCCATAGGGGTTTATCAATACCACATCGTGAACACATCTTGCAAACAGCCCAAAATACTTGCACTCATTTGGGAGCAAGTCACTTTCAGAGGCTGACATAAGATCGTAGAAGAACCGTCAGTAACGAACACGTATCTTATCTGCGACACGTTAGTAGAATGAGTTGGTTGTACGTAACGTTGCTGTTACTGTTCCTTGTTGTCGAAACGCAGCCGTACTCTTCTAAAGAACGGAGGTAAGAAAGTCTTGGCACATTTGTTTTATTAATTATAAAAATAAACTAATTCTAAAAGGGATTGCATTCAGGCAATTGTTAAATTGGTCTATGTTGTGGACATGTTACTGAATGCTAATAGCTAATAATCCTAATAAGTGTTAACGTGGAGAATCATACAATAGGTCAAAATGGCAGTAGGAACTTAGATTGTTAAAGACAACCTTATAATATGGATCGCTAAAGTATACGTATATAAACTCTAGGGGTCGACTGCATCAAGCTTTAATAAAGCTATCCATCAAATAAAAATTATTCGCTGCATTAAGAAGTTGTATAGATTTAATCACCGAGATTTGTTTCCATTAATAGCGATATATCACGCTTTGCATAACCGATAAAAGTCATTTTTAAACAGGATATTGATTATAAGGTCAAGAGGGTAAAAATGATGCGGCATACTGTTAAACCCGGACTCGGACCCGGACCCGGACCCGGAACTGGACCCGTACCCGGACCCAAAAAAGGAAAATACGAAATTAGAAAATATGTGCTATTTTATACTAATTGGATAAATTCACAGAACTAAGATACAGCTACAAATCGGATGATTGATAATGATAATCATCCAGTTGATAGCAAATGTCTTTTTTCAATCAACTAAATTCAAATATTAGCGTACATTTGCAAGCAAAGTGAATAAAGTTCTATTTTCTAAATATCCATTTTTACAATACTGGCTTTTGGTATACGTATCAAACAGCCTCCGATAAATCGCTATCCACCGGATAAATTCTATAAAGAAATCCTCTGGAGTGGATAACTTTATCTAGTGGATAACTTTATTCAGGGGTCGTGCAACCGGCCCCTTTTCAACCTTCCGGTCTATGCTTTATTGGCATAACCTATAAGTTATTGTAAAAACATCACAGAACTAGATACTATTTACAGGGACAAATCGCATCTATCAGACATAACCGAACTGGAATACCTATTTTAGAAGTTTTCTATGTTCATATACCTAATAACCTAAATAGCCCCGTTGTTTGTTCATTAAAATGCTAAATGACAATTAACCAGTTGATAGCAAATGTCGTCTAGCAATAAAGTGAAAAACAATGAAACAATAGGAAAGTGAATAAGACATATTAAACACAAATAAAAAATGAATACAAAATGAAGTAAACTAAAACGAATAGATAATTGATAAACACGTAGTTTGCCTTTCGTAGAAAAACAACCTTTTTTCTTTGATTGCTGCCCTTGCGATTTTTTTTAAATTGTTTTGCCTAGCGCACTGACTAGTTCGTGTCCCTTTCTCCATTATTTCGCCAAGAATGCAACAAGGTTTACAGCTTGATAAACTTGTTTATCTCAGGAAGACCAAAGTGCATATCATACACTTTTACTTTTTTCAGGGCTCAAAAATCACTTTCTCCTACATTAATGATCCGTTAATGATTGTTTGATTTTGCTTCCATTGGAAAATTTGAATTTGATGATTTTTCTGATTCTTTTTTTTAATATTTAATTTCAAGTATAACTCGAAGTTTAACTCGAATTCCAACTCGAAATCTATATTAAATAGAACTCGAATTCGAAAAATTCCGCCTCCCGTGCGTACGTGTAGGAAGTAGGAAATTAAGTTATGCTTATGATAATATACATGTATCTACGTTACTTTATCGTACGGGTCTTATCGTTGTTTGCATTAAGTTTTTGTCACGAAAAGCATGAAATTGTTCTTTTGTTATTATCTTTATGAAGTATGTACAAAGAGTATAGTGACCAAGGGGTATTAGAAAAATTTGATTTGTTATGGAAAACACCACAAGTTTTCTGTTGTATTCAGTTTACTGTTCATATGGAACAACAAAACCACAAACGCCATATCTTGCTGTTGCTATCATTTTGATATGGCAGGTCTTTTGTTTTTGCTAGTTTTCAACTGATTGCTTTGTTATCATAGTATGCACATGCATTTGTTAAGTAAATATTGGTCCGCATGCAACCATGAAACACTTCAATTCACATTGATCTATTCCCTCTTTGATACTAATATTGTCGAGCAGATCTAATTTGCCATAAAAAGTACGTTATGTTTACAGTTAAGATATCTTTCAAAGCACCGACTTGAGTGTCTTTCAAACAATGAATATCGGCAATTATCTATTAAATGAAAATAAAATTTTAAAATGTACAAACTAAAATAAGGATATATATTGTCAAAATTCGTGTACAAGATGTTCTTGAATTGATAAAACTATTTAAGGTTCAATAATTGTGAATTAGCTATAAAATTGATTGTAATTTCTTGCATCATATATTTGTTCCTGTTATATTGTAATGCTTTTGCAATAACTGTAACTTTATAGGCTATGCCAATAAAGCATAGAAGGTTGACCACATACGCTGTATGTCGACCGATAGTTTAGATGTTTGACCTCAGGGGCCGGTTGCACGAAGCCTAAATAAAGTTATCCACTGGATAAAGTTATCCACTCCAGAGGATTTCTTTAGAATTTATCCGGTGGATAGCGATTTATCGGAGGCTGTTTGATACGTATACCAAAAGCCAGTATTGTAAAAATGGATATTTAGCAAATAGAACTTTATTCACTTTGCTTGCAAATGTACGCTAATATTTGAATTTAGTTGATTGAATAAAGACATTTGCTATCAACTGGATAATTATCATTATCAATCATCCGATTTGTAGCTGTATCTTAGTTCTGTGAATTTATCCAATTAGTATAAAATAGCATTATTTAGTGGTATTCATGTTGCACACTTTTAGTGTGTGCACTCTAATGGTGTACATATTTTCTAATTTCGTATTTTCCTTTTTTGGGTCCGGGTCCGGGTCCGGGTCCGGGTCCGGGTCCGGGTCCGGGTCCGAGTCCGGGTTTAACAGTATGCCAAATGATGCATTCTTATCTGAAAGAGATTCTGCTTTATTGGTTTTAGGTTTCACCACATTCTGCTTCCTGCATTTCATATGAGGAGATATAGAGTTTTAAAGTTTTTAGGACAAACATTGCAATTGTTTCGTGTATTTATGTATATTAAGAGAGTATGAGATAAGAGAGCTTATCCCCGGACCTCATCAGTGGCTCTACTCGTCGTGCTATTTTTAAAAACATATTAACAATCTGCGCACTTTTGTCTTTAGATGTTTTGACGATGCGACCGCGCCTCCTGTAAGCTGTCTAATCACGTTCCGTTCCCGAAATAACTTCAGATCCACTGATGAATGTAAAGTCCAATACGGGGGATAAGCTCTCTTATCTGATACTCTCTTGTGTTTATATATTCATTTATTTTTCTAGATACTATTGAGAGTGCCTATGTACATGCTCTCACGTCATCTGCCATCATGTTCAAAGTTACAAAAACGTGTTTGTCGGGAAAGCTACATGGAAAATGTCATTCTTCAAAAGAGCTAAGACGTTACATTGTCACGAGAACTGCCTGCAGCTACAACTTTACCAACATGCGGGCAAAACTGCGGCGATACACAAAATACCTTTCAAGACAGAGCATTTATAGAAAAAGCGATATTGATCGTGTGTATGCCTTAATAAACTCTTGCACCACATACGAAAGGCAGGTAATCAATGTCTGTTGATTGATTGATTGATTGATTTATTGACTGACTAACTTACTAACTTACTGACTGCTTGATTGATCGATGGATCGATGGATTGATGGATTGATGGATTGATGGATTGATGGATTGATGGATTGATGGATTGATGGATTGATGGATTGATGGATTGATGGATTGATGGATTGATGGATTGATGGATTGATGGATTGATGGATTGATGGATTGATGGATTGATGGATTGATGGATTGATGGATTGATGGATGGATGGATGGATGGATGGATGGATGGATTGATGGATTGATGAATTGATGGATTGATGGATTGATGGATTGATGGATTGATGGATTGATGGATTGATGGATGGATGGATTGATGGATGGATGGATGGATGGATGGATGGATGGATGGATTGATGGATTGATGGATTGATGGATTGATGGATTGATGGATTGATGGATTGATGGATTGATGGATTGATGGATTGATGGATTGATGGATTGATGGATTGATGGGTTGATGGATTGATGGATTGATGGATTGATGGATTGATGGATTGATGGATTGGTCGTATGATAAAAACGGCTAACCTGATAAAAAAGGCAAATGGGGACTTTAAGATAAAGTACGAATAAAGGTTTCTGAGCAAATAATTTCATCGTTTACTTCTTCATTTCAAGGTTTTTGTAGCTAACTTATGGTAGCTTACACGTTTATATCTATGCATGGTTCAATGTGTAGCATCCTTCATGGCTGAAATATAAATTGACATTTTGTTACGGTGACTATATTCGGTGATAAATCGTATCCATCTTATGTTATACTTAACATGTTTGCATTTGAACTTGCACCTATAATAGCTGATATTTACAACACTTCTCTACGCCAAGGCGTCATTCCATCAATTCTGAAATCTGCTGTTGTACGCCCTTTGCCGAAAACCTGTCCTCCACAAAGTATAGAAGATCATTTGCGTCCAATTTCACTCACACCACAGATTGCTAAAGTTATGGAAGGCTTAACGTTAAGCAGGGTTCTGCCTGGCATCCTTAAAGACCTGGATGATAAACAGTTTGCTGTTGCCGGCAAATCTACACATCAAGCAATTGCTTATTTATTGCACATTGCACTTGTCGCATTGGACAATGGGAATAATTGGATAAGGCTTTTCTTTGCCGATTTCACAGGGGCGGCGGAACCGGGGGGGCCGGGGGGGCACGGGCCCCCCCACAAAATATTTTGGGGGGGCTCGGCCCCCCCACAAAATATTGGTTAAAAGACATTAATGCATGAGTTTACACAGCTTTTGGGGTGGTGGATGAGGAGGGGAGGGGTGGTTGATTATAGTGCCCCCCCATGGCTGTTACTGTTCCGCCGCCCCTGTTTCAAAAAAGGGTTTGATCTGATCGATCACAAGATTTTTTTTAAAGAAACTTTCTACGTTTGATATTCACCCTTGTTTAGTACGTTGGATCGCTGCTTTCTTGTTCGAAAGGAAACAGTGTGTCTCTATTGCCGATCAATCATCACCATATTTATATCTTAACGGGGCCATTTCCCAGGGAACCAAGTTAGGTCCAATTCTCTTTGCTATCATGGTTAACGACCTAGTGTCATCATGGGGTCCTCGGGTTAAGTTTGTTGACGATCTAACTATCCTTGAAATAATACCTAGGAATTGCCCCTCAGTGTTACAACATGTAGTTAATGATATTCAGTCCTTCGCTAAAACCAATAATATGCAATTGAATCCTAAGAAATGTAAGTCTATGTCGATTGATTTTCTTCAGTACAATAGTTATGAATGCCAGCCCATTGTTGTCAGCGACAAGGTCATTGAGTCTGTTAAGTCGTTCAAGTTTCTTGGTCTCAATATCTCTTGCGACTTAACCTGGACTGTGCATTGCGACTGTGTACTGAAGCGAGCCAACCGCAGATTATACGCCTTACGTCAACTTAAGCGCTCAGGGGTCCCACCTTCAGACTTAGTCCAAATCTACTGCGCGCTAATTAGATCTACTAAGCTGCCGTCTGAGAAAGACAAAAACAAAGACGCGTACGCCGAATTTGCAAAAAGAAAAAGAACTACGATTCAACGAAGAAAAGCTTCAAACTATTTACCCTGACAAGTCCCGTGCCGATGTTTTTAACTAGTCAAAATTAAAGTCATGTAGAGCTGTTAAAATTTTCTTTGGTGCTTAAAAGTCATTCAAAGTTGGAGATTTTACAAATTATATTTTCTGGAAGAGTTTATTTTGCAAGTTTGCAAGATGCTGGTAAACAAGGCAGTATTCTTCGGGCTCGTGGATTCTTCGTGGCTTTTTTCAACTATTACTAATCGACTAATCTACTCTTAAAAGTAAAATCGACAGCAACCAAACAGTTTATAAAAAAACGTACATTTGCAGCTATTTAAAAGAGGTGAAAAGCAAAACGAAAACGCGATCACGAAGATGACTTTACTCTGTTCATTCATCAATTTTTACGGGCAATTCATAAACACAGAGAGCTTTTGGATCAATGCAGATTTATCAATGAAAAATAACTTTTCATACACGATGTTTGTCAACAAAGTAGAACTGCCAGTTCAGAGAGTGGATGGAAATGCAAATTTAGCACAATGTGTCATCGAGCAACTCGAGCTGGCCATACTTCGCCGGCCATTCTGTTGAACTGTGTAAACTTTTTAGAGGCAGTGAAAATGTTTTTTGACACTTTTAAAATTCTAAAAACATGAACAAGCTTATTGTATTCAGAACTGAAGACAAAAAGTTCAGTGGAAAAGTGACAGTACAGGACGAGAAACGTGGCGCCGGTATGTTTACATTTTTTGACGATCTTTAATGAATTTCTTTCCACATGAAAGCAGTTTGCAATAATTATATTTACTTGTTTTTGTAAGATAGTTCTCCATCTTTGAGATCTTTATGTGTGTTTTAATTTGATTCTTGTAATTTTGATTTTGTTATTGAAAATAAAACGTTTGTATGAATTTGTCAGTGTACTCATCTGCAAGTTAAAATGTCAAAACTTCATACTAGCTATTTTTTTAACGAGTTACGCAGTACTCACATTTGATAATTAAAAATTCACAACCGTTTTAGATAGCTGGATTACCAATAAGTAATTCATTACACATTTCACCAGAAAAGTGAAATTTTTGTCGATTTTTATAACATTTTTTGTCAAACGTAAAAGAGCGCAAAGCGAGCAGCGCGTTGTTTACAACTCAAAGAAGCCATGTAAGTGCTTTTCTAACTTCTCATTGGACAATCAATTATAATTGACAAGTGCTATTTTTACCATGCAATACAACATAATTTTCGCATTTTTGCGTATAATAAAATGTTGTCGCATGCACAAAGCTTTGTGTATTTCAATTGATTATATGATTATTTGATCATGAAAAGAAAATAACATAGCAAAAAAAATTGATCAAGAATTTGATAATTCGTAGTGAATGAACAAATGAAAGAATGAATGATTGAATAAATAATTCATTTCATTAATCCCCTTTTCCAGATGATCGAAAATGAGTTGATTATACCTAATCGTTACTCAACTAGGAAGGGCAGCCTCACCTTAAATCGTCGCAATGTAGCAACAAATAGCCTAGCTAACTTTGTTACTCACAAGTTCGCTAATGAATTAATCTTAAATTAATAATCAATATTATTATTATAACAATTATGAATTTATCTATTTATTTAATTATTTTGTATTTAGCATATGTATTATTGTTCTGTTTATGACCGAGCCTGTAATTCAGTTATAACTGCAAAAGGTTTTCAATAAACAAATCTATCTATCTAATCTATCTATCTATCTGTTTGTTAAGCTACGTTTATAGTTTATATTTCTAGTTTATAGCGGAGCTCCGCGCGGAGCACCATAATTAAGAAAATATGGTAAACCATCGAGCTGATTTCAGATCGACCACAGGAAGCCCAAAAATTCGTACAACGTACGTACATACATACATACATACATACATACATACGTACGTCCGTGTACACTCACGCGCAAACTTGCTGACCGGTTTTAGTGAGCCGACGTTTTCGCGCCTAAACTTTGACAAATTTTAGACTCTTTACATTATAGGAAATTTGCTGTCCTCGACACACTAGGCACACGAAAAAAGTCTAGCAAATTATTTTCAGTTTACTAAAACCTTAGAAAGAATGGTTTTCACTGTTTAAAACTAAAAAAAAATATTTCTACAAAGGACAAGAAGAAAGAAACTGGTAAAGCTAAGCCACTGGTTAAAAGTGTTTTGACGGAGTAAAAAAAAACAACATCAACAAAGACTAGGAAAAGAAACACGAAGGACTTTCAACGAAGAAAAGCAAAGCGAGCTGAGCGAGAAAAAAGCGTCAACTGACAAGTGTAGAATATATTTTACCTAAGCAGATAGTAACTGGTCAACAAAGACAATCACAGAAAACTTTAGCGAATCATAAAAAGAAAATTTTAGAGAAGGAGGAATCCTCAGAAAAAAAGCAAAAGGACGGACAAGATACGCAAAGACTGAAGGCGCTCCAGGATTCATTCAACTGAGTCAAATGGCTTTGGAAGAAGAAAAAAGCAAGAGATCAGGAGTCATCTGTCTCAGGTAAGAAGGGAAAACGTAGTATTATTTTTGCTTTAATTCAATCACTAAGAAAAAAAGAAAAAATTACAAGAATAAATCCATTGTAATTTATCAAGCAAGGACAGTGGTCGATTCGTTGACATAGCAACCGCAAATCTGTCGTAGAAGAAAATGGCGGACTACTCGTGTGGAGTGTCGTCTGTCGTTAACGTTGGCTGTAAAAGCAATCCCTTATGGATTTCCACAATTATTTCAATGACCTTTTGTCAATTGTATATTAGCATTATCACTGGAGAAGTGCAGGTTAGTGGTTTCTCTCCAACAATACACTTTTATTTCTCAAATTCTCTTCGTGAAGTCTTTCTTTATAGCCAAGTTTTGTTTATAAACTTACCTAATTATATAAGCCTCAATACCTTGTAGAGTAAAATGTCTGTCTTTTAAATCATGTAAATTTATTTGCCGGCTGATTACGTACAAAATGTTCAACTTAAAACGCTCAAAATGTTCTCAGTTTTGAAAACAAAATTACTCAACACTCACATTTCTAGTTTTTCTGTAGCTGAGAAATTATGTTTAAGAAGTGTCTTGAAATAGATATCGCCAGAAAATATTATGCAATTTTTTAAAAAGACACTACTTAAGTTTTAATATTTTTATTTGAGAAAATAACTTAAATCAGCATTTAATTCATTTTGAGAAACTCATGAGTTTATAGTGATGAGCTGTTATTGCAAAGTATATGTACAACTGAAACCATTGGATTTCATTCTCACTACATCTGTAATAATGTGTATGAGGGTAAACAAATTACATTTATGGATAAGTGACATTGATAGATACTATTTACTATTTAGAACAATATAGTGCTGATCCAACAATGGAAAACAATGCAGTTAGTATAAAATTGTACTATTTAGCATTGCTAATCTTTGACAGATTTATTGTTTTTACATAAACATATTTTTAACTAAAATTAAACTTTAGTACATTTAAATATAATTTCCAATAGAAATCCAAATTCTATTTCATGGACATAACCAACCACTACAGCAACAATGTTTATCTTAACTAAAATTACTAGCTATATTTGGTTTGTGATTTTCCCATTGTATGAGCAGATATTTTACAAGTTACAAGTCTTACAAGTTAAAATTTTTCATTTTTTTTTTAGCTTTTAGATTTGCATATCAACAAAATAAATATGACATTATTAGCTTAAAACCAATGTTTTTAGACAGTGGAGACTAATTTGGCTCAAATCCCACTTGATTAATGCATTGTTTTGAAATCATTTCTCTTTTTGACATTAAATTGAACATTGAATTGTTTTCTCATTTTTTTATTTGCTCAGTTTTTTATGTTGAATTAGATTTTTTGTTTGTTTGTTAGCTGTAATCTCTTTATCAGTGTTTGTCAGCTTATGTGTGGTTGTTTAGTATTTTTTTTTTATCAGAGACAACAGTTATATTTAATATTTAAGAATAAATGAAAAAAATGCTACCTGTATTTGATAAGAGAGGCAGAGAAAATAACCCCAAATGGTCAAATATGTATGGTATTTTCATGAATTTTTTTTAATTGGTGGAATTTCATATATAGATTTTGCATTCTGACACAAAATGAATTTAGAGTTCTTCCAATTTTCATTGCATTTCACAAAGTCAATAATGTGTGCTAAGTCATTTTGTTTGTTTGATTCTACACAGGTAGAAATGGCAATTTTCCTGAAGACACACTGGGCTTTTGTTAACTATTAAAGACCACAAACATATAAATTGATATTTTTATCTCTTATATCTTTAGAATACAATTGTATTATAAAGATATAAGAAATAATGATCTCTCAAAACAGGTTTCAAAACAATGTACAATTTTAACTGAATTTGAAATATTATTGAACATCAACATACAGCTGTTCTTAAAAAGGTTGTCGAGTTGAAATACTGATTTAGTAAATAACAATGTCATTTGAATATATAAAGTTTTTAGTTTTCTTGTTTTTAATACAAAGCAGCACATATTATATAGTTACATAGTTATTATAATTATGTGAAGAAGTTATTTCTTTACATTTTGACTCATCATTTCTTAAAAAATAAAAATCATGAAATATGCAAATGACTTTGCTATTTACTAAATCAGTATTTCAACAAGACAACCATATCAAGAACAGCTATATCTATAATAATATAATCAACCTAATTTGAGTTTTGTTGTTACGTGTTTTTACTGCTCTCAACCCCAGAGTAAAATGTGTTTGCAATAGATGGGCACTATGCTTCAACATAGTTGTTGTTTTTTCCAGGCTATTTATTTATCGACCGGTTGTTCATATCAACTTGTAAATAATTTGTAATTAATTGTAATTAATTATAGATTAAATTATAATTTTTACTTTACTGATTTGTTGTAGCTGTATTAATTGTTGTAGACAATAAAGACTACAAATGTCATCCATCATATTTGCCGGTGTTCTGATAAGCAAAGTCTATCAAAGTGACAGGGTGCATTAATTCATTTTTGTGCAGAAAGAAAGGGGGAGGGGGGTTAATAGCTGAAATAGGAGTAGGTGTTCAGGTCATATTTCTGTAAAGCACTTAACATTAAACTTGCTGCAAAGGAAGTATTTCTGTTTTGCCACAAAAACATATTAAATTATATAACATTGTGATTGCACCAATTAAAATTATCCAAATAATTATATTGATTTTAGCCATATTGTTGGAGCTCCGCTATTAGGTTTACCTAATTTTTATATTATTGAAGTCTTGAGTATTTTAAGTTTGAGATGAACTGGTTTCTTTTTCTTGAAATTCATTGTTCTTTTCACATGATCTTTAATTTCTTTCTTTGCATCATCTTTTTCACGGTGAACTGATTCCAACTACTTACTCTGTCATTTCAGGGGTCTTGCTGTTTAAAATACGCTGAGAAAACAACAAGAAGGTTTCTGGATCCGGTGTCACCAGGTGTTGTGTCTTTATTGATGAGACACAATTACAAAGTTGGTCGAAAGGTAAGCAATATCAAGTTTAAACTACTGGGTTTTGTTTCCTTTTTTCAATATCACTTTAACCAATCAGATTGCTGTGTGATTATGTATTGATTTAATAGATGTATTTGTGTATTTCTAGATTGTACGTGAAATGATATGCAACTCAATAAAAATACAAGGGAAATGTCTAGAGAAATCCTACATCTACTTCAGATGTTACGAAGCAAATGTATATTTCAAGGACGTGTCAAATTATATATATACAAAACTTATATCTAGAGAAGCAACACAAGTGCATCTAATACAAAAACCCAAAACACTTGCTTCGGTAAACGCTCGCAGAATTCGTCTGACGTCTCTCGTATATACCAATAAATCTCCGAACTTCTGTCGAGCAGATCGGACGCTTGGGATTCTGGGTACTGAAGGAAAGCGATGTTCAGAAGACAAAACAGCCGTGAACTACTGTGGTAGTTATTGCTGTGACCATTACAGCACCAAGATAAAACCCATTCTCGTAAAGTGTAACTGTACATTTGTCTGGTGTTGTAAAGTTAAATGCCAATGGTGCAAAGCTACCTTTTCTGAGCATCGTTGTTTGTCAAATCACCCAAGCAATAGCATTGTAGTTGTTTGAACTCCAGTCTATCTGCCATTTTTACTCGGGCTTCCGCAGGAAGGCACGAGGTATAAAATGCCCTTCGTTATTTTTTGTGGTCTTGCACAAAAAGCAGGCTAAACTGCGCATGCGCTTATGTAAGGGCACTAAGCATGTGCGTTTGAAGCAGCAGTCAATCTCGTACCCCGAGTCCTCGTTACTTCGGCCAGCGGCTCGAAACAAGGACTCTGGCATAATCCCCTGAAAAGTCCAAGATATCTTGTACTTCCGGCTGCGCATGCGCCTATACAGCCAATGTACAAACCGACCAATGGGAAATCGAGATTATGTCACAGCTGATATTTGAAAGTAAAATCCGTTGTAATTCTGATAGAATCGATAATCGAGCATCGATCAACATACGGCGATATTGTAAATGAAAATGTTTTTTTCCTAGTTATATTGTGGAAGTTTTGGAACTAAATTCATGAAATGTAATGATTATTCATTAGGTATACAAAATCCGAAGGGATTTAAGTTATTTTGCGATTTTCGACGAGCTAAAAGCGATATTCTGTGGGCCGTTTGCAGCCGTTTGTGCTACCTTTTATTATTCTTTGGACGTAGTGCGAAACATTAAATTATTCCCTAACTGTTGCTTCAAATTGGCTGAAATTCTCTAGGAAGGTAAAGAACATAGCAATACACGAGTACAGACATATAGCTTGAGTTTATTCAATCTGGTACCCTTAGTCCTCGTTACTGCGGCCAGCGGCTCGAAACAAGGACTCTGGCATAATCCACTGAAAAGTCCAAGATTTCTTGGACTCCCGGCTGCGCATGCGCCTTTACAGCCATGTAAAAACCGACCAATGGGGAATCGAGATTATGTCAGAGCTTATATTTAAAAGTAAAATCCGTTGTAATTCTAATGCAATCGATATCCAGCATCGATCGGCGCATCGATCAACATAAGGCGATATCGTCAATGAAAATGGATTTTTCCTAGTAATATTGTGGAAGTTTTGGAACAAAATTCACAGATTGTAATGATTATTTATTGAGTAAACATAATCCGAAGGGATTTTAGGTTAATTTGTGATTTTCGACGAGCTAGAAGAGAAATTCTGTCGGCCGTTGGCAGCCGTGTGTGACGAAGGGCGAAACATGAAATAATTTCCTAACTATTGCTTCAAATTGGCTGAAAATCACTAGGAAGGTAAATAAAATAGCGATTCACAAGTACAGACTTCACTTTTTATCATATTTTATATATTTTCTACTGCTAAAAACGGTTACAAACATCTAGCTTGAGTTTATTTGTGTTTCCTGTTGTTTGCGCTTGCGTGGTTGTCAAAATTGTATGACCAATCAAATTTTAACAAAAATCGGATTATGTCAGAGCCCTTGTTATCCGCTGCTGGCGAGGAAAAACGCGGGCTCTGAGTATGAGATTGGAGTTTATTTGTGTTTCCGGTTGTTCGCGCTTGCGTGGTTGTCAAAATTTAATGACCAATCAAATTTGAGCAAAAATCGGATTATTGCCCGATTTCATACCGAGAGTGCCTGGGGCTAGATTCTCTTATATTATGTCAATCAACAAAAACGTCTCTGCTATGAATGACCACCTCAAACTTTGTGAAATCCTAAAAGTTCGTGTTGATTGAATGAAATCAGAGTTGGATACGAGCGTTCAAATTTGCAAAGAAATGTATGAAACCCGGACGTTTTGTCATGGTCCTATACATTTCCTTCTAAATTTTGGACTTTTGTATTTTTTTTCATTCAAATCTTACTCTATCAACACCAAACTTTGTCATTATATAACCCTTGATGTGATCATTCAAAATATGGACTCACTTTGTTGATTGGCAAAATGTAAGGAAAATTCGCCCCAGGGCTCACGGTTTGAAATCGGGCAATCGCTGCTGGCGAGGAAAAACGCGGGCTCTGAGTATGAGATTGAGCAGCAGTCTTCTAAAGCCATATGATCAGTCCCGAAGTTTGCAGATTATGGCTCTAATTCTGTTGTGAAATAAGCTCAAGCTACATACAAGTGCGCACTCGTTCGGTGAAAGATGTCGAGCGTTTTCTGAACGTGTTTACTGACATGATGAGAGAACACCTCAGTACGAGCGAATCGAGACTATTTATCTTGCACACTACACCTAGAAACATTTATCGTGAAGTATTTATCGAGAAATGTCTACCTATCTACACAAATAGCCAAACTTATAAATCTCGTCAAAACTGTGACCGTACAAACGATTCAAGTGCTGAATTTTATTACGATTTCGCTGATAAACAAAGCAAAGGAACTACTGTAAGCGAAGGCGAATACTGACACTGGTATGTAACTCACAGTGTGCTGTGATCTTTTACAAATTGTTTGGAAATTATATGGATTTTCTTATCGGTTGTTTTTGCCATGTTTTAAACACTGAAAATTAATTGTTTTGCTACTTACATAATCGTGATAACTAATGTTACTTTACTAGCTTATATAATTAATCATTTTAACATTTCGAGTATGTTTATGTAATTAAACGATATTATTTCCTCGTTTTGTGATTGTGTATATTCGATAAAACTAATAATTTTATGTTTATGTATTTAATGATGTAGAAGTGACAATAAATATCACAAAAAAAAAAACAGATCTTGTTATTCTTCGTTTGCAACCACGTGATAATTCAGGCAAAAAGTTTTATTTTCAATCTTACTGAAAAACTACATTTATATCCTTTGAGAGCATTCAAAACAATGTTATTCTGCCAAATTTGAAGCTTCTAGAGCAAATAGTTACCGAACTATTGACGATCAAAAATTATTGTTATTTGGTAAAAATGTATGGCGTCGGCATGTTTGATGATGACTCATATCATCCAACATGGCGGATAGAACTTTAGTGGTCCAAAAATAAGGCAAATTCAGTATTTTAGATCAGGCTTTTGAATTGTGTAGTTAAACTGAATCTCCAGGAGTCTATTTGAGACAAAGTATCATAACAAAGATGAATTTATCGCGATATTTATCCTTCGATTCGAAATACGCGATAGCGTTGCGTGACACAATTTTTACCTAAATATCTCGCAAATGAACAACATTTTTGGACCCATATTGCTACAAAGTATTTTAATAATCGTTAGCTATAACACATAGCGGGTATGTTTCAATTTGATTAAAAATGAATTTGTCATACTTTTGATGACGTCACTTGAAAACGAAGAATTGTAGACATGTTCGTAGAATGTTTGCACGTGATCGTGAACCTCGTTCGCAGAATATCAACTCGATCGTTGTTTACCGAATAAAGCTCATAGATATCTAAATCTTCTATACTAAATTATTATCTTAACAGTGGAATGTTAAAAATTATTCGTTTTTAAAGGTACTGAGAAGCAAACAAAAGTTAGAGACAGTTATATTTCAAATTTAAAGCTAAGAGATCGATCTATTTCACCTTGTAATTGTTATCAATTATTGCCAATCAAAGCTATTCACCGATGTTGAAAAAAAATCCTGTTATCAGCATGATAACGTCAAGGAGATGATTTTAGACAAAATGTAGGTAAACACTGTGGTAAGAGTTTTTCAGGAAATATAGATCAACTGATTCCAATAGAACTGGATATAACTGCTTTAATTCATTAATTACAAAGGGCATTTCAAGCTTTATATCAGATAATTACACCAGTTTTATACTTATATTGGAATTGCTACATATTGTCACGGTAATAATGGATTTAACATATTTGACACTCGAGGTGTTTGTGTATTTAAGGAATTATAGTAATTAGATGAACTAATTAACTAATTAACACTCAGGGTCTTAAAATAATTGAGGAGAAGTTGCTGCCTTTGTTTCTCTATCTGCAAATGGTAAGATCTTCGCGTCCTCTCGGATAACGACATAAAATCGGAGGTCCCGTCTACTCTATACTCTAATCCAGTTGTGGACGTTAAAGAACTACTGAGGACGCAGGTACGACCATCCTCAGTGTCTGTACTTACTAACATCGGGGGCACTAATCACTAACACACACTCATGTTTGTAAACTGCATAATAGCAGTCCGTAAAAGTCCCCCAAAGGGCCAGATTGGAAAAAAGCAATATGCTTTATCTGTCACCCACAAAGATACATAAATACATATTTTGAAAGCATGCATGATGTTGCATATGAACTGAAAGGTGTGCATATAAATGTAAACTGTTTTAATGACTACACCAATGCTAATGTGATTTTCTGTATTTGATATTCAATATTCAATGTCGCCATGTAGCTATCAGCCTGAGTTGCATCCGGTATAATGACAATTTCTCCGGATGCAATGCAGGCTATTTAGCTATTGGAATTCAAACACATTTTACAATAATAAAGTTAGGGAAAAACAAAAAATTTATAATGTGAATATAAATTTGAATAGCACCAAAAGATTACCAAAACAGTTGGTGGAGTAGAGGTTACTTAAGGTCTACATAATGGTTCAGAATATTGTCTGAATCAGTTCAAAGTATCCTTTCATGCGGCTCAAGGCAAAAAGATTTAAAAAAATGAATGTAAGGTGACAAGTTTGATGACAGGGCCTGGATGAAAAATTCTCACTAGCCTAATAAAATGAAGTATTCTTATTATTGAAAAAAATTCAGCAGGGAAGAATAAAATTTCCATCATTTTTCTAATAGTTCATCCCTAAACAGTGTCTGCAAGTTTAAGGGGAATTCTTTTTAATATCTCCGTGTTTCAAAGTTTAGCTATAATAATTTATTCTTCTAACTATCATGTCACAAAGTACAAAGATAAGCCCGAGTTCACGCAGTTACGCGTCTAGTTACTTTTATTGTGGTAAAGCAAATATATACTTAATACGTATACTCTGTAGTGAAATAAATTAAAAAGTAATCTCAAAAAGCAAATTTTCAGTTATTGTCAATAAGTGTATCAATCTATTCTATTAGATCTATTGGGCACTTGATTACGATTACTGGTGGTCATCGTTTATTTCCCGATATTCTTACATGATTTCTGAACTACCTGATGCTCTCAGCATCACACGCGCCACTCAAAGGCAATCTATTAAGGTATCTGGGGACCCTAAAAATCGATGTCCACAAAACGCCTTACATTATTTTTATTAATATGCAAAAACCTGCTTCGGTTATATGCGAAAACCTGCTGTAGTTAATGAACATTGCGTTGTTTACTTATTCAAATGTGATTTGTGTGATGCAAATTACGTCGGATATATGGCGCGCCATCTTCATCAACGCATTGTGGAACATAAGAACTCAGCGATTTCCAAAAATCAAAATGTCCACACATCGCATACAGTTTCTATGAAATTTCGCGAATAACGCGTCAGCACATGAAGGTCAAACACGGAAACATCACAAGTCTGAATGACAATCAGTTCAAAATTCTGAAGAAGTGCAAAACAAAATGGGACTGCCTTGTCAATGAGATGCCTACGCTAAACACACAGAGCAACTTAATTAGAGCGAAACTGTTTATTTAATTCTTTGTGCACTTTAATATGTACATTTATTGTTTTTCTATTTTTGTGCTTTTCTCGTGTTTTCTTAACTATTGTATTTTTCCTAATTATTATTCAAATAACTTAAGTTTCACCCATCTTTTCTCACTTCACTTGAGAATGACGTAGCACAACGTTGTGTTTTCTAGCGTTTAATTTCTTCTGAAAATATGATTTTTTTTTGATAAGTGACCGCCTCTTTAATTTCCCGAAGTTCCAGAAACACGGGATCGGTTGTGTTGCCATTCTGCAGTGATGTAGCTTCGTATGTCCGTCGACACAAAGACGGTGTTTTTTGATATTTAGCCGTGTTTGAGAGTTATTACTAAGATATGCCAAAAAAACAAATACTAAAAATGGCGTTTTTCAACTTTAAAAACAAATTTTTGTGCAAAGACTGCGTTCATCAAAAAATGAGACACACTTTTTGAGGTCGGACTTTTCTCTAAGCAATACTGTATTTTGTTAGTTTGTGTTAAGTAATCCCGTGTTCCTTCGAACTATACGAAATGAGGCGGTCAAAAATCATGTCAAAAAACTCACTTAAAAATTATCAATGGATCAAATCAAAACAATTTATTTATACCATTGTAATTTCCATCTATCTAGCTTTAAGAAAACTATAATAGTAAGACATTTTGTGGACATCGGTTTTTAGGTTCCCTGATACCTTTAGTAGAGTCTAGCCGTAACACCTTTGAAATGCCAATATCTATATGCACTAGAAACCTATTGGTGCGGCCACAAAGGGGAAATCCCAAAGTGACCATTTTAAGGTAGTCGGGGACTTTCAATTCACTTACAATATGAAATACAAAAATCGAACAATTGTGCCACCGTACTTGCTTTGGAGCTGTGGGGCTAGTACTGGGCCCACGAGTTTTGAACAGTAATTTCAAAAGATAATCACGCTGGCGCAAAGCATTAGTTGGTGTAATCATTGTAAATAAATGTTGTGCAAATTGAATCGTATCCGTGTGTCCGGATATTTGGGGTAAACTGAGGGGACGGGCCCATCAGGGAGACCAATTAGCTAGTGCAGAAAACAATAAAGAAATCCAACCAAGCTAGTGAAATAAAAAATGTTCTTTTTATACAAGACACTTAAAACTAAATACAAATTTAAAAAATAAGAAATGTCACTCCTCTGCTCTTTTCTAGTGGTTCGTCCCTAATAGCATCATCATTTGTAAAATGGAGTAAAATCTGTGTTTGACACAGTAATACAGAAACGTGCTATACGACATTCTAGTGCAGATAAAAACAACTACAAAACTACAAAAGCTTTAGAAAAATAGAAAAATGATTTAACAAGCAGTTTGATGATCCGTACACTTCTCCTTTGAGTCCTCGCTTGGGCCATGGAGCTCGACGGATTTAGCAAGTTTTACTTCTTCACAACCAGCATAGTTAGGCGAAGCAAACTGGAAATCAAGTGTAGTGTCCTCTGTCTCTAGTTCTCCAGAAGTATCTTTATTTTCTGAGTCACCTGGAGTGTGCTCAGGTACCTCTGCTTTCAAGTCTTGTGATGCCTCAGCGCTGATTTCACCAAGATTAGGGGCTGTTTGGCTAACTGTCGCTATGTTTTCAAGCGAACTCTGAAATCCCTTGTTTTCTCTGCAAAGAAAATATTAAGAATTAAAAAAATATTGGAATCACACCCGACCAAAAAAAATAAATTAAAAAAATTAAAAAATACATATTGTGATAGTCGTAAGAGAACACATGTTTAGATATCCTTGTAGTTTTAAGTTTACATAATCATGAATATCATAGGAATAGAGTTGGTACGAATTGTTATTTTGGTCATATAATAAAACTAAGAACGTTACCTTTCATTAACAGCGCTCATCTCCACTTGGACTCGATTGCTTGCTTGATTGTCTTCGCCAGCTTTACGTCTGCAGCAAATAATATACAGTTGGAATTGAATATTAAACGAACAGCCAAACAGAAAAAAAAACATTCGAAAAAACAAACAATCAAAAGAAAACATACAAAAAACCGTTAAAGCCAAGCAAGTAAACAAAGACAGAAAAGGAAGACCACACTTACACACAAACAATAGCAGGAAAAAAAAACCGAATACTCACCGGTTTCTCATAATTTCTGCAAGTTTGTTTCTTTTTCTTATAACTATAACCACAATCAGTATTAGAAGAACGATTAGCCCCAAGGAGACTCCAGTAACCACCCATTTGTTACTAAACGATTTGACTGTCGATGCTTGGGCTGATGTAATTGTCAGTTTTGTTGTAGTTAGATCCTCAGAAGCAATGAGTGCACCACCTGTCGTGCTGTCAAGATGAACCCAAATAAATGTTTCTAAAGTAGGGTAATCATTACTTGCTACAGAAACGACAATAGTAGAGTTCCACTGTCCCTCTTGGAAGGAGATGGTTCCTGAAAGTGGCCATATTATTTTATTATAGTCTGACACATTACTGTGTGATGACCACGAGACCTCAATATGTCCACGCGATCCTTTGGATCGTTTCACTGGTAAATTTACTTGTTGAACACTGCTTTGTTGTACAATATTGATGCCCCCATCATTATCATATACTGAAAAAAAGCAGAAGAAGAATTACTGGAAACATCTTACTATTTTCCTATTATTCAATAAAAGTCACATATATTAGTATTGTGGAAACATTAAAATGCGTTTGTTCAATTGCTTGTTTGTTTATTTACTTGTTTTTTATTTGTTTTTTTTGTTCGGTTTGGCTTTTTTGGGTTGGCTGAGTTGTTAGTTGGTTGGTTGATTGATTGGTTAGTTGGCTGGTTGGTTGGCGGTTGTTTAGTTGGTTGGTTGATTGATTGGTTGGTTGGGATGTTGATCGGTTAGTTGCTTGGTAAGTTGGTCGGTTAGTTTCTTGGAATTTGTCACAAACCTGATGTGTTTTTATCAAACATCATTAACCCATTTTGAGCTTTAAACATCCAGTAGAATGCAAACTGTGTAAGATGACATATCTTTACAGTCAGCAATTTAATGGATCGGTTTACATAAGACCATGGTTCAGGACACGTCAGAGATGCATCCATCCTGAAATACAAAATGATCGAGTGTAGAAATATAGTCATAGATAGTTTTCTAGTCAGTCAGAATGACAAAACCACAAAGTATCAGGTTTTATGATTGGTTGAATAGAAAGACAGGCATCACACAGACCGATAAAGGATGGAATTAATGTTAGTATCAAGTTCCACAAATCAAAATGTCCACACATCGCATACAGTTTCTATGAAATTTCGCGAATCACGCGTTTCACATTTCCATACAGCTATTGAGGTAGGACGATGGCTGTCTAGAAATATGAAATGATCAAAAAAAAGTTGAAAAATAATCTTGAACATTGAAAAATTGAACTTGAAAATAATTTTCTGTATGGTATGGTATGGTATGGTATGGTATGGTATGGTATGGCATGGTATGGTATGGTATGGTATGGTATGGTATGGTATGGTATGGTATGGTATGGTATGGTATGGTATGGTATGGTATGGTATGGTATGGTATGGTATGGTATGGTATGGTATGGTATGGTATGGTATGGTATGGTATGGTATGGTATGGTAACCTTTATTTGTATACGAATTTAGCATCAGTTAAGGTGGCTCCATATAATTTCAGCGCGCGCGCTCGTGCATGACCACGCACATGCGCACACCCCTAACGTGAAGAATTTTTATTTTGATGACGTCATGAAAATATGCAACGCGTGCTTTTTAAAAAAATAGAAAAACTCAAAAACTGAGCGGTAATTTTTTTTGCAATTTTCAGAATATTATTTTAGTGGTATAATAGAAAAGTTTGTAAATTTTCAACGATTTTCCAACTACAGAATTTTTTTAATTTAGCAAAAACCATTATTCCGTTATTTCTAAGGTTCTACAGTTGGCATTTTTTCGTCACGGTAATATATTCTAGGTCATCGTCCTGAAATCCATATACAATGTTTTCAATAAAATTTACCGCACAAAACTAGAGTTTTTATTTTTTCTACGTTAAAAATGAGCTTTATTAAGACATCCATAGCGTTGCTATGGTGACCGGTCACGTGATCATTTGTGCAAAAACTGAATCTTTGACTCAAAGTCTTTGAAATATAGTCCACCCATGAGCTTTGAGGGCAGTTGATTTTTAATAAACCTCTAAGATCCCAGACGCCCCGTAACTATATGGAGCCTCCTTAAACTGGTTTACATGCTAGTCGTATTGATTAAAAAGACATATCTACAAACAATAATAATGATAATAAAACATGTACAGATTACATGAGAAAGATAACAATGGTAAGATGGTAAGACCAGTGTCAGTGCTCTATACGTTAGAGAGAGCTTTTTTAAATGAAAAATGAAAAAAATTCTGTAAAAGTAAATTTTTTTCTTACATTTTGATTCTATGGCGTTCAATTTCCGCCAAAATTCGACTTGCTCAATTCAACATTGTACTTTTTCTATTCGACCTTTTTTTATAATCGGACATTCAACTTTGTTGTTTCAAGAATCCAATATCCTATGCTTCATAGTCCGACTTGCAAGTTTTCTAAATATTGTCGATGTTTCTGCAATCGAACTTTGTACTTTAACGAATTCAACATTCAACTTTCTCGCAATCGAACATCCTTCCGCATGCCACTTTCGTCCAGTCAACGCGGGCTCAGAAAATACCAATTCCAACACTGTTGGGTAGGGGGACGGGAGAAAAAGGTAACTTTCCGTACCCCCAATGGATAGCTGTGGAACTCAAAGTCACATAAACCCTCCAGTCCCCCAAAGCAACATCTTTTGTTTTGTTCAACGTGATCTAGAAAAACAAGATGGCTGCACGGTGATTTCTTAATTCCCGTCAAAATTGTAGCTTGTAAGTATTATTTTCTTTCTTTTTCTAAATAATCATTTCTATGATAAGCACGTGCTTTTCATGGTCAACTTTTGCTGTACATTCAGTACATTTTACGATCGCAATTAACAGCTACATTCACTATTTCACTAGAAAAACTCACCTTCAGTCTTTTCTCACTGTAAAGTCGAAAGACGATCTGCCACTTTCAGAAGGGCAGATCTGACATCGTTTAAGTCGATCATCGGCCATGTTTCAATCCTCCGTAAGTGCGAACAAAACAAAAAATATGTTGCTTTGGGGGAGGGTTTATGTGACTTTGAGTTCCACAGCTATCCATTGGGGGTACGGAAAGTTACCTTTTCTCCCGTCCCCCTACCCAACAGTGTTGGAATTGGTATTTTCTGAGCCCGCGTTGACTGGACAAAAGTGGCATGCGGAAGGATGTTCGATTGCGAGAAAGTTGAATGTTGAATTCGTTAAAGTACAAAGTTCGATTGCAGAAACATCGACAATATTTAGAAAACTTGCAAGTCGGACTATGAAGCATAGGATGTTGGATTCTTGAAACAACAAAGTTGAATGTCCGATTATAAAAAAAGGTCGAATAGAAAAAGTACAATGTTGAATTGAGCAAGTCGAATTTTGGCGGAAATTGAACGCCATATGATTCTTATTGAAGAATCGCATAACATTAAATTCAAAAATCATATAGCAAATTTGGACATGTAACAAAATAATTTGGACAAATAGCAGAAATATTTTTACCCAGCTCTTCCATCATGACCCGGCCCTTTTAGTTACTTTTGTAATCATGTAATAAGACGCAAAGAGGTGGACGAGTGAATAAACAGGTAAATTGATAATTCTACAAGCACATGGATGGATAGATGTAGGTTTTATGACATAAATAATGAAACATCATACAGGCTTACCAGGTTTTATTTTTCAAATCCCATAAGTACAATACAGGATCAATATCCTCTTTCTCGAGTTCTTTATTTACCAGACGTTTATTTGCATTCACTAGGTTATCAACATCATAGAACATGGAGATTTTGATTGGTTTAACAAACTTATAGCCTTCTCGTACTGTGTTGTTCTTTGGATCGATTGCTTTTATCTGGAAACTGTAGTTACCAAGCATGAATTGCTGAAATACAAATTATAAATGCATTAGACAAAAAGCATGTCATTTTATGACTACATGTCCCTCAATATGCAGTGTATGTCACATATGACGCCTTAAAGGCAAAGTATCGCCTTTAAAGTAGTACCAGATCTCCGAATTCATCAATGAATTTTTTACTGAGCAAATTCGGTCATTTGAAGATTATTATCAGGGCATTTACACACTGGAAAAAATAGGTGGTCTCCGTATTGGTTTTCTTGTTGTAAGACGTGAAAAAGTGCGGTAATTTTTGCGCGTTTTTGTAGAAAATCTAGCTACCTCAATCAACAAATTCAAATTACTAGGATCCATTTAAAGTATAAAAAAACTGTTTCAAACTATAGGTATTGAATTTAGAAAACATAGTTAGATAAAAAAAATCCATCCAATGTTTTATAAGTAATGCAAGAAATAAAGATCTAGAAAGCAAGATTCTAAATTGCATGTTCAATTGTTCAATGAACTTTTTTTTGCACTTAACCCAAAAATTAAAATATGTAGATTCGAATAAAAAAGAAAAAAATAGAGTTACCCGTGTTGTTTTTGGATCTATAAGCTAAAAACGTCCGAAAGACGTTATAGATGCTTTGACCGGAAAGGCATGGGCACTAACTTCTATTTAGGCCCACATGAAGCGTTTCAAAGTTGTTTTCCAGTGAATAGTCCAAGAATGGCCAACTAAACGTACAATTTTATTTTAGCTGAGCAGGAAATTTTATTAATATTCACATGCGCGAGCTGGATGTGCAGTAGCAACGTTCCAGCACTACCATATGTTTAATATGAAGTATCGTGTTTTTTTCGAATTACTCTCAAGTCAAACGGCAAATTATATTAGAATGCAAATTCTAGTTGATTATTTATTGCGATACCTTTGGTTTTGTCTTCTCAGGATTTGACACCGGTCCATCATCAGAACTATTTGACTCTAAAGTCTTTTGATCAAGACTATAGCAGGTCAGCTTTACCTCATCTTTGAGAGCTCCTTTAGGGACTTTTAAAGTGCCATACGTCTTACCCACACCACCGTCTCTTCTTGTTCCATTTGGATTAGCGTTGACTGTATCAAAGAAAAACGAAGCGGAGTCATTGCTACCCAATAGGTACTCTGATTTCCCAACTTGAACGCCATCGGATGACATTGGATCTGACAGTAGCCCAGCCTTATTAGCAGCTCTTACTGTAGCGTAGTATTTTTTGTGCTTTTTTAATTTATTATTCTTGTATTCAGAGAACCAAACAGTCGTATTCAGAATTTCCTCGTAATCTTTCAAGTCGACCAGTCCAGGTTCTGTCCCCCAAGCTACTTCGTACGATCGGATTCCGCTTTCGGAATCATTGGCTTTGAAATGGACAAATAGCAGATCGAGAAAAACCTAAGATTAAAAATTAAAAAAGAAAATACGTTTTCAGTGTTTTAATAAGTTTTTGATACCTTAATGAAGTATTTAACAGGACATAGTTTTATATTTGTAGTCTTCGTCACAGTAATCATCTTCAATATCATAACCATCATCATCATGAAGAACTGGATCATTATCGGTCTGTATTTTCAAGCATGTTTTTGATTTATGCAATGGAACTTTGAGTCTTATAGTAACATGCTATTTATTCTTTTGAATTTGGCCGCCGTCTGTGGCAATGTGAACAATGTTTTTAATCTTTAATCAATATAATCGCCTATAGCTAAGCTAATCTTGGCAATGGTTTTCCTTCAAATTCAAAAAATAATTAACATGGTGCAACTGAACAGTTGTATTGTAAATTACAATTTATTGTAATCAAGTTCTAAATAATGATTGATGACCTTCAACATTCATTATCATTGTCATAGCCAAAGCATAATCAGGGTGATCTCATTACCTGGTAATCTATGTCTGATCCCATCACACCATCACGTACATACTGCATGACAGGCGGTGTGGTATCCACAGTAACACCATTACTATGACCAGCCGAGCACCTCTGCGCACCATTACACGCTACCACAGTCACGTAATATTTATCACCTTGTTTAAAATCAAATCCGTATTCACTAGCGTTCTGCCTCAAACCAGTGCTTTGGCATTGTCGAATATCATCCAGCATTGGCTTGGACCCAATACAAAAGAAATACTCTGCTATATCGCTCTCGTTGTCAGCAAAGTCGATCCACCGCGCATGTACTTCAGTTGCGTTGTGAGTATAGTCGATATCTGTATCCATAAAATCACGGGTAGAGCATTGGCTATGTTCTCCTAGCGTTTCGTTGTTGGAGCAGTTTTTATCGGAACTACTATCCAAGCCATCATACACGGTTCCTACCGTCGGAGAACTGGTGTCGATAATGAATGGCTTTGACATCGATGTAGTTGATATACCAGCTCGAGTCGTCTCGACAAGTTTGATAACATACTCGTTACTTACGCCTTCTTCAAAGAATGAGCCATTTTCTGGGATTGTTGTAATGGCGTTTGTTTTATTATTGAACCTCTTGACTAACGGACACTGGGAAGAGTTACATATCTCAGTCGCGAAATGAATGGGATCATCATCAAGATAAGATGCGCAACGACGTTCTTTGCAGATTTCACAAATCCTAGTGATCGCTCCAAGCGACTTTCGTCCATTCTCACATGGTTCACACTGAAATGCTTCCTGGCCCTTGATATTAGATATTCTGACTCTCTTATAATTTTTAGGGCAAAACACCATACTATAGACGCGCCCAGTTCCTTGTTTTTCACTTCCATCTGGCCACGTAAGAACTCCAGGTGCTCCAAAAAGAATAGTAGATCCTTTCACCGAAACGCTCGCACGAGGTATTCCATCATCTACACGAAGAGACCTTTCACGAGAAAGAATTTGACCGAGTCCCAAACATTTCCCATTCTGATGGTATGGATGGTAGGGTGAAGTTCCATAAAATGATGTCAAAATGACCCCGTCAAGACCCCTGGCTGTCTGCATTCCTAGTGCAATCACAGTGCCATTATCTTTACCGAAGAAGTCGAAATTTCCACTTAGTCGAATGTCGGAAGGTACAAAGTAAGAACAAACTTTATGTGAGGATTTTGCTGTATAGTTAAGGTGAAGAACTACAATATGTCCCCTGGACCTCGAAACAAGAATTAAAGCGTTGTCTTGTGAGAGCCCAAGATCGGGTTTGAATATATTTCTATAAGAATGCAATCCAATTTGCATAACTCGGCTGAAATTAATAGTGGAATAAATGTTTACAGTGTACAAATTTGATAAGACAGCCAAGAATTTCCCATTTACAGCAAATGAGGAGCCAAAGCGATGGCTATTATCAGATTCTCCCAAACATTTAACTAATTTCCAACGAAGTGAATGATCTTTGCGGAATACTCCTATCACACTATAGTTATGAGGCTCAGTTTTACCCTTTGCTATAATCGTTTTATTTTGAATGATTGACAACCCTTTATCTAGTTCTGACCACTTGACATCGGAAGCACCACAGTGATGGTTTTTACAATTAGAGATAGATGTTACCAGTTGCAAATTGATGTCATCATAGCTTTGGAGCTTGTAGACGTTGATACGATCAGAACATGAAGCAATCAAGTCTCCGTCAGAGTATGATAGACCGTTTACAATTTTGTCATTTCCAAGAAAAACGACTTTGTTTTTGGTTCTATCCTTTTTTGAGAAAAAGAAGAGCTTGTGTATCGAGCTGACAACTACATAGTCATTAGGTAGCTGTACGACCGACGATCCAAACTCTTGAGTGGTTGTTGTTGGTTTGTAGTGAATATCTGAATTCATTTTTAGCCAGTTGGGCGTGTGGTCAGCACAGCAAGGCCCTGATGGATCGGCAAATCCAGATAGGGTCTTTGTCTCTAAGTTTTGTTCTGTAGTGTTCGTCTCGTTTGCATCTGATAATATTCTTGTCACTAAAAGTTTGAATTCTTTAGTAGGGCTGAATGCTCCACTGTCTAATATTTTGTTCAACTTAACATATGATGAGTTGGTACCATCAGAGAAATCGCTAACAGCAATGGTGATATCATCTGGCGAAGAAACATATGTCACATCAGGATCAAAACCCGTGAGGTTAAACGATGGCAAATGAAGGTTGGGTAGCCACCTTGAGGTCTCATTTTCTACAGCACTGTTTCGAAGTACGACTTGGCGTGGTAGAGGTGGACTAGGTTCGATGCGAACACCATCACTGCTTCTCTCCCTGTAAATACCTCTTTCGTTCCAAACACGTACAACACCCCGATACTCCTCCCATGGTGCTATGGGTACGGTTGCTATGGTAATATTAGGTTGTTTAGGGTTAGCCATGGTGAATTTTTGCAGTAATAGTTCTCCATTCCAGTTCTGGTCTTTACTAAGTCTGGGCAAACTTCTGTTCGATAATGATGTTATAGCTACCTCAATTCGCTTGGCAGATATATGTTCCACTGCCCATTTAAAACTAAGATTCTCTACATTCGAGGTCCAGTCAACATCAATTGAATCAGATAGACTGTTCAAATCATCAACATAAGTTATATTTGGATTGACAGTAATAAAGTTGTATTCCTTTGAGTACAGTAGCTTCGTTAGCCCTACAGTATTTGAAATAAATACTGTAGCAAATAGAGAAGTATTTGAAGTAGTATTTTTCAACTGGCTAGAGCCTGACGTTCTCCCTTCTGATGAAATCTTTGGTACCAGATCACAAGCTCTCCTGGATGTACCAACGCACCACTTGTAGCTTGATAGCCCAGATTCTGGATCTTTAAACTCGTCCCAGTCCACATTGACAATTTCTTCATTGAAAGTCATCCTAACATGGGTATTTGTGAGGGATTGTGCAACTACTGGAGGAGTCATGTCAACGGTAACAGGTGACGTATGTCCAAACACAGTCATTCCTACACCGTTTGTGGCTTTTATAATCACAAAATATGTCTTTCCATGCTCAAGACTCAGGGCGAGGAAAACGTGTTCTTCTTTTCGTCCGACACTTACATACGATTTGCATTCTGAAGATGACGCAGCTTGAATACATAACTCGTAATTGGCTATACCGCTTTCGTCATCAGAAAAAGGCAACCAACTGCAATACATAGAAAAACAGAAATGAAACAACGATAAACTCAAATTGTCAATTTAGAGTATCAAGAACTACTGAAAGGTTATAGGTGAAAAGGCATTGCTCTAGCTCAACGCTATGGTCCCTGAACACGCCCTCGTGAGATACATTTTTATACAAAACATATAAAGTGGGAAACATTTTCGGTGGGTTTATCAAATAGCTTTACCTGACATGTAAGTCTTGATTATCTTTTTGGAACTTTACGTGATCTTTGCCAGGTCCAATCCAAGCAACATTAGTGATAGGAGGAGTGAAGTCAACTGTGAAGCCATTAGACGATACTTCAGTCACTAAATCTACATAGTTTGTAGCTCGAACAATGGCGATGTATGCTGTGCCACTTTCCAAATCAAGTCCTAATGAACACAAAGAATCCAAAAGTTAAATTTTGAAAATTAATACATCGTATAAAGAGAGAATTACTCGCTAAACAATTCAACTGAAACGTACTGCATAGATCGATTGCAATCAATAATAATGTAGGAATTTGTTTAATTTTTTTGACCTTTCGGTATCATTCTGGCATTGATTTGACGTAGTTTTTTGGATAAGCATGAGGAAATAACATTTATTTATTTCTCTGTGCGACTGTTTATTTTTATATCATATCGATCAATCAAGTTCATGACGTTTAATGCAAATAATAAGTAGTAACCTGCTATTTTAATAGTTGTGGCATTGTTGACATTTGTGAACGATTGGGGGCAGTCTGTGATATTTTGGGATTTGCAGATGGCAATCTCATAGCTCTTTATTCCACTCTCGTCATCTTTGAATCTGACCCAGTTGGCCACAACATCATCATCACCATGAATATAGTCAATATCGTTGGATGAGTTACCATCAAATACCCGACCAGCTAGGGGAGGGGTGGTATCCACAACAACAGCATCTGACATCACAGTAGTAATAAGACCGGCACCATTAGTTGCCTGAACTGTGACGTAAAACGTCTGGCCAGTTTTCATTGGGTGCTGGAGTACCTCGTGCATCTTATTTATTGTTGGCAATTGTTTTCGTTTTGGAAGAATATCACAGCTACCTCCAGGATGTGAACTAATGCAGTATGTCAGCGAGGTGATGTCACTTTCTGGGTCTTCAAAAGAGTTCCAATAAGCATGCACTTCAAGTACAGACCGCTGAAATTTGATACTTGTCCCCTGTTTGTTTCCATTGTTTATTGGACTTTTTATTGGAGCTGAAAACATACAAATACGTTTATGAAGTAATATATAAAAAACGAGCAGGAGTGTTTTATCGTGAGATATAAACACGAGCGCAGCGAGTGTTTATATCCACGATAAAACACGACTTGCGAGTTTTTTATATGACTTCTAAAACCAATACATATTTCTCGATATGATTATAAAAGATTTACGCAAAATTTGAGTTCTAAATTTAAAAGTGAATTTGTTCTTAAATCCAGTGTACAACTTCGATTTGGCTGACTATAAAGAGAACAATGCGCATTGAGTGCATTGTAATCAGGCCTTTTAGTTGGACGCTCAACAAATACTATTCAATAAGTTCATTAGTAAGTTAGTCATTTTAGAAATAGTGTTTTTATTAAACAGAAGCCTCAAACTAAGATTCTGTGTAATGGGCCATATCATTACGAAGATGTCGCGGTTTTGAAAAGTCAAAACGGCTGAGGAACAGAAAAAAAACTTGTAAGATGCTGTTCCTTCGAGTACGAAATATTCAAATAAGTGGGCCTGCAAAATTTTTGCTGATTGGCAGACGCAAAGACAAAATCACGACCCAAAAAATGAAGTTTTCACTTATGAAGTAAAAGAAGTTTCAGCAATCCAAGACTTGTCACGGCAAATAGATGAGTTTAATGCCGAGTCGATGGATTTTTGGCTAGCTAAGTTTATACAGGAAGTCGCTAACCAAAATGGAGAACGATATCCACCAAATAGTATCTAGCTTGCACTGTTAGTTTTCAGTAAACCATGATAGTTATAGAACTGTTTAATAAACATGATGTTATAACTGCGATGCAGCCCACAGTTATAACACTCATGTTTATTAAACAGTTCTATAACTATCATGGTTTACTGAACACTAACAGTACAAATAAGCCCCATGGGAATTGTTACCTAAAACTTTATCTGCGATAAGAGGTCCAACCATGTGACCTATTGGTGGATTCTCATTGGGCTACAAGCTCATGAATTATTAATGAGTTTTAGAAATATTTATATATGTTGCTATCATCATTTTCATATTCTTCTTTTTTGTCTTTTAAGCCATATGATTTAAAAATTTATGTTTGATAACCTACCTGTTTTGTCAATGAATACTTCTTCTGACGATGTCACAATGCTCTTCAATCCGGCGCGGTTCTCTGCTTTCACTGATGCATAGTATGTACTAGCGTGCACTAGATCGACATAATCAAATCTGTGAAATGTTTGTAATCCAACATCTTTCCACTCAGCCACGTCACACGAGCCTGACTGGTTACCAAGACAGACATAGTACCTTGCAATAGACGTTTCTTTATCCCAGAAACCATTCCAGTTTACATCGATGACTGAGCTGGCAAAGAATTGGGACTGAGTTACGTCCAAAGTATGATGGCCGACATCTATACTTCCTATTAACGGAGAGGTATAATCGAATATGAAGCCATCGGAATATGCTATGGCAGTCAATCCAACCTTATTATATGCACGGACCATGGTCACATACTTAACTCCTTCCAAAAAGTTAAGATTAAACATGCAAACAAGTGATAAATTTCGAACGTCTACAGTTTTTGCTAAACAAGTGCTATTATCAAGTGCCATACATACTGACACCTCAATCCTATCTATTCCACTATCGAAGTCAATGGCATTCCACGATGAGCAATATTTCGTCTTTGAAGTAAGAAAATCAACTTCTGCCAGACTTCCATTTGTTTCTAGGTCGTATACCTAAATAGCAAACATGTAAAATTAATCGTTAAAATTCATTTCTGTATTTTTTTAGTATTTTTTAGTATTTAAAAATTCATTTGTCCATAAGTGATTACAAAATTGTTAATAGTTAATCAAACTTGACAAAAGACAAAAACTAGTTAATGAAAACAAAAATAAATTGAATATGCGTTTAAAAAGAGCTCGCAATATTTTGTCGATGAAAAATCCCTGTAGTAATAAGACTGTCTATATATACATATTTTAAACTTGTTTTCCCTCGTAATACAGTGTGACGTCAAAGTAGCCCCATCTGGGAGACAAAGGAAGATATTTTTGCTCTCTTAGGACCTAGCGAACTGCTTTTGAGCAATTGATTTAAAAGACAAAAAAATAAATCACGTACATGGCACATTATTTAATAGAAAACAGGTATTAAGCTGAACGCTACCTGTGTGATTTGAGGTGGACTGCTATCAATAGTTACTCCATTAGAATACACAGTTGTAATGCCTCCAGCACCGTTCACTGCACTCAATTTGATAAACACTGTTACACCATGGACAATAGGTGGACTGACCTGATAGACATAAGACATAACTCGTTACTGTTTATTGTGTTTTTCGAGGATTCAAATACCTCTTTCATAAATACCACCAGGTAATTTTGTTCTAAATTTTTCATATGTTATTTGGATGAAAGTAGTAAGTTTGTTCTAGGGATTTTTTCCCCAACTGATCATATTTTAAAAAACTAATAACTTGACTTCAACGGGATATTTTAAAATGTCGCCTCAGCCTCAAAGAGGTTAAGTTTAGCTGGTACTGAACCTTGTCGGCCTTTAAAAATATTGAGGGCATTACATTACTTTTAACAAACATTAATGATACCACCATCATAATCTCACTGCCTACGCTACCATCTTCATAATCACCATTAATTTAAGTCAGCACTGCCATTATACTTTAATCATCATCTTAGCATCATACTAACCTGTACATGTGCTTTAGTATCACCAGCGCTAATCTCCGTGTCCTGTACCACATCACATGCTCCTCTACTCGTCCCTGCACACCAGATGTACTTCACAACTACAGTCTCATCATCAATGAATTGATCCCAGTTAGCAGACACGAAAGAACCATGGGCTTGCAAGTCAATATCATCAGCACCACTACCGTCGCGTACCGACCACCCCACCGGTGGTGTTTGGTCTATGATTATACCATTGGAAGATGAAGAAGTTGTTAAACCACCTTCGTTAGTTGCCCGAATTGTGATGTAATATCTATGAAGATGAGTAAGATTTAGTGCCGATATTTCTCCTTCTAATGAATTACCAAAGCTTTGAAATTCGTGAACATTGCATAACAAAGGTCTATTTCCAATACACATTTCGTATTTCATGATAATAGAGTGCTTGCTTTTGAACGGTTTCCAGTTAGCAGAAATGGTCGAAGTCGAGCTTTGTACTTCGAGATCTTTGGATATATCAGCTCCATCGAATATTTCTCCTGGTGTCAATCGTGAGTCATCGATTATAAAGATGTTAGAAACGGCAGAACTAAATAGGCCAACTTTGTTAAAGGCTCTGATGATTAGCACGTAGGAGACTCCTGGCTTTAGGTCTAATTCGTCGTTATTTAGTTTTGTTGTAAGTCCAACGTTTATGAAGTCCGTGAGACATTCCTCATGATCAACTGCAAGACACACAGTCCATGCGTAATGTTCTACATCGCTTTCTTTGTCTTCAAATCCTCGCCAAATACCATTGATGCTATTTTGGATGTATTTTTCTTGTGAAACATTTACAATAACAGTTCCAACTTTAGGTGGTGATTCGTCAATAATCAAAGCATCAGAATGTCTAATAGCATATAGTCCTGCTTTATTTGTAATTTTCAAGGAGACATAAATAGTTGTTCCATTCAAGAGAGGCTTGTCGAGAATAACGTGGTGTTCCTTAGTATCTTTTTCCAATTTCCTCCAATCAATAACATTACAACTTCCTGGTTTTTCTCCGAGGCAATACTGTAAAAACGAAATTCCACTTTCACCTTCATGTGCATTCTCCCAGGTAAATTTGAAGTTTTGGCTGTTACTCTGAAATGTCATGTTGCTTTTTGATATCATCAAAATATCTTTTCGCGGCTGAACGAATACGACTTTGTCAAGGGTAGGTGGACTTGTCTCTATGCAAACACCATTCGATGATGATAGCATAGTTAATCCTGCACCATTTGTTGCTTCTACTGTGACAAAGTAGCACAAACCATCGTACAATTTAAGCCTTGTATTTGATGAGGTGAGCATACCAATTGACTTCATTTTCATCACGTCACAACTCGCTAAACAATGAATAAATCGTGCATCAATAAGATGTTACATTAGCAAAATACATTTTACAATTGGAAATGCACAAACAAATCGATACTTTTATGGGTCATAATTGAAACTGTTTTACTATATAAGACGTTTGTGTGTATATCAATCAAGGGTAAGGCAAAAACAGCATCTTGGGCTAGTAGTCTTAATATTTTTATTAACACATGATAAAGAATACAGCTTTACAAAATTATTACACAATACAAACAGACATACCTTGTTTAGATCCAATGCACCAGCGATATTCCTGGATTCCACTCTCAGCATCCATAAAATCAACCCACTGGGCAGAAATTGTGTCTTTACTTGTTTGAAAATCAATATCTTTGCTAAAGTTATTATTTTCTTCCGTTTGATTACCATCGAATACCAACCCTGGGGAGGGTGGAGTTAAATCCACAATAATTTGCTGCGTTGTGAGAGAGGATTCCAGACCAAGCATGTTGTAGCCAAGGATTGTGACATACAAGGAGAGACTATGTGTCATTGTAAAGTTTATGTCATTGAGGTTTTTACATCTCAGGGTACGGTTGATCTTCTGGAATTTTGTTAAGTCGTCTTGCCATGGAAACGACCCAATTCCAATCATAAAGTGACTTATCCCGCACTCTTTATCATCCATATCCCAAGTGATAGTTGGAGGGGAGAGAGAGTTCATGTAAAGTGTATTTTTGCCTTTAGAAGGAGAAATTGTTAGTGAATTGGTAACTGGTGGGCTTCGATCAACTGTAATGCCATCAGAAGTTGCAGTAACGCTCTCGCCATTTTTGTTAAAAGCCGTGACAGTAACATAGTATTTTGTACCTTGCGCAAGTGTGAATTTATAAAATCTATGGGCATAATTTTTTGGATGTAGAACTTTTTCAGAAGGCCACATGCAATTTCCAGATCCAGACACTGTATTAATACGATCAGAAATACACCAATCATATGAGGAAATGCCACTTTCAGGGTCTTGAAATCCATCCCAAAATGCCCATAGTGCTCGATCATCAAGCTGAAAATCCAGATCTCCATTTTGCTTTCTTGGACCATCGCTTACCACTCCAGCAATGATTTGCTTTAAAGTAATTGTTATGCTTTTTGAACAATCTGTTCTCTGCAATCCAACCCCATTAGTTGCCCTGACGCAAATACAATATGTGGTATTTTCGGAAAGCGTCAGATTCTTTATTTGTGCTCCGCCAAATGGAATCTTGGTGTAGTGAGTGTCATCTAGAGTAGTTATCAGTTCAAAATTATGTCCCATGGAGAAACTATATTCTACTATTCCACTTTCCAAATCAGCAAATCCCGTCCATGTGATTGAAATCGATACCCCTGCAACTGTGCTTTTGTTTCTATCGTAGTTTGTTGGTAGAATATATTGAGCTTGGACTATTCCAGGACTTGGTGGAGATCGGTCAATGACCACCCCGTCAGAGACCACTTCGGTAGAACTTCCCCCAGCGTCAGTAACGACTACGAAAACAAAATATGTGAATCCATTTTGTAGATGTGCTTTGGTTATGTTCCAGCTTGTGTCGTTTTTGTCAATAGTATGAAGGCTAATGATATCTGCGGTATCAGGTGTGCTTCCAAGTCCGCACTTTATCAAAGCTATACCGCTCTGGTCATCTTTCATATTCCATGTGGCTATGAGAGTGTTATTTATTGGACTAAACGTTAGAGATAGGTTGTTGACAACTGGCGGAGTCCTGTCAACAACGACACCATTTGTCCAATAGATAGATTTCAAGTTTACGGTGTTCGTAAGTTCTACTCCAACTCTGTATTTGCTACCTTCCTTGTACTTTGGAAGCCATTTTCCATTACTAGTAATAAACATTGAACCAGTTGAGATCGTTTTTTCTTTGGTAGAGTAAAATGGTATTACAAAATCTTGAGTAATCATGTCTTGCACGGCAAAGCGTATTCTTGTGATAGCTGTTTCGTTTTCAAAACAATTCCACGATACCGCTAGAGTATTTGAAAGTCCAATAAAATGTTGAACAGTTTTGTCCCCGGGCCAAACGTTATCACATTTTGGTGGTGTATTATCAACAATAAAACCATTAGACATCAAAGAAGATATCATACCAACACCATTGTATGCTGTTACATTAATGTAGTACTTCACATTAGTTTTGATAGGACGTCTGAGTGTTATTAAAGCTGATGTTATATCTTCAGAGAATTCATAAGGTCCCTGGTCAACTGAAAAGTCAGAATTGACTGCAAAGATTTCGTATTTGCTTATTCCACTTTCGATGTCATAGAAGTTCCAACTCAAAGCGATTTCCATAGTAGAATTTTGATAATCTCTTTTCCGAACAAATCGACCACTAGGCGGAGTGTCATCATACACAATTCCATTGGAAGACGATGTAGACTTAAGACCCACTTTGTTTGTGCATATTACCGTAGCAAAATATCTGATACCGAGTTTTAGATTTGTGTTTAAGACATAGCTAGTTCGTACCACTGGAATACTAGTAAAGTTCATGACATCATTTGAGCCAGGCTGAAGACCAAACGCAATTCTAATAGTATCAAGCCCAGTTTCGTTATCGGAACACTTCCAGGAAACAGACAGCAAGTGGCCACTTGTATACTTCTCAATCATGTCTGAACTTGCTCCATGAGAGACGCGATTTGTAAATATTGGAGGACTTGAATCAACCATTACACCATTAGACGAGACAGGGGTACTTTGTATACCCAAAATGTTTAATGCTGCTACTGTAGCATAATATCTTTGTCCGTTCGCAAGCTTAGACACCTTGAGACGTGTGCTGGCTGAGTTTAAGACAAGACCGACGTTTGTAAACTCTTGAACATCGTTTTTGCCAGGAGCTGTTCCAAAAGAAAGTAAATACTGTGCAATTGCTGTTTCGGTTTCTTTGAAGTTTTTCCACGATGCCCATAAGATGGAATCTTCAGTTTGTGTAGCGATGTCGACACCAGTGATATCAGTATTAAACACTTGTCCAGGGACAGGAGGGCTGCTGTCAACGAGGACTCCATTGGATGTGAAATAAGCAATATTCTGAGCGTTATCGATAACTTTAATTCTAGCGTAGTACTTGGAGCCTGATTTAAGTTTAAGTCCACTAAGAATGTGGTAGTTGAGATTGTTAGGAACAGCCTCAAAGTCTTTGACGTCACAATTGTTTTGAGCAGGACTGCTTGTAAGGCCAAGATAAATAGATTGTATGCCAGTGAAATCGACCAATCCATACCAATGTGCACGATAAATTGACGAATAACTTTGATAGTTTACATCATCAAATCCCCAGCCGTCAAGAACGATTGCGTGTCTAGGAGGTTCTGTATCCGTGAAAAATGCTTCTGATGATGCACTACCAACTAAACCAGCCCCGTTCAAAGCCAAAGCTGTCACGTAGTATTTACGGTTATTTTCAAGCTTGCTGGACGAGTGAGCAGTCCAGTTAACTGCAAAGATGTAGGATGGTTTTTGCAGTGATATGTAAGCTGTGCTACTTACATCATCTGCTCCTGGGTAACTGCCCACGTACACTTTATAAGCAAAGATACGGGATAAGTCGTCTTCGAGCACAAAGTATGCTGTAAATGTATGCTCTGATTTGCTTGAATACGTGAGTTTTTCATTTTCGTGTCCATGTTGAATTTTGGTAATTTTAGCAGGGCTACTATCTACAATGAACGTATTTGAAAATCCATCAGCGGTCATACCAGCTTTGTCTTTTGCTCTCACAACAACTGAATAAACCCCATCGTTCAAATTGATCGATCTGCCACTCATTTGAACTCTACCAACTTCTTTGAAACCATCGAGATATTTTTCACTGGCTAAAGAAGTGACGGACAGACCAAACGTTGTGATGCCAGAATGTACGTCATAGAATGTGCTCTTTTTACAGACTAAGGAATCTACTTGCTCGAATGTCCTCTCTTGATCAGCAGGACACCATTTCCAACGGGCCCAGACAGATTTAGCTATCCACTGAAAACGAATCGGTGGGCCAGCAAAGCCAGTGATTACATCACCAGTATGTGGAGGAACATAGTCAACCATAGCACCATTACTGCTACCATTAATGCACATTTCAACTCCATTACAACCGACAACTGTCACATAATACTTCTTTCCTGCATTGAGAATCAATCCTGTAAAAGTTCCTTTGGTTTGGTTACCTACTGATATGAGCTCTTGCACATCAAAAAGTCCTGGTGAAGTCCCGAGACCGATACGATATTCCGCTATACCACTTTCAGCATCTACAAAAGCTTGTTCCCAATGAGCATTGAAAGCAAAACGCTCTTTAGTGTAGTTTACATCTTTGCCTCGAACACCATCCTTGATATATTGCAAGGCAACAGTTGGAGGGGTTGTGTCTATTAGGATTCCATCAGAAGTTACGGTTCGACGGAGACCAGCACCATTGTAGGCCCTTATAGTTACATGATAGCGGACTTTAGGCTTGATCTCAATGTCGTCAATCTTTAAGTAATTACTATTATCAGATAGAAATACATAGGAAATATTACTAACGTTTACAAACGCTTTTACGTCATCACCACCAGGGTAGGTTCCAACGGCCAGGAGTTGTTCTATGATACCACTCTCATCATCCACGCAATTCCACTTTGCTTGTATACTAGTAAGCTGCCTTACGAAGTCGACATCTTCTGTATCGTTGGCACTAAGAACATCCAGTATTGGGTTACATATAGGGCTTGTATTATCAGCGATAAAACCATCGGATTGCTTAGTCGCCTGCAGCCCTGCAGCATTTGTTCCTCTTAGGATAATATGATACTTCTGCCCAAGTTCTAGATTGAGATTTTCCATTAGTGGAGTTTTTTGAGTAAGCGGTATATTAACAAAAGGAGTGACATCCATAGGCTTAAGATTGAGATACTGTATTACTTTCCACTCATACCTCACCATAGGACTCTCTTCATCTGAGAAAGGTCCATACGTCACTTGCACTCGCTTTGTTGAAGGAATAAAATTTTTATCTTCTTCCCCAGCTCCGTCAAATAAAACTCCTGGAACTGGTGGAGTTGTGTCCACCGTTATTCCATCACTGCACATTATTGATCTTAGGCCAATAGAGTTGGTAGCAATTATTCTTGTATAATACTTTGTGCCATGTTTCAGGCTAAGTCCTGATGTCTGGATGGTGGAAGTTTCCCCAACTGGCACCGGTCCATATGCGTCTGTTTTGCCTTCATTAAACGTACAACTTGCATTAGTTGAGATGCCCCATTTAACGTCAATGATCTTTTGAACATGATTACTCCATGCAAAGTTTACTCCCATACTGTAAGCATCTGATTGGTAATCCTTATCTACCTCAGCTTTAGACCCATCAAAAACGTAACGAATAAGTGGCCCACTTCTCTTTGCTTGAAAGACAGGACAAAGGCTCAGCCTGCTACTGAGCCCGCCTTCATTGGTAGCTCGTACACTTGCAAATACATCTCGTCCTTCCATAATTGGCAAATCACGAACCACAACACTAAGTGATGTACCAACGTTAGCCCCATAATCGTCACCAGAGCCAGAGATCGATCCTATATTGATCCAGAAATTTGTTATTGCTCTATCCTCTTTGAATCCATGCCACTGCACAAAATATGTTTTGTCACCTACTTGCCGTGCACTGCACAAGCCAGCAATCGGAGGAGTTGTATCTTTATCGATATCACAATTTTTAAAAAGCGGTCGCACTATTGCAGGCGCAGACCACGTCAATTCCCAAAAAGAGCGTTTGGAAGTCCATCTTAAACTTAATTTACACCACAAAATGCCGCACCTGATATCTATACCACAAAAAAAACGGTACCAAAAGAAAATTCGAATTCGTATTGGGATTATACGTACTTTAAGCTCAATACAAGCTTTCAAAGGCCATTTATCAATCTTAACTGCTAGTTCGGGAATCAAAGCAGTTTCGAGAATGTTTGCTTCAACAGTGATGCCAACCTCAACGATAAAAAGTAAAACGCTTACACCAGCATGAACCCTTATTGTGGCTCCAGGAATTAACCCTACTTTAAATATCCTATCTTTAATGCAGACCTGGAATTGGTAGTCTACATACCAGTAACCTCCCATGCTAACAAATAATCTGATTGGAATTCCATACACAAAAAACCATCGATTGAAATCTGGCATGAATTTCTGGTATCCCGTTACAGCGTTTCCTCTTAATCGTTTCGTGCAAGAACTTGTAGTGCTTCTTTTATTTCTTCGGTGAATTTCTTCGAGTTCTTTAGAATAAACATCAGCGTCAAGATAGTCACTTTCAATGCTACGCTTTCTAAAGGAACCACAATGGAGATCGCCAATAGGAATTATACGTCTTGGTGAAATAATCCAGTCGCCCATGAATTTCAGCATTAAACAGTTCTCACTTATAGAAAAACTCATTTTGAGCACAGGAAGTTTAATGCGGAAATACCTGTCCTCGAAATTACCACCAACGCTGTCAATCTTGTCCTTTTCACTGTATGTACCACTAGAGAAAACAATAACTAAAAGATCGTTTGTTGCTTTGTCTATAGATTCCAGTCCCGTTGGTGTACGGACGACTCTTGACAAAGAGTTCTCATTGATTTCGCTTCCATCAGTTAGATCGTGGAACTCGAGCTTGCACTGAAATCCAGGACGAAGAACACATCTAGAGACAACTACATACTCAGTGTTGAATTGTCGCACAATGACCATTCCTCGCGCATCTTTATTGATAACAATAACCTTGTCAGGAGCAAGATCACCAGCAAATAAATCCCCAGATGGTGTTAAACGATAACCATATCCTTTACCTTGCTTACCGTCTGTGACCCATAACATTCTGTCCTTTTCGTCAAAGGACACTGAAGTAGCTACACCTTCAACTGAGTAAGTCTTAGATATTTGTATCCATGAGGGAGACCGTGTTGACATGCTACTAATTACCGATCCCTTACTAATGCAATGGACGTCTTTAGACTGACTATCACTAATCCATAAAGTTTCTTTAGCAACAGTAACACCGCCGATCTTAATATTAAAAGGTGATTGGTGGCTACCCAACAGGATAATCTTCTTTACTGCATTACGTTTGATATCAGTGACAACGAGAACTGAAGCCTTGCCTTTGTTTCTAGACACTCCATACATTCCTAGGAGAATCGCAGATTCGGACAGTTGAGTAATACCTGCCACTTTGTAATCGTCAAACAAACCAGGTGTTAGCCGTTGAAATGCATCATTCATCGATGACAGGTCATCGAGATGAGGGAATTTCCACGTAAAAATAGTATTGTAGTAAAGAGATGAAGATCTCCTTATTGATCGAAGACAGATATCCGCGGAACAATACGGATATGCGCTCCAATCCTTATATTCTGACAAATCCAGACCTCGTTGGCGCAGCTGAATTTTATTCTGAAAATCAGTGACCTTTTGGAAAAAGCCATTGATTTTGTCGATTGCTTCCTTAACTATGCTGATGTATTTGTCCATGTAAGGCTTGATAACACCACTCAGTTCACCAGTGTCTGTCAATAGTCTTTCAACAGGGCTTGAAAAAGCATTTGTTATCCCTGTAATTTTTGTTGCATGCTTAATGATTTGATTGACAACATTGCCAAGACCTTGAATAATTGCTTTTGTGTCCTCACTCTTTTTCCAAAAATGATATGAAGTTTGGATCTTTTTGTTGACAGCCTCAATCTTTTGAATATATTCAAAAATGATATCATCGAAAGTCGATTTTGTTGCTCTGAACGTATTCTTCAAGGTTTCGCGAAGTTTTTCTTTTACATTTTTTGCTTTGAGAACATATTCCATCATCGGTTTTATTTTCGTATTTGAAATTTGGAGACTTCTTCTATATCTTACAGAGGACGGAGATGCATTTTCTTCAATATTTGTGCCTGTTAAATTGCGCAAAATTGTTTTTATTCTATTGGTATCGTCACAAATATTTAAGCCTGTTTTTTGTTGGATTAAAAGTTTTACTGTATCAATTATGTGAGTTAAGTTATCCAAACCAGCTTTGCAAGATCCAAGTATATTAGTAAAACCGCTGGCCTGCTCAAGAATATTTTTCAGTCTTTCAACTTTTTCTTGTATTATTCTTGCTTGTCCGATAAATGATTTGGAAATACACGTGCTTCCTTTGTAGCATTTCTGGATCTTTAAGTTTTTCCACGTCTCAGGAATCATGTCGTATAAAACTTTGATCTCTTTGCGCATGTCTTTGTATTGATCAATAACGTGCATTCCTGAAATCATCGCCTTTTTTACACATGGATGAATGCTTTCTCTTGATATTTTTAATATTTGTTGACAGTCAGGAAGCTTGTGGATAGTTGTCAGAATTGAAGAGAGCTTCTTGTTGAAGGGTTTCAAATCATCCATTAATTTCTTTACTTGACCGACAATCATAGCCGTTTTCTGCAAATCTTCCTTTACATCTTGAATTGGTTGTTTTATACGGCGAAGGTTTGAGCTTGCTTTCAATACGAGATTGTGAGCAGCATCATTAAACAAAACATGAACGACATCAACAATGTCATCACCGTGGACTTTATTCAGGATTCCCGATGCCATTTTATTAAATGCATTGCAAACGTCTCGCATACGTTTGTCAAAGTCAATATGAAATTCTTTGCGTACATCCAGGATTGCAATGTTGTCCTTAAAGTTCTGAGCAATGCCTGCAAAGCTTATGATGTCATCTGCTGTTTCTCGAGCTTTCTGTGCATAGACTGGAATGTTTTTCATATGCGTCAAGATTGTGTTCACTTTCTGAGCAATATCATGCACTTCTCCTAAAAAGCCTTTCTTGGTGTTCAATATAGACATTAGGTCAGCAACGTAACGAGCAATTTTAGCAATTTTACCAACTCCTACCTCTAAGTTCTCTCTGTACCAATTTTCGATGTTGTCAACTGATTTCTTGAGGTCTTGACCGATGCTTTTCACATTTTGAGAAACAGGACCAATAAAACTTGTTAGCTCTGCAAGCACTTGGCGTGAAACGTTTTGGATGTTGTCAATTACGTCTGCTGAGAAGTCAACTACCTTATTACACACACCGTTTGCTCTAGATGCAGTTTCATTTGCAAAATCAACAACTACGTTTGCTAAGTTTTGCAGCTCTTCAAGACTTTGAGACAATTCCATGAGAGAGCCAGAAACAAAACCGCGCGTTGCCGAAGTAAAGTTTTTCTCGATTTTATCGATCAGTTTATCAACTATGATTGTGTAGTTGTCAAATTCTTGCAATGAGTTTTGCGTAGTGTTTTCAATCATTTTCAATATTGCTGAGGCGTTTGTTTCAAAGTTTTCTCCGAAAGTATTTAAGCCTTTTGTTGTATTTAAGGCAATTTTGTGGATTTTGCATATCTTCACAAAACTTTCGTGTGTGAACTCTTTCAAGCTCGGACCAAGTTCTTTAAAAAAGTCGGTTATGTCACTCACTGCGGTTATGTTTGGCTCTGTTTCATCAATTGCGTCAAGGACTTTGTCAAGAACGTTTTGTAAAAGACTAGGTGGAGTATTGTTTACCCTGTAAATGCTTGGTCTTTTCTGTAGCAACGTTTCAAATATCTTTGAAAGATCTAGAGCCTTATTTGGCATGATGTCTAGAAAAAAAGTCTCTAAGTGGAACGATGGCAGGTCGAATTGCTTGAAAATGGAAATTACTTTTTCAAGTACTTTAAGAAAGTGAAGAAAATGAGGTTGTTTTAAGTTGAGATCAAACCTGAGGTTTAATCTCCAATCAAAACTCAAACCAAAGTTGAAAGATTTTATGTCATGCAAGGGGAACTTTCCTTCTAGTCTTGGGAGGCTCACAAGTGGCAGCTGTATTCTCTCTAACGAGTCGAGCACTGTTGACAGTCCAAGGACGTTGTTGGCAAATTTTATGGTTTTCAAACAAATCTCTACAAAGTTGTCCATTGAAGATGAAAAATGCATAGAAAATCTAAATGGAAATTGGCTGCTGAAAGTTTTCGGCACATCTTTTGCTCCAAATGATTTGAAAAACTCATATAAATAATGATCATGAAGATCAATGGATGTTGATTTCAACCACTCTAATAGAGTTTCTATCTTAAAGTTTGGCGGTAATCCGTTCGGAAGTTTTAGTTTGATGTTGCCGATAATGTTCATGATCTTATTGACAGCGTCAATAACTTTCTTAAAGACACTATCGAAATTAGTCAAACTTGTAAGGGGTGTTTGAATTTTTTCTATTTTATTCAATAACAGTCGCCAGTTTTCCATACGCTCGTGGGCCGTTTTCGCTAGAGTTATAATGTTTTCCATAAGATTAACTGGCTTCAACGCCTGTATGAGATTTTTTAGAAACTCGCCTATTTTCCCGTTGAAATCTAGTAGCTTCTCTATATTCAAGGGAATAAGTGTTTTAAACTTTGCTTTAAATTTCTCGATGTGTACAACGATGATATCAGTAAATCCATCCACACCTTTAAGAATATCGTCTCCCACGTCAGCAACGGCATGAATCAAATCTTTAGGAATATCATTTTTAAACGAAGCCGACGCTTTAAAAGCAGCTTTACCTTTGACAATATCAAATCCCCATTTCCATAAATGAGCATGGAATTTAGCGTGATTATCAAGATCTACTTCAAAACTACCACCAAACAATCCAATTCGAAGTTTGACTTGATTTTGAAATTGTAGTATAGTTTCAGCACCAAGATATTTGTTTCCGAACTTTTTTGCCCATCGTTTGCTCTGCCCAAGAGAAAATTCACGCGGTTTTAGTGCGGGAATTAGAGCACGCTTTTGCCTCATTAGAATATGTCTTCTTTTCCTGATATGTTTCGCTTTAGGATGGTTGTAATGGTTGTCTAAAAATGTTTGAATGGTCTCATCCAAGGCACTGTTATCTTCTGCGTGCCAGATAGCGTGCTCGAGAGCCTTTACAATATCGTCGCTTAAATCTTCATGCCGTTCAATAAACACTTCTATAACTGCCGTCTTGACATCATTGTGTTCGTCACTATAGAGTGTATCTAACAAAAACTTTTTGGTATGATCAGCTGGAAGTTTGCGCATGCCTGATACAACAGCTGATCGTATTCCAGAACTATCGTGGTTTGCGTGTTCTAGCATAGTGTTGAGGCCAGATATATGTCCAAGGTTTCCGAAAGCCCATATGTGGTTTCTTAGAAAAGCTTCATGGTTGTCACTATCAGGGTGGTATAAAGTAGACTTGTTGTAATAGCTATGGTGTATCAGCTCGACAACTACGTCAGACAACGTAGCGTTATAGCCAGCAGTTTCAGCTCGTTTTGCCAGGCCTGAAAGCACAAGCATTGCCATTGGAAATTGATGCCCATGGTTAACATCTCGTCTGGCATGTTGGAGCAGTGCATCAAAAAGGTTTCTATGAAGCGGGCCTTTTGGTATAGAGAATATGCCCTGGAGTAGAGATTCATACTCCTTCAGAGTTAGTTTGCGAGGGTATTCAGACATCAGTGCATTCGCAAGGATATTCTGTGCATGTAGATCGCCTCTGCTAGCTATGACACTTATGAAGACCGCCCATGATGTCACATTTTGATGACTCTTTCGTAACACCAAGTTACAAATGTTTGCGTAAATCTCCTCTTTGTGTTCAGCTTGTTTGTGAATCTCACGTGCACACTCTCCTTTCTCGCTATCGATCACGGTTGGATCTATGAGGCATCTCATTACTTCAAAAAAAGATCTGAATTTTATATGTTCGTCATCTGCATCTTTCCAGTTAAGTTTATGGGCATCTTTGAATACAAGATCATCGCGCAAAAGATTTTTTATTTCGCTTTCACTGTTGATTTCTCTCACTGCTTCTCTTTTAGATCGATGTCTTGATTTGACATGTATGAGTTTGCACCCCATCAAGTTTAACTTGCTGTAGCCCGAGGTAAAAATTCGAACGTCTTCGTTGTATGGAAACCCCCTTGCGTTTTCTGATCTTGGATGACTTTTGGCTGACTCGATAACACCTTTGTGATGACGATGAACTTTGAATATTTTTCCGTGTTGCATATGAATAGTACCTGTATGCTGTGACTGTAGCTTGTGTTCACCTTTAGCTGGAGTACCATCAGCCAGACGTATGTAGTCCTTGTTCGTCCATTGTCTCTCGATAGTAGTGTGGGTGTCATTAGAATGAAGCAACTTATACTTTGACAGATACATCCCTGAGTCGTCGCTTTCAAGCACCTCGGAATGGCTATTGTGCCTTAAAGATTTCAAGTGTACTTGGAATGCACTCACAATGCCTAGGTTGGAATAAAGCGGCAAAAACTGTTAAATATATGTCAGTTCCTCAGATGCTTCATATATCATGGTTGGGAATGCTAAATGCTCCAGTTTTCTGATTTGTCTAATTACTTTTTTTCTAAATAAAAGACTAGTTTGCACCATGTCCCGAATGAAATCAATGTAGTTGTTTTTCTGTAAAAAATTATTTCTGTGTGTCTGTTTCCTTTTTCGTTCGCATTATTCGTACGTCGTTCGTAACAATTTCATAGCATAGGTGCATAATAAACTCAGTTTGAAAAAATCTGAGATCTTTTAATTTTTTTATTTCCTTTTGTTTGTTTGTTGGTTTATTCTATTTATTTACAAAATTTATTAATAATTCATGACCATTTTGTCGAATCCGATGCTCCTCTCTGGTCACGAGGAAAGCACTCTTTTCCACATAAAGTACGCTTGACACAATAAAGCCCGGGGAATGTTTTGAATGTGGCCCAGGGGAATAATGGGGTATAATAGAAAAACAATGGGATACAGATGAACATGAAGCATTATATAATTACACACGTTGCATTATCTATCAATAATCATTGTTCTTATCACAACCCATTGTTTTTACTCAGTATCATCCCAACGAATGCATAGGTCACACTTCAACAAACAGCAAACTGCATTATCAAAAATAATGCTTCTAGCTAAAAGCATTATTTTTAATAATGCAGCGAGTTTCGCCTAGCAGTCAATATAATGAAAACGAATAAGACAACGATAAGAACAATTATACTAGAAAATCACTTCGGCACACAGCATTCGTGGGTATAATGCAGACAGCTGAGGGCGCAGCCCGAAGCTACCTGCATTATACCCACGAATGCTGTGTGCCTCAGTAATTATCTATTAAATATTAATATATAATGCTACGTGTATAATGCGTTATATAATGCTACAAATTTGTAGATAATAGGAATAAAATATAAACAGCATTAATGTCAATAATCTAAACATTTATTTTGTAATAGCTTACAAACGAAAAGTACAATTATTGAATACTTGTGAATAAATAAATGTCAGCTTTAAAAGAACGCTGCTCTTTCAAAGGATCTCTGTAGACTCGACTTATTTTCCATTCGTAAAAAAACTTTAAACGAACGTGGACTTTGAGATGCACTGTTCCAATGCGTTTTTTCTCTTCTTCTTTAGACTTTGGTGACCTAAACGCTTTTTTCGCAAGCATGTTTTCGCCCATGCAAGCGAAGTATCAAAACACCACAGTCCACTGAATAAGATACGGAGAAAGTTTTGCATATTTAAATCCTTTGTTATTGTTGTCCAATTCCCAAATGCAAACAGCCTTCAATTCCATTTCGTCTCACTTAGTTTCGTCGATATTGGACAAAACCGCCCTCGCGATTTTTTACCTGATAAAACACGTGCTGCAAGTTTATTGCCAGTCTTTTTTCGGGCACTTATTTTGTATGCTATCACTCGAAAACCTTTCAAATTGGAAGGATTTGTGTTGAAAATCACATTTTTTGCATTCCTGATTTATTTCAGTCTCCAAATATGCTAAATATACAATCCTCATGAGAAAGTATGTGAGAATTTAGAGAAAACGACAACAAATGACAAGATAAATACTTATATGTACTTTAAAAAGTACAAAATCCGTAGATTTAGTTTTAACCTAGTCCGCTCTCGAATTCATAAAACGTACAAAAGGCAAACGTATTTGAACGTGTGAAATTAAACATGTACTTCATTTTTCAAAAAGCGCTTAGCTTACCCTTTTTGAGTGCAATGACCTGTGCGTCTTCGTCTCTAGGATAAAAAGTTTCAACAATTGTACCATATTTTGACTGCTTGAAATAGAACGGTTTGCTCAATTTACGACTCGGGTCTTCCCCAGCAGGACGATTAACAAACCCACGGTTGCCATCCGCCCTTCTCATACGTGGTTGGTAGACATTGAGACGAATGGTGTGGCCTGGATGATGTTTAGCGTCTGCTATACCAACTGGTGTCACGTCAACCTATAATATCAATAGAACAGGATATGAAAACGTCCTTATGACACTGTCGAGCATACGTACGCTGACACAAGCGAGCAACACATTGCGTCACTTCAAAATGGCTTTGACGCAGAAAATAGTTGGCGTATGCGCTCGCTGTCGCCAAGTTTACTGGAATACCAGTTTGAAACCGGTAATAACCGGAATGCGAGTTAACTTGTTCGTCCAAACTTTTTGACGGAGCGAAACACGTCCTTACAGAGGTGTCAATCAGGGTGACAAAATGTTCAATATTTCATCACAACTACCAAATCTCGGGATATCAATTTACAATCTAAACAACCATGTTTGGTAATGTAACTATACAAAAATTGTTTGAATTAATCATAAAATGAATGAATGTTTAGGCAAGTAAACTCAGTCTTGGTAATTTTTCTCATTAATCTTTTTATTTTATTCATCAAAGTCTGTCAGGCGTTTAAGGGGGTGGTTAGTTACGGGAGTGCTTGCTTGTTCTGGCTAAAACTATTGTATAACGAAGGATCCCCACAAATTGATAATAGGAGGAAAAGGTTACTTAGACAATATAAGGAATAAATTTATATTTTCGTGACAAAAATACGTTTGGTTAGTTGGTTACGTTGGTAAATTGGCTAGTTTTGACTTGAATGTAGAATATTAACGCCAAAGACTATTCCGAATGCTGGTTGTCGAATGTCGATTATTTGCAATAGACCTTTTTAGTTGTACTAGGCCTGCATAGCTTGCTAATTACTCTTTTGAAATTGGCTGCGGCCTGTGGCAATGTGAACAATGACTTTTCCTTCAGCTGTATATGTTGTTACACTTACCAAGAAATTTTATTAGAACAGTGGACATTTGATATCCGGTATTCTCTCCGACAAAGGTTTTTGAAAAACTGTATATTTGCAAAATTGAACTTGACACACGTGCTACTTTGTGATTTCACTTTTCAATATTTTTTAATAATCAAAAACTGCAAGTGTACGTTTTGACCATAAAAATATAATTTCCATTGCATTTCGGACATTTTGAAACTGACAATTTGAACCATCAATCAATCATGTCAGCTGAAGTATCGATATATTTGCCTCTCAACACTTTTTTCTCTCAATTCCAACATAAAAATATTACAGTCACACTTTTTATATCAATTGTGGGTAACTTTCGTTATTCACAATTTAATATAAAACCATTCAGGCAAAACATCGCCTCTTGAGAAAGTTAATTAACAGACAACTGTTTACTTCATACAGATCATCAAAAAATGTTCTTTGTAAACATGACATTGACCGTTGTCAAGGTACACCGTTAAAAACAAAACACCATGGAATTCTAAGAAATCTTTTGGGGTCTTTCTTGGAATGAAAATAACCAAAACTTGTTGAAAAATAAACAATTTTTGCGCTGAACTATTGAGTAACCGGAATATTGTTGAAAATTTTTACATAGACTACAATCTCCAAGTTCTTCAATGAGATATGCCCAATTTATTCCAAAATTTCCGATTATGCACACACTGGATGCATATACAAACAGTTTCTTATGACAGGATCTCTCTTAGCGTGTTGGTGCACAGGGAGCCCGGCTTACGAGATATTGACGACTCCCCTTATAGAGTCAGACTCTTATGTCAACAACTAGAGGTCACGCAGTGCGCAAACCAGCCGGCCGTTAATTATGAGATTGTAAGCCAGTTGATAAGACCTGTAATAAAACACCGCTATTAACGGCTATTAGTAACGCAAGCATAAGAGAGAGAAAAAACGAGAAGGGCTGAAACCGGGGCTGAAACACGGGTAGATCTATCGTTATATGTGGTCCAGCAGTTAAGTGTTCGCTCGGAGAACCAAAACAAACAGTTTGTGGGTTCTCTAAGTTTAGTTAAATGGTTAGTAACGACAATAACTGATTCAAAATGTTTAAAGTCGTATTAGAATTTGAATTAAACGGACAACCATTAATGAAATTCAAACCTACCGCATTAAAATGAGAGATTTGTGCATGGCTAATATCTCTAACTGAAAACCTTTTTCGGGGGAATTTTCTACAGATTTAAATAAAATTCGGTGAGTTGAAGACAAGATTCAAATTGACTCAGAAATTCTCAATTTACAAGTCCATTAACTGGATTGAAAACTGCTTAAAGCCTCGAGACAAATGCTGATACCCTCTGGTTAATTATCAACTATCCCATCAACTGCTGGAACAGATAACTTTAAAACAAGCTCTTCGTAAACCGTCGATTTTGTCGATTAAAAGCTGGTCAGTGAAAAACCTAAACCAGAGTCATTTGGGTTAAATTATACTCTTCCGTTTACGCTAAATCTAGGTCCGAGCAACTGTACGAAAATCGACTGTTAACGAGATGCACTAACTTTGTTTCAGCCCTTCTTTACATGCTGCGTGACCTCTAGTTGACATAAGAGTCCCACTCTATCAGTGGAGTGGGCAATATCTCTGTGGTTGGTGAAGGGGCACACTGATCATAAATTAAAAAATCATCATAAAAACGTTTTTATCATTAATTCAAGAATAACACATACAAGTTTTTAACCTTATCTTAAAACACGTATTTTCTAAAAAGAAAAGCTCTTGAGCTCTGAAAGTCTTATGAATTTAAACTTCTTTAACTATTAATAAAAGCCAAATTCCTGGAAGGCACCTCGCAGTCTTCTTAGAATTCCACTTTGTTTTCTTCTCAGTAATGTACCACAGTACATTGTACAATGGAAGTTAACATATATTCTTAGTATCCCACAGATAATCCATGGGAAATGACTAGTTTACTGTTAGTGTATTATACTGTCTATTCTATTTTATCCGGTAGATGGTTTTGTTCACAAAACTCTCTGGAGCATAAAATGTTTAATTATTTCGGCTTACATTTTGCTATTTATATAAGATTAACAAATAGATTTTGGGGGATTTCTTTTAATCTAGCCACTGCAAAATGACGTCAAATGAAAATAATCTATTGTTTTAACGCAAGGAATCACTGTCGTAAGAAAATTATTCTACAATCCATCCTAATTCATCAGAAGGACTGAAATGCGCTATAACTCGTTGTAGGACATTTCTTGGGGTTTTGCACGTTTTTAATTGGGTATAATGATAAAATATGTTTCACTCTGATTGCACTCTGATATCATCAAACTAGTTTGCCGCATTGCCCTGGCCTCATTGCTGGATAAGCAGTTTAAATTGAATCGAAATAAAAAAAAAGAAAGTTTCTGAGACAGAGTAATTAATTATTTGGCAGCGTTTATTTCATACAGATCAAAACTGATATTATTTATTAACATTCACAGTTATCAAGGTAAAGTGCACACACTAAAAGTGTGCAACATAAATAACACTAAATAGTGTTATTTTATGCTAATTCTATGGTTTACGTTTGTTTAATTATTACTAAATAGTGACAACTGTTGCACACATTTAAGCCTGGTTTCCTTGTAATCGAGAATGATCGAGAACGGTCGCAAGCAATTGAAAACAATTCGATTATAGGGAAACCAACGTTTTACAATCCTACGGCCGTTTTCGATTCAGATATGATCGCGATCGAAATCTTTCATAAACGGTGGTAATATCGAAAAACTTGGGTTTCCCCAAAATCGAAATTTAGTTCGATCGTTTGCGACCGTTCTCGATCGTTTTTGATTATATGGAAACCAGGCTTTAGAGTTTGCACTCTACTTCACTGTTAAAAACAAAACAAAATGGAATTTTCAGAAATCTATTGTTTCAATCAATCTATTGTTGTCTTTCTCGGAATTCAAATGACCACAACTGACTTCATGCTGATTCCTTGTGTTTAAAAATAGACAATTATGTGCTGAACTAATTAGTAATGAATATTTATGAAGGTCTTAACAAAGGCAAAAGTAATGAAAACTAACAGATGTATGACTTGTAGAAGAACTTAATATTGTTAGAAAGTGTCAGAAATGGGTCATATCACAGAATTGTGAAATTGTCAAACGCCTATATACTTTAAATCGTTAAATCGGTCACACCTTTGTAAAGTCTACCAGATTGTTGCTTAGATTATTGTCCGCAATTTTCTGTAAAAATTGAATAAGATTATCGGAAATTGAAATAAACAGATTAATATAAAGTAATATCTAACTAAATATCTAACAGATTTAGCAATACTATTGACTTTTGAAAGTGTATAAGGTCTTGAGCTCTGAAAATTATATGAATTTAAAAATTTTGAATTAAATCCAATACTGTTAGTGTAGTATTTTGTACCAACTGGCCGTCGTGTTTGTCTGAATGGATTTGTTTTGCTCACCTCAGACAACCTTTCAAGAAAGTGAAAGCGTCTCACAAAACTCTCTGGAGCATAAATACTTATCTCGGTTTACATTGAGCTATTTACTTAAGATTAAAGAAAGATCTTATGAGATGTTTTTAATTTGTAGATTGCCGTTTCTTTGGAAATAAAATCAAGGCAATGCAGTTGTTAAGCTCAGACACTATCTTTCAGCCGACCTCGGAAGTATAAAGATTGATAATTATTTTGAATTATTTTTAGTGGATCCGAGCTTTGTTTTTATAAAAATGAAAATAAAAGTGAAAATGAAAATGAAAATAAAAATGCTAAAAATATCATTTGGCGTAGACAGGTAGTTAAGGGATGATCAGTAAAACAGTTTTGTTTTGTTTACAGTGACTGTTCATTGCATATGAAAAGTTTGTTCTGAAATTGTTTTATCAGGAAATATATTTGTCAATGAATGCACTCGTTTAAAAAAAAATATTGTCTTTGAAAATGCCGGAGTCCGAATCCGCATTTCTCCTCTAAACGTTCTAGGTAAATGTCACAAAATACAAAACATGCACTTTTTTTAACTATCTGTATTTTATAATAGTTAGATTACCGCGTTTTGATATAGTTTTTGTCCCTTTTGGTTCAGCTGCAAAATCTACACTACTTCAAAAACCAACATCTGACATAAAAGTCTCTCGGACAACGATTATTGAAATAGGTGTATGTGGTGTATTACTCGCGCACTTTTGCAACTATCCAATTTTTTCTCATTATATCAAACTATGTTAACCTAATATGGAGAAGGGTAAGAGAAATAGGACCGCGGAATGTATTTTATTCTTTGCTATCTGATAGTAAAACTGCTTAATTAAACATGAATATCAAGACAAAAATGTTGATAAAAGTTGATTTAACAAATATTCTTACCATGGTGTGTAGTTCGTACCCTTGGTTGGCAGTGGAATAAAGACCACGTCTTGTATGAATTGCCACTTGATATGAATAGGTGCATCGTTTGTTTTCTTCAAACGATAACTGGAAATTTAGGTTTGTTTTGTGTGAGACCGACACATGAAAATACAAAATGCCATGTAAAAATAAAAGGACAAAAAATCTGTGTTGCCAAGACATTTTACTATTAGTCGGAACTGCCTAACCACTGCAACGGTATTTTTTGAAACACGTTCCATTAGCCATAATTACGGTTAGACTGTGATTTTTAGTTGGTAACCATCTTGAGTCTGACATGTTAATATATGTTAATATATCACAAGTAGCCGCTATAACGGCTCAGTATTGGTTGGTGCAGATCCTTGACGTCTAATCAAGCATATCATTGAATATTAATCAAATGTTTTGTAGTTTCCAAGTATTCAGTGGATTTACACGTACATTGAAGTTTTCGTTGATATGGTAGAATCGATGCTATTTCTTCAAGTTGTTTTATGAGAATGAATGTCAAATACACAAATTGATAATTTTTTTGTTCGGGACAGTTAAAATATTCAATGTACAATGCTTTTCATTGGGCTGCAAGTATTGTTTTTATTTCTTGTTAACATACAAGAGTCTGAAGGTGGATGGTGGTTGTGGAACCGACGACGACGCAGTCCTCCACCTCCTCCGCCATGCAAAGTACACTATTGTCTAGAAGGCGATTGGGGAAGTTGGTTTGCCTGTTCTCATTCGTGTGGTAATGCAGGGACACAAACTAGATATCGACAATATACAGTCAGAAAGTGTGGGTCTTGCACAGTGGAGGGAAGTCAAACGATACCATGTAATAGAGATGTTTGTGTCGGTAAAGGTGTCGCTGAGAATGGGTATTGTCGCTGCTATCCTGGCCTTGAAGGAACTTGTTGTGATAAAGGTATGTAATTTAAAATTAAATTTACTCGCCTGATGAAAAGTAATTTTAGCATAATTTCTCTCTCTCTCTCTCTCTCTCTCCTCGCAAATATACTGTTTTTTTTGTTTGTTTGTTTGTTTGTTTGTTTGTTTGTTTGTTTTTTTTTCTCGCCGACAATTCAATATATTAATAATTCAATCACTATCACTCAATTTTTCTTATCTTTTAAACTTGTTAAAAGCGGACATTTTTATCAAATCGAAACTAATACAAGTAGCGATAACCGTTTTACAAACAGAAACATGTTTTTCAGATGCTTTCTAATATATTATTTTAGGAATGGCATTTCTTCATTATTGTAATGAAATGTGATGCTTATAAAACGCAATAGTATATAATATTATTCAGTATTTAAGATAGTTCGGAACCCTTGCTGCTGCGCATCATCCTCGCGCATGTGAAATCAAACAAAAATCTCGTGCGATAAAAAAAAATTGCGTTAGAGCCAAAATATGGTTATTTTTCGAACAATTATTTTTTTTTGCAACATTAATATCATAACATTACATACGGGCCTCAAAAGCAGCTAGTGCGCACTCCTTCGCGCCTAAAACATTGAAATCATTTAATTCTCAGCGTGTTTTTTGCTTATTGCTCTAAAAGTAGCACAATGACACCCAATTATTTTTCAGTTTTTATATTTAACATTCAACCAACTTTAAAATTTAGGAATAAATAATACGTGGTGTTTGAGAGCAAAACATTGGAAGTTTGACTTTTTGCAGTGATGTGTACAAAAAAGGTGATGGAGCTCTTCATTTAAACACCCGTATAATATCTCAGTCAATGTCTTTTCCAAGAAATAAATTCATGAGATTAATAGCGAAGAGAGCGTTTTGTCAGAATTTTATAGCAGATTTGTGAAAAACTTTAAAATTTCTTCGCAAAAATGTTATTTTCAACAAACTTGATGCTACTTCTTTTAGTTGAAAAAGGGAAAAAAGGGCCTCTTACCACCCCCACAGCTCAAACACAAGCACGATGAACACTATTTTTTAATTCATTTTTGTTTTTCAAATGCCTTAGTTGAACTTTTAGGTATCTTCTATAAAACATGTTTTGATCTCGTCTTAAAAGGAGGATTTTCAAAGTATATATTAAAGCTCTTGAGCTCTTAAAATAATATGAATTCAAACTTTTTTAGCTAAAGCCAAATGCCGGGAAGGCACCTCACAGATGTTTTTAAAATTCCACTTTGTTTTCGTCGCATTAAAGTACCATAAAAACAGTCAATTTAAGTTAAAATGTTTACATAATATCCCACAGATGATCTGTAGAAAATCAGTAGTTAAACGTTTTTGCTTTATTTTGTCTATTCTATTTTATTCAGTTGGATGGTTTTGTTTTGCTGACCTTACATGGTCGTATGAAAAATATCCTAAAATATGTCCTAATTCATCAAAAGAAGTGGGATACGTTATAACTTACTGTAGGAAATTTATTGGTGTTTTGCACGCCTTTATTTGGTTTGAATAATACAATATGATTTACTCTGATATTGCCAAACTGGTTTGTCGTGCTGGATAAGCAAGGGTTTTTTTTCCTACGAAGAGACCCCGAGAACCTTTCCTGTAACCTTAATTGTATTGAGATTTTCAACTTTTCGCACACAGGATGACATGCCACATTGATAGTATCTCAGTTTTAGCAATACCGTTGTCTTTCTTATGACTGGATCTATCTTATCGGGGTGGTGAAGGAGGGAAGGGGGGAAGAGGGGGGGGGGCTTTATCACAAGTTACAAACTATATCATTAATCCAAGAATCACAAAGCAAATAAAATTCCCTAGTTGAACTTCAACTGAAGCATGTTTTCATCTCATCTTAAAACGATAACTTTTAAAGCGGTGTACAAGCTCTTGAGCTCTGACAATTCTATGAATTTAAACATTTTCAATTAAATCCAATATCCAGAGAGGCACCTCACCAATTTCTTTGAATTCACTATGTTTTCTTCACAGTAAGGCACCATAAAATCCGTCAAAATAATTTAATATGTATTGTTAGTATCCCAAATATGATCTATAGGAAATAAGCAGGTGACTGTGAAGTATTGTATCAACTGCCCGTGGTGCTGATCTTAGACAACCTTTCAAGAAAGTGAAAGTTTCTCACAATAATCTCTGGAGCATAAAAACTTATCTCGGCTTACATTGAGCTATTAAGAAGGATCTTAGGAGATGTTTTAAATTTGTACATAGCCGTTTCTTTGGAAATAAAATCAAGGCAATGTACTTGTTAAACGCAGGCACTATATTTCAGCCGACCACTGAAGTATATAGGTTGAAAATATATTATGAATATTTTGCATGGAGCCAATAAATGACAGAGAATTATAAATGCAATTTATGACTGCTTTGTTGTTCAATACTCTTCTCGTGGATCCGGGCATTGTTTTCATTAAAGTGAAACTAAAAGTGAAAATGAAACTGAAAAAGAAAATAAAATCATTTGGCGAAGTCAGGTAGTTAAGGAATGATCAGTAAACAGTTTTGTTTTGTGTACAGTGTTCATTGCAAAATAAATAGTGTGCGCTGAAATTGTTTTATATATGTTAATGAAGGCGCTCATTTATATAAAAAAATATTGTCGGAGAAAATGCTGGAGTCCGAATCCGCATTTCTCCTCTAAACACTCCAGGTAAAAGTCACAAAATACAAGCCATGCCATTGTTTAACTATCTATATATTTTATAATAGTTTGATTACCGCGTTTTGATATCATTTTGGTACTTTTGGTTCAGCTGCAGATAATCGACACTAGTTCAAAAACGGGCCAGCTGGGTGGTGAAGGAGGAAACTGATCAGAAATCATGAATTATTTTATCATTAATTCAAGAATTACAAAGCAAATAGAAATGCCTTAGTTGAACCTTTAGGTATCTTCTATAAAACATGTTTTGATCTCGTCTTAAAAGGAGGATTTTCAAAGTATATATTAAAGCTCTTGAGCTCTTAAAATAATATGAATTCAAACTTTTTTAGCTAAAGCCAAATGCCGGGAAGGCACCTCACAGATGTTTTTAAAATTCCACTTTGTTTTCGTCGCATTAAAGTACCATAAAAACAGTCAATTTAAGTTAAAATGTTTACATAATATCCCACAGATGATCTGTAGAAAATCAGTAGTTAAACGTTTTTGCTTTATTTTGTCTATTCTATTTTATTCAGTTGGATGGTTTTGTTTTGCTGACCTTACATGGTCGTATGAAAAATATCCTAAAATATGTCCTAATTCATCAAAAGAAGTGGGATACGTTATAACTTACTGTAGGAAATTTATTGGTGTTTTGCACGCCTTTATTTGGTTTGAATAATACAATATGATTTACTCTGATATTGCCAAACTGGTTTGTCGTGCTGGATAAGCAAGGGTTTTTTTTCCTACGAAGAGACCCCGAGAACCTTTCCTGTAACCTTAATTGTATTGAGATTTTCAACTTTTCGCACACAGGATGACATGCCACATTGATAGTATCTCAGTTTTAGCAATACCGTTGTCTTTCTTATGACTGGATCTATCTTATCGGGGTGGTGAAGGAGGGAAGGGGGGAAGAGGGGGGGGGGCTTTATCACAAGTTACAAACTATATCATTAATCCAAGAATCACAAAGCAAATAAAATTCCCTAGTTGAACTTCAACTGAAGCATGTTTTCATCTCATCTTAAAACGATAACTTTTAAAGCGGTGTACAAGCTCTTGAGCTCTGACAATTCTATGAATTTAAACATTTTCAATTAAATCCAATATCCAGAGAGGCACCTCACCAATTTCTTTGAATTCACTATGTTTTCTTCACAGTAAGGCACCATAAAATCCGTCAAAATAATTTAATATGTATTGTTAGTATCCCAAATATGATCTATAGGAAATAAGCAGGTGACTGTGAAGTATTGTATCAACTGCCCGTGGTGCTGATCTTAGACAACCTTTCAAGAAAGTGAAAGTTTCTCACAATAATCTCTGGAGCATAAAAACTTATCTCGGCTTACATTGAGCTATTAAGAAGGATCTTAGGAGATGTTTTAAATTTGTACATAGCCGTTTCTTTGGAAATAAAATCAAGGCAATGTACTTGTTAAACGCAGGCACTATATTTCAGCCGACCACTGAAGTATATAGGTTGAAAATATATTATGAATATTTTGCATGGAGCCAATAAATGACAGAGAATTATAAATGCAATTTATGACTGCTTTGTTGTTCAATACTCTTCTCGTGGATCCGGGCATTGTTTTCATTAAAGTGAAACTAAAAGTGAAAATGAAACTGAAAAAGAAAATAAAATCATTTGGCGAAGTCAGGTAGTTAAGGAATGATCAGTAAACAGTTTTGTTTTGTGTACAGTGTTCATTGCAAAATAAATAGTGTGCGCTGAAATTGTTTTATATATGTTAATGAAGGCGCTCATTTATATAAAAAAATATTGTCGGAGAAAATGCTGGAGTCCGAATCCGCATTTCTCCTCTAAACACTCCAGGTAAAAGTCACAAAATACAAGCCATGCCATTGTTTAACTATCTATATATTTTATAATAGTTTGATTACCGCGTTTTGATATCATTTTGGTACTTTTGGTTCAGCTGCAGATAATCGACACTAGTTCAAAAACGGGCCAGCTGGGTGGTGAAGGAGGAAACTGATCAGAAATCATGAATTATTTTATCATTAATTCAAGAATTACAAAGCAAATAGAAATGCCTTAGTTGAACCTTTAGGTATCTTCTATAAAACATGTTTTGATCTCGTCTTAAAAGGAGGATTTTCAAAGTATATATTAAAGCTCTTGAGCTCTTAAAATAATATGAATTCAAACTTTTTTAACTAAAGCCAAATTCCGGGAAGGCACCTCACAGATTTTTTAAAATTCAACTTTATTTTCGTCGCAGTAAAGTACCATAAAAATAGTCAATTTAAGTTAAGATGTTTACTTAGTATCTCACTGCCTGCCTAATTTTGAAGTATCTCATCTCGCTAGACCTGGAAAAGGAGGAGGAGTCTGCGTCATACACCATATAGGTTTTACGGCTAAATCATCATCTCATCAATCGTTTACATCTTTCGAATACATTGACTTAACCATCTCGTCAGGACCTGTTTCCGTTCGCCTTATAAATGTCTACAGGCCCCCTTCCAAGAAAAGAGGAGAAAATTCTAGTCGTAACTTTCATATGTTGGTGATTTTAATTTTCACGTCGACAATTACGATAACTGTGATGGCAGAGCGTTTCGTGAACTCCTTGGACAGTTTGACCTTCAACAACATGTTTATACACCTACTCACAAACATGGGCACACCTTGGATTTTGTTATCTCTAGAAAATCTGATGTGTTTGTTACTTCAATGCAAGTATCGTTCCAACTTCCATCCGATCATGCTATTATTACCTGCACTCTTGCTACACCTCGACCTCAGCCTGTTAAAATACTTGTAAACCATCGCAAGTTACGCAACGTTGATACAAAAACCTTAGCTATTGACATTCAGAACTCATCATTGGTTATGGCTCCCAAACTATCTCTTGGTGAACTGATCGACCAATGCAACTCATCACTGAAATTTGTCCTTGATGCATATGCGCCTGTTGAGACCCGTTGGTTGACAATAAGATCTCCCTCACCTTGGTTTAACGATGCTCTTCGTGAGGAAAAAGAGACGGATGGAGCGTTGATGGAGAAATTCTCGTCTTAAGGTGGACATACAAATGTTTAAAGATCAATGTGAAAAATATCAAGATATGCTTAACAAATTCAAGACAAATTATCATAAAGATCGCATTAACAATTGTGAAAACCAATTGTTTGCCGAGGTTGACAAATTAACAAATGGTAGGAATCCACCAACGCTGCCATCATCTTTTTCGGGTTGTGAGCTTGCTTCGACTTTTCAAGATTTTTTCATTGAAAAAGTCCAACAACATTGAAAGGTATCCAGAAACGCCTGGACCGTCATCTACTTCTGCAATCAATTGTTTGTCATCTTTTGAGGATTTTTCTGAAGTTAGTACTGAAACACTAACCAACATTATCAATAAATCATCATCAAAGTCTTGATCTATGTCACCATAAATCCTAAAGATCGTAGTACCAATCTTCAAAGGCTAGAGGCTTGCGCTGCTGACATCAAAGCATGTTCTTAAGAAAATTTTCCAATTCTCAATGATTCAAAGACGGAGATACTCCATGTTTTTAGCAATTTCTCCAACACCATCACAGATGCTCCTGAAGTTAGAGTGGGGAACTCAATTATTTCACCACAAGGAAAAGTGAAAGACCTCGGTGTTCTATTTGATAAACACTTGAATTTCAGATCTCATATCAGTCAGATATGCAGCAGTGCTTCCTTTGCTCTACGTAACATTGGAGAGAGACTAAAATACTTAGATCAGGCTACTGCTGAACGTTTAATTCATGCGTTTGTGAGCTCACGACTTGATAGTTGTAACAGTTTGCTTTATGGACTGAATAGAACGATAGAACGTTTACAATCTATCCAGAACTCTGCTGCAAGATTAGTTACATTAACTAGCGTTAAACATCACATAACACCAGTGTTAAAAAAACCTTCATTGGCTAAAAATTGAACAGCCTATTAAATTCAAAATTATGTTGTTAACATGCAAAGCCCTAAATGGCCTCGCTCCAACTTATTTATCGGGTACATTCCAGCCGTATAAAAGTCAACGAAATCTACGTTCTAACAACAAACATTCACTGAAAGTGCCTAAATCAAGAACAGTGACTTTTGGTGAAAGATCTTTTTCAGTTAGCGCGCCAAAACTATGGAACTCGTTACCTATCGATATAAAGAATGCTGTTTCAATTGACATTTTCAAGAAAAAACTAAAGACCTTTTTATTCCAACAGCAATTTTCATACTAGAGCCGTTATTTTAATTTGATTATTTATTTATTTTTCTAAAAAAACAACAACTATACATAAAATTTATTTTTATTATTTTTAGTATAAATCAATATATATTTTCATTGTTTCCTTTCTATATATATATATCTAATTTAGTCTTAACAATTTATTTTTGTACAATTTTTTTAATATAATATATAGTATTTAATTATTGTAAAAGCATTGAGATTTTAAAATGCGTTTTAAGAATTAAAGTATTATTATTATTGAGTATGACAGGAAGTTTGGATTAAATCGGAAATAGTAGAATTGGATACCCTGTTCATGACACCAAGGTCGAAAAACCATACCCTGTTCAAGGGATCATACACGTATTATCGATATAGGGTAGTATCCCCCTCCCCCGGGCAACCCATACATGTTATACAAAGACTTTCGGAAATAACTCAACCTTCCAACCTTGAGTGAAAGACGTGAACTTTTGTGTGAACAAATAACGCCACTCGACCGCATAGTAAATTATACGAACTGTTACTTAACCCACTCCAAAATACAGCATTAGAAAAGCCTAGACGGTTGCCACCTCAAATATCGAACAAAAAAATTAATGAGCAGCTTCATACCAAAGTTCAATAGGGAAGTGGGACAAATGAACCTTCATATTGCCAATTTTAATTTATATTATTATTTTTATCAAATACCTATCAGTTGTAAATTTTGTGTTTTCATTTCCCTGTCTTTTTTGGTCAATAAAGTAACAAATGTGTGTCTGATATTTGACAAACTATATGTCGTTTTCCAGATATTAATGAATGTGTTACTACTAAGCCATGTCAGCACCGGTGTACCAATACATATGGAAGCTATACATGTCAGTGTAACCCATGCTATACTAAAATAGGAACACAATGTGAGTTAAGACAGTGTCTTATTGGTGGAAATTGCTATGCATATGGTACCGTCAATCCATGGAATCAATGCCAGGTAAGTCAATGTATCTAATCCTTTTTATTTAGTGTTGTACAGACAGGATCTTCAACAAAAAAACTTTACTTATAGCGTAAATATAATCGGACATTTATAAAATTATACAAAAATTACAAAAAACTCTGTACAAATATTGTGGTAGTGACATACTTAGTATGTTTCAGGACTGCAACAGTGGTAACAAATTGTCCTGGACAAACAACAATATTCTCCCATGCAACGACGGACAATCTTGCACGAAGGCTGATCACTGTAGTAATGGCCGATGTGTTGGTACACCATTCACTTGTCTACCATGTGAGAAGTGTGAATCAGATATATGTAAAGTTAAACCTGGGTACTGTACTATTGCAGTGAATGGATCAAAGGCATGTTTCAATCATAAGGAACTTAGACCCGGTCACCCCTGTCAGGTAGGTCATAACAGATTTGTCTTTTAAAAGTGAAATTACTGTACAAATAGCTGGCTTTATATATCAGTCCCCATTTTTTTCTTCTAGTTTAATTTTTTCAAGCTGACGAAAGTAGTTCGAGATACCACTCAGCACTCATATCCCATGTCATTTTTGAGGATACGCATTTACACTTTTATATGCAATGAAATACTGTAAAACAGCATCTTTCCCAAAGTCACAGCGTTATCAGCTGTGCTAGGAAACCAACCCAGGTCATCTGAACACGAAAAATTTAAACACCAGCATAGCTTTCACTAAAACAAAATAAAATTGTTCCCCCCAAAAAGACCACTCAAGCCTATTGTTTGCTTTTCCATCCACTTTTATGCCAGCATTTTAAAAAAGACTGTTATACTTTTACCTATGGGCAATAATGATAATATTTTAACTTATAAATAAGTGCAAGCTACAATGAGGTTCACATTATCGAATCACTATTTTGTGCTTCTTCTAAGGAATGCGACAGTAATAATCCGTACCGCTGGACAAATAATAACAATCTACTATGCAGTGATAGTAATATACAGACTAAAGACGATCGATGTGTCAGCGGTGTGTGCCGTGGCATCCCATACTCATGTTTACCATGTGAACAACATGATGGCTCAGGATGTCCCTTAAAAACAGGCCACTGTATTATACAACATAATGGACAAAAAACGTGTTTTGCAAAAGAGAGTCTTCGACCAGGAAACCCTTGTCAGGTTGGTACCTGTTGGTGTTAAGATTAAAAATATCTTAATCATGTCCCAGTGAAATGTCCGGTTCTTAATCGAACGGTTATGTACTTGCAGATCCACCTCACCTTCGTAGGCCTTTAGCGTCTGTGACACGACACGAAACGACATGACACGACAGGACAGGAGAGTCCTGTATTGTTTTGTTCTGTAATTCTGCTCAACGTTTACGTGATTCTCACTTTTTGTCTTCTCAGCTGTGCAATGAAACTTCGAGCGTAAGCACGTGGACCAATCGTAATAACGTTTCATGCGATGATGGTAATAGATGTTCCAAATCAGATACATGCATTAATGGACAATGTACTGGAGTGTTATTTACTTGCGATTCACATTGCCAGATATGTAATGGTTTGAACTGTAGCCAGAAAACTGGGTTTGGCTTTGTCAATGGGAGTTGTACCTGCCAGATTTCAGGTTAGCATGCATAGACCGACGGAATGATATTCCAATTAAGCTTGTTTTGAAGCATATAATGTCAAATCACATTGACATATACTTATAAGTTTGCAAAGAAATAGTTTAAGATTAGGAGATTTTCGAAACCAATTTCATGGTGAAAGTACAAATAATTCCAGACAAGCCTTATTTTCATGCTAAGCACAGATTCCTATCCACTGATCTGTATTGGGACTTTTAAATGTTATTATTGCTATGAAAATTTCATGATGCATGTTTTTGTGTGTGTTTTAGAAGTCTTTGGTTTGCATTCGTAATCAACAGGCTACATCCCTACAAAAAATGGCAGAGTAGCGCCAACGTTTTTGACCTTGTGACTGTTATTACAAAATCAGATATGGATATTTCCTTCAACGATCCCTTTAATAATATGACTGCAGTATATGTGGTTTGAAATGTTAAGTTCAAACTTCTAACGTTGCTTTTGCATCTCTCGTATTGCATAGGTCATCATTACAGCCATCAGCAGCTGAACCCAGCCAATCAATGCCAATGGTGTGATCTGTACGATGTTGCTTCCAAGACATTAGGAACATGGATAAACCGCCCTAGCGTCCCTTGCGATGATGGAATTGCATGTACTTTTAAGGACATGTGTAACAACAGTAAGTGCATTGGTCAGTCGTACAGCTGTCAATCATCATATCCAAGCTCTAGCTGTGTAACGACATCGGTTTGTCTTGGTGACGGGAAGTGTAGAGACATCATGCGATCTGTAGGGACTATTTGTAGAGGTGCTAAAGATGCTTGTGATAGACCTGAAAGGTAACTAGACAGCATTACGTCCCATGTAGTATACAACAAGAATTAATTTTTTTGGTATTGATTTTTTTGCTTAGGTGTAATGGTCAACTTGGTGCATGCCCGGCAAACATTACTGATGCTATCAATATTTCAACTGGTGCTGTACAACTACAAGACCCCAGTTTCACATTCAACATATCCTACCAACACGCAACCGACTCAATTTACCTGAGTATAACCGATTTTCATATTTCCTGTGGTGCGATGAAATACAAGTGGTATCTTCTAGATGGTTCATCTGCCTGCACGACAAGCTCCATCAGTAAAAAAGAGCTGCCGAATACAAATATTAAGCAAAAGATAAGCGGTTTGAACTTACAAGATAACAAGAGTTATAAGATAGTCATACAAGCTGTTGATATGAGAGAAACTGTGCGACCCTTGGTTTGTTCGAGTAGTGTAACCATCGACACAACAAAACCACAAATGGGATGGGTACATGACGGTATTTCCACAGACATTGACTTCCAAGCAACCAAGACTATATCAGCAAACTGGGGTGGCTTTATCTCCAGAAATGGTGTTGATAAGTACGAGTGGAAAGTTATGTATACTGCAGATGATGGTAGCGCAGAAATTCAGCTCCTGACGTTTACAAGCAATGGTGTGAGTACGAAAGCTTCTAAGATATTCAATAACATCGTGGACGGTTCCAAGATCAAAGTTGTGGTCAGGGCGTTCACTAAAGCTGGTCTATACACTAACGCTACTAGTGATGGAGTGCTTGTCGACTTGTCAAAACCAAGAACAGCTAAAATCTACAATGGACCAATAACGGGTGTTGATGTTAAATATGCCAAATGGACAAACACGTTTACCGCTAACTGGGACCCGTTTTCAGACCCACACAGTGGAATACTACGATATGAATTCGCTGTAAAGCGAGGCAACAGTCTTATTACAACGTACAAGTCCTCTGCTTTAATCCGTTCTTTTACAGCCACTAGTCTGAACTTGGTTTCTGGTGAAACCTATTGTGCTGTAATACGAGGGTTCAATAAGGCTGGATTGTACACAGAAGCAGAGTCGGATTGTGTACTGATAGACCGTGATCCACCTCAAGCAGGGTCAGTCAATGATGGTCTATCTAGCGACATCCAGCATCAGTCGAATGGCAGTGCAATATCAGCCAACTGGAGTGGTTTCAACGATGGCGTCAAAGGTAGTGGAATAGTTGGATACCAGTACAAAATCACCAGCGATAAGTCAGATGTAGTTGGATGGATTTCAGTTGGAATGAAGACATCGATTACCCATACTGGCCTTGGTCTTAGTAATGGTGCTAAATACTATGTCACTGTCACAGCCATAGACGCAGTTGGACTGTCAACTGATGTGATTTCCAATGGAGTAATTGTTGACACAACTAGGCCTATATTTACTGGAAAGATTTATGTACGTGGTATCAGTGATGTTCGCGACGGAAAGCCTTGTATTTACACAAAAAGTAATAAAACTCTTTACGTAAATTGGAATGGGTTTTCTGACGGACACAGTGGAATAAGTTACTTTGAATGGGCTGTTATTCCGGCAACACAGAGTGTTAAACCATCAGACTTCAAGCGTTTATCTGGATCAAGCTTAACAACCTCTGCGTCATTCTCAGGTCTGTCCCTCAAAGACGGTCAACTATATAAAGTCATCATACGAGCCTACAATCGTGCATTCCTTTACACAGACGCCACTTCTGATACAATAATTCCCGACTCCTCCCCTCCTAATGCAGGAAATGTTTCCGATGGCCTTACAAAAGGTAAAGATATTGACTATCAGACTAGTGTCGACTCCGTGAAAGCAACTTGGACAGTGTTTAAAGAGCCTAATACTAGAGTGCGACAATACTATTATGCTGTTGGCAGTTGCTCACAAGGTAATTACCACATCACCAACAACCAGTTCATGGCAGTAACACCTCCGTTACAAACATCCATGTCCATTGAAAATCTTAATCTTGTAAATGGGCAAAGATACTGCACTAAAGTGAAAGCAACAAACATGGCGGGAGTCTATAGTCAAGAGGTGACATCTGACGGCTTCGTTGTCGATAACACCCCACCTGATATTAATAGTGCTCGTGTTATAGATGGTTCAACGCAAGTGGATATTGATTACCAATCGAATCTTACGGACATGTCTGCTAGCTGGCATGGCATCAAAGATCCTGAATCAGGCATAAAGTTCTTTGAATATGGTGTAAGCAGAAAACGAGCTGGGTCTCCTGATGTAGTTTCTTTCCAGAATGTTGGTCTTCAAACATCAGCACAGGCAACCGGTTTATCCCTGAATGAAGAGTTTTATTATTTTCTAGTATGTGCCATTAATAATGCTGGTTTACGATCATGCTTAAGCTCTGATGGTGTGTTAGTCGAACTTATGAATGCAAGTAAAGGAACCGTGAACGATGGTATAATAGAACCAGATTTGAAATACCAATCATCGTTAACCTCATTCGCTGCCAATTGGGAAGGAATATGGGACTTGGAGAGCCAGGTCGAGAGATTTGAGTGGGCAGTCAAAGACACCACTAAAGACGAGAATGTTGTGCTTCCCTACGAAGATGTCGGACTTGCTACTCATGTGACAAATAACCAACCAATTCGGCTAGTTCATAGTAATACGTACCGTGTTTATCTAAAAGTGTATAACAATGGTGGAAGTGTACATGAAATTAAGTCTGACGGAGTTACAGTGGATACTACCGCGCCACACTCAAAAGACATATTCGCTGGAGAACCTGGCAATATCAAAGATTGGATTTATAACAAAAAAGACAAAATATTTTATACATCCAAGTTGTCAGATATATATGCCTATTGGGACGATTTCACAGAGCATGAGAGTGAGGTTTGGTTTTACAAGTGGGCCATTGGAACAACAAGGTGTGGGACACAAATCCAACCTTACATCAATATCGGTCATTTAAAGAGTGCAAATACTACAGAGTCGAACGTCAAGCTTATGGATGGCATTAAGTATTACGCTTCTGTGACGTCACGCAATAAAGCTAATCTAGTGTCACGTAGTTGCTCTGATGCTTTTGTTATAGACAGGTCTCCTCCATCCACGGGAACTGTGATTGTCGGTGATTCCGATCGACACCATACGTACGTCGAACCACATAATGTGGTCATTTACTGGAAGGACTTCAATGATAGAGAAAGTGGTATTGACCACTGTGATATTGTTATTTCAAACTCGTCGAGCGACGTTTTGATCAACAGAAAAATCGAAGGGCATTCAGGGAATGTTAGTGTGCCAGAAGATATGTTACAGTCCAGTCAAGTGTACAAATCTGTAGTAACTTGCATCAACAAAGCTAACCTTGGAACAACTCAAACATCTAGTCCATTCATAGTCGATAAAACACCACCCGTATTTCGAGGACAGATCACTGCTGGTATATCACGCGATGAAACTACTCAGTATCAGTCAGATACCAAGTCAATAAGAGTTACATGGCCTTCATTTACAGACCCAGACAGTCTCATCAAGGACTATTGGTTAGCAATTGGTACAACACCTCTAGAGGACAACATTGTGCCTCTTCATAACGTTGGTCTAGCAACTGATGTTTTAACCTCTGTTTTAAGTCTAAAGAATGCAACAAAATATTATATAACGGTTATTTGTGTCAACGCTGCAGGTCTAAATAGCTCTGCTCAAGGACTTCCTCTTCTTGTGGATGTAACTCCGCCTGTAGCATTAAATGGTAGCATAATGGATGGTATTGGTGAAATTGACTGGGAGCATATAAATCCAAGTGAACTAGTTTCTGGACACTGGGAGAGAATATCTGATCCTGAAAGTGGTATATTGAAGAGTACCTATTGTATAGGCTTGGGCCCATTTAGTTGTCAGGTTAAAGATGTTGCCGACATTGGTAATAAAACTTCATTTACTTGCAATAATTGCAAACTTAATCCTGGTACGGAAGTGTTTATTACAGTCAAAGTGACCAACGGTGCTGGTCTATCGACAACTCTAGCATCTAATGGAATGACAATGGACGTTTCACCCCCAGTAATTAGTGAAATTATTGATGGTGACGACCCCACTGGTAAAGACACAGAAACGGCTCTGCTCCATTGGAATGTATCATTTACATGGCAAGGTGCTGAAGACAGAGAAAGTGGTATCACCAAATGCCTGTGGGCTATAACCGATGATAACAGCGAAGTGTTTACGTACACATTGTCTGGGCCGTACAAATTTGGAATAAAATATACAGTCTCAACAGAGCAGCATTTTTATACGTTTGTTCCTTTTAATTCCAGTAAGTTGTACTATAATGTGATCGAGTGCATTAACGGCGCGAGATTGAAAAGGATAGCTCGATCCAACGGGTTTCGTGTGGTAACTCAGTGGCCTGTCCCTGGAGATGTCAGAGATGGGGCTGTCTTTGAAAAAGACTTGGAATATTTAACAAGCACCAAAGACGTACAAGTAAACTGGGATGCTTTCCAGGCCGACTCTCGAGACCCTGTGAGCAACTATGCCTGGGCGATAGGATCCCGACCAGGTCAACAGGATATCATGAAGTTCAAGGATGCAGGATTGACGTTACAGGACGCAGTTACACTTGCACCGGATGAGATTGATTTAGATATACTGTTTCCTGGACAAAAGTACTATATCACTGTTAAGGGCACGTCAGTCAGTGGACTGTCATCTTATAAATCATCTAATGGATTTATAGTTGATATTACACCACCCATGAAATCAGTAATTATGGTAAAGTCTGTAGTCTCTGATAACTCACAGGGTACGGTTGATCTGCATATTGATTGGTCAGGATTGCGTGACAACGAGAGTGACATCTTAGAATCTAAATACTGCGTAGGGACTACTCCATTTAGTTGTGTGGCGGATGAAATCGTAGTCGGTGGAGACAGTACAATAGTGTTCTCGTCATTCAAACCTGTATCCATGGCTGGCTATTATGTAATGGTTTCAGTAACCAATAAAGCTAGACTGACGACAGTGATGACGTCAGAGGAAATACTTATTGATACCACACCACCGTCTCGCGGGAAAGTTATTGATGGAGTAGATCATGACAGGGACTATATAAACACTACTGATACCATCAGTGTACTATGGACTGGGTTTGAAGATAAAGACACCATCGTAAACAACTGTACCTGGAAATTGATTGAATCTTCGGCTTCAAGTGATGGGTTATACTTTGGCAATAATATTACTATCTTTGAACAGTCAGTTGATTTCAAAGGACAAGCCACTCGTGATGGTTTAAGTCTTAAACCAGGTGCTCGATATATTAGTAACATATCTTGTACAAATCGTGATGGGTTCAGTGTCTCATCATCGTCAAGTGGTGTCACCATAGATCTCACACCTCCTGCATCGAACGTTGTTATTGATGGTTTGAACTTTGCCAAAGATATTGATTTTACAAGTGATACTTCCACAGTGACAACGGTATGGAAAGAGTTCACTGATAACGAGAGTAGTATTATCGGATATAGATGGGGCTTAGGAACCTCACCTGGTAAAGATGACGTAGTACGATTTCGTGACGTAGGCATGCTAAGACAAGGAAAAGCAAAGAACATCAGTTTGGTACCCGGTGGACCTTATTACATAACAGTTAAAGGAACCAACGGGGCAGGGTTATTGTCACAAGGCTGGTCTGATGGTTTTATAGTTGATTTGTCACCACCACAAATAACTAAGGTATGCAATGGTTAACATTTAAAATGAGAACAATTTTCAATAATCGGGGAGATCTGTTTTTTTAGCTCCATAAATAGTTTTTAATGTTATAGCATCTGAATAACATCTCTTACTAAAGAAATATTTGGTGAAGGTCTATGTGACAATTTTTTTTATTTCTTCTAGATTAAACTAGATAGTAGGGCATGGATTGGCACGAAAGACTGCATTGCAGTGTCATGGGAAACCTATGATCTAGAAAGTCCCATCACTACCGTGGAATATTGCATTGGTACAACTGCTAAAAGTTGTCAAATCAAACAATTTACAAAACTACCTGCAGGCAGCACAAACCTTACATGTTCTGATTGTATACTAAAGAACCTTGGCAAATACTATGCTACTATTAGAGTGTGGAATCAGGCTAACCTCTTTAGTTTAGCTACTACAGAAAAGGTTCAAGTGGACTGGACCCCACCTGCCCAAGGGAAAGTAGTTCCTCTCAGCCAATATCTGACCTGTGCACAAAACTGCACCTTATCGTTCAACGTAAGTGGTTTTGTAGACAAGGAAAGTGGTTTAACTTCATGTCAGCTGGTTGTTAAAAACGCCACAAGGACCTTAACTCCGTTTATTTCATTTGTTTCACCGAATATTGTTAGCATTGTAATCTTGACTGCTGAACACGGTCAGTACTATTATGCAGATGTGAGCTGCACTGACAAAGTAGGATTGGTCGTGAATTCTACATCAGAGACCGGTGTTTTGGTTGATCTCTCTCCTCCCACTAAGGTAAGTATAAGATTCAATTGCAATTTCTTTTTGACTGTGGATAATTGTAAGTTATGTGCTCAACTAGATAATGCAACGTTTATATAACAATTTTCAATTGTGTAAGGTGATCTCAGATTTTGAGTTTTGATTTGCATGAAGGCATCCTACAGCGAAATAGGGTTGAACTAGTGGTAATAAAAGTCTAATTTACATATTTGTTATTTTTGGCTGGAACGAAGATAATCATTCCTTTTATAGCACGTCTAATATATGTTATACTATCACCCATAAAACAATCTGTAGGCAAACCAACCTTCAAATGTTGCGATTTTAGTAGTTAGACGAACCATTAGCCTTTGTCTCAATATTATTAGAAAGCAGTTGAGCTGAACAAGTAATGGATATTTGTATTTCTAGGGTACCGTTACCATAAGTCCTGACCAAACGCACGATTTTTACGGGATCCATTCAACCTGTCATCTCTACAACACAACACTACGAGTTCATTGGTCAGGATTCGACGACATAGAAACCGGATTAACAGGTTTTCGAGTATCCTTACACAAGGAAAACAGTTCTTATATCATTGCACCACCGAAAAACGTTAGCAGCATAACAACCAGCACAACTATTGACGTAGACATAGAAAGAGGCGTTTATGCAAATGATGTTATCTATGCTGTTGTTGAGGCTTTTAATAGAGTGGGGCTAGCAACCAGTGCTCAGTCTCCTCCAACGCGTCTTGTGTCCGCTAATAATGAGCAATACTTAGAGGAAGGCGATTTCTTCTGTTTAAATGTTTAATGTTGACCGTTTTTGGTTTGTTGGCGCACCAAGAGTCAGCGATACCCAAGGGTACTGACTTAGGGAGTATAAAAGAGGAACAGGAATAGAATGTGGGGGATTTTATAACCCCTTAGCTTTCCTCTAACACTCACTCCATGGTTGTTTGTTGATATATTTTACACTCATCTGTGAAGGGAGTTTAATAGTAAGTTTATTAACTTCTTATCATAATCCAGTAACTGTAATGAGTTGTGTCTTTGTAGCAAACATATAGCAATTTAAATTACGGCAAAGTACCAGTGAATAAACTGTCGCATGAATTAAACATTTTGATATCTCGTTTTATAGTATTAATTAGTATATGTTGCATTGAAACGATTCACAATTACTTTTAACAATCTCCTCTATGAATTATGTACCTATTGCGAAGCAATTCGCCTTGATCACCGATCCACCATATCGGAAATACGTCATTTATTATGCACCAAAACGAGGCATTGCTTGATAAGCTCTCATCTTTCTGCAAAAAATTCAATGAAATCGTTTTTGAGTTAGCACTTAAAGACTTCACCTTTGTTCACATTCTTTGTTTGTTTACCACGCTTAGCCTCGCTTTGATGCAAAGAAATCGATTTTAGAAACTTGTTAACAATCTCCGCACTTTTTTCTTGAGATGTTTTGATAATGCGAGCGCGCCTACTGCAATCTGGCCAATCACGTTCCGTTCCCGAAATAACTTCGTTCAAAATGTGAAAAGATCCCCTGATCAATGTAAAGCCCAATACGGGGGATAAGCTTCCTTATCTCATATCCTATTGATAAGAATAAAATTAAAAATTGACATGATTTTTGATAACTCAGGTCCAACCATTACTTTTCTTACCATATGCTTAGAATACGTAATTTATCTAGTAGTCACTCATTAACGTTTTTGCATACCTTCTGAAATCCTGGGAAATGTCATTGAAAACAAGGAAACCAACTCTACCTATAATGTTTTCTTTTGTTTTTAGCTCTGTTCAGATTGATATAAGTTTTTTTGAAGAATTATTGAAAAACAAAGCTGAGGACTAAAAGTATGATTATTTAGTTAGTCTCAGTTCTCTGTTTTATCCAAAACGTTTTTGCAAAACTTACGTTACTTGTATGATGTGTTTTATAAGAAATGAGCAAATTAAACTGAATGTAAGCAAACTGAAATAATGTAGTTACGCGAAGAGAGCGATTATTTGGCTCCTCCTCTGAATTAATTTGATTCAAGCTTAAAAAAAAATAACTAGTATTTTGCAGGAGGCAAACATGAACTTTCTGGTTTTTAAAATTGAATGATAAAAAAAGTGTTACGCTCTCATTCTTTGAAAGTAATTGGGATTTACGTGGACTATTTCATTAACGATGGCACTCGGCAATGTCTCGGTGTGGAGATAAAACTCATTCATTCATCACCGAGAACGGATTCACTCGCGCACTAAACAGACGTTATTCTGTTTGCGTACTAACAAATTGCAACAAATAAGTAACTTTGTCGTTACAATTGAACTTCGTTATTCCACCAGTTATTGTTTTGACGTAATTAATTATTTAATTTCTTTACCTTAAATATTGTGATATTTGTATAGAGTGCTTACTTACATGTATATAGAAGCAGTCTAACATAGTATTTCGTAATTAGTTTTGTTTCAGAAAACTCAATTATGTCAAAGTCATAACATAGTACAATAAAATTATACATACAGCCAAAACTTTATGGAAATGTTGTCTATGTTGTCTATAGTTTTTTCTCTACTGGAACGACCGGCATTGTTTAGTTCTACAAAGTTTATTTATTCAATTTCAAAGTTTACCTGTTATTTTAATTAAAGCGTAACAGCGAACATAAATGCTTGTCCATAACATTAAACGGAGCTATTTGATGAGAGTCTAACACCTGCTTTTATTTACACTGAGCAATAATCCTTTAATCTCTCAAATATCAATTGAAGTTTGCCAGAAGTTAAACTTAGTCACTATCGCTTCCAGAAAATGGCAGATATTACTGCCTTTAGTTTATCAAGCATATAACGATTGATCGGCAACCAGTCATCTAGATAATCTTGCTTTATTGGCTTATTTCGCAACTATGACAAAACGCTATCGTGGTTTTATGGTTTTGATATTGCTGTTAGCGATAATATTAAGGTAAGTGTTTTTATTAAAATTGGCACTGACACAAATAACGTTAATTTTGCCCAAAGGGATTTGGCGATTTTGCTTGAGCTTTAGGATATTATGGTTTGGTTTAAAATAACATATACATATGAGTCGTGACTGCTTAAATAGGGTCTAAGGCTTTCTCAACTGAGAAACATCAACTTCGAAAGAAAGAAAAGTGAAAAACGAAAAAGATGTGCATCAAAGGGGTCTTCGCCGTTTTAAGTTATCACGACTCATATATATATGTTTAACTGTATTCTATCACTGTTTATAATTTGGATTTTTTTTACTGAGACCTGACTTTTAACTTTGTGAAATACTTCTATTGTATTTATTTTTTTATTTTTTTATTCTTCACTGAGCAAATTTGTTTGGGAGTACGTGTTGTCTTCATGGTATCGCTTACTATTTTATCTTTCAACTTATTTCAAAACTCAGCGTACCAACGGTCTTCCTGAATGAGGACTCGCGACCAGCAAACTATCACTCTGATTCAAATATTCTTAAAACACAACTGAGCTAAAAATTGTAAATATTACATACGCTTTCATTCGATAAAAATCTCTACCACTACCATTACAATGATAATAATATAATCAATTGGCAAAAGATGACCATGATAATTTTCAAATCGTTTTGTATTACTATCAACAATTTAAAGAAAAAAACATAATCCGGTTCATCGTGAATCCTAAATATCCTGGCTGCGATTCCAACAATTTTGACATCCCTCATTTTATATATAAGCTTATGTTTCTATAGAACTATTGCATATAATGCGTCGTTTGATGGCGAAACAGAGGAATCGCGCAACATTACTAGAGTGATTCAAAGACTTCTACAGAAAACAGCCAACAAAATGATTAGGCCGTACCCTTCAGGTGAGATTTGGTGTCTATCTTATGATGTACGTTAGTTTCGTTTTGTTTTAGCATTTTTGATATAAATACACATATGAAGTCCACAAATCACCGTCAAAACGCCGCATGCATGTATGCATTTTTTTCATAACATCTGTATACATCGCATATAAAATCCGCCTGGCTGGCTCAAGTTCTGCGCGGCCATTGTGTTGGTCACAGCATGAAAAGTCATTAGATTTACGCAGTCGTAAGAACAGCGTAAACGAAGCGTATATAGATCTAGTTTATGTCGGATATAGAGAATTTACGCGTTATTACGCGTCTTTTTCGCGTCGCCTAAAACGTAAAGATATAAGTATACAAGCGCTTGTATAATTTTAGTGTAAAGGGCCGTATAAATAAATATCAAATTTACGCGCTTTTACGATCATCTTTACGCGTGTAAGTACATGTCGTAAATTTACAAATTACGAGTACTTGCGCGTCGTGTATACTAGCTGGATATTTTCAATATACAGGTCAATGGGCAAGTACACTCTGTTGAAAGTTCAGTGTAAAGTTTCATAATATTCCACGAAAAGCTGTTAAAATTCATTTTGAACATAAATAAACAAGAAACTTCATGATAATTAGTGCACTGAAGCTTTGTATTACAACAACAACAACAATGTTTATTTGTACCTATGAATACTACATATTACATAATTTACATATTTTTATATTATATATTGAGTAAGGTACTGGCCCTAACTAATAACTTACAATAGTTAAAAGAACGTTAGAGCCTGTTGCAGGTTAAAAGAGTTTTAGTATGGATGCCGGTACAAATTAACATTTTACAATACGGTAATTAAAATATACAAATCTACATAACAAAACTAAAAAAAAAGACAAGAAAAAGGAAAAGTTATAGAAAAAATAATATTAATAATAATAATAATAATAATAATAGTAGATTTAATAATTATTAATGAAGTTGTTCTTAATGTTAACCTTAAAACCTGAAAGATTATAATTTTTTATTTTCTCCTCGAGCGAGTTCCATATTTTTGTACCTTGGTATCGTATATTAAATATTCCAAAATTCGTTCTTGCTTTTGGTGGATAAAAAGTATTTTTAGAAGCAGACCTAGTATTGTATTTATGAATGTCGCTTAAAGGCTTGAAAAAATGATTGAAAACTGGCGGTAAAGTCTTATTATTAAATTTAAACATAAAAACTGCTACATTATACTGTACTAAATCATGAATCTTAAGTATTTTGAGATCTTTAAATATTTGACTTGAAGGCGCATCATAACTAGAAAAGGTGATTATACGGACAGCCTTTTTTTGTACCATGAAAATTGGATCCAATGTAGTAGGGTAAGTATTACCCCACGTCAAAATGCCATAAATTATAAACGGATATAATAAAGAGTAATATAAACTAATTAGAGTATCTAAACTGACATAGTAGCGTAGTTTAGACAGGACACCGACATTTCTTTTAATTTTTTTAGTTACATAATTGACATGACAATTCCAATTGAGATTAGCATCTATATGAACTCCAAGATATTTTATTGTTGTGGTCTGTTTTAACTGTTTATTATTTATTTCGAAGTTAATGTTAACTGCAATTTTTCTTTGACGAGGATGAAATATTACAAAATTAGATTTATCAATGTTTAGTGAAAGTTTATTTGTGGATAACCATGTATGAATCTTTATAAGTTCCGAATTTATTTTTTCCTTTAGATCATTGATATTGTTGTTCTTATAAAAGAGACTAGCATCATCAGCAAATAAATGGAAGTCGAATAATGAAGAGCATAAATGAAAGTCATTGATGTATAGCAGAAATAATATTGGTCCCAGGACGGATCCCTGGGGAATACCGCATGTGATTGGGATTAGGTTTGAATAAACATTGTTGATAATTACTGATTGTTTACGGTCATCGAGGTATGACTTAAACCAAGATTTAGACAGACCCCGAATACCATAGTATTCAAGTTTTTTTAGTAAAATGTCATGATTTACAGTATCGAAAGCTTTGCTGAAGTCTAAAAAAATACCGCAAGAATAGTTCTTTTCATCTATAGCTTTTTGAATTTTATCTACAATTGACAAAAGTGCAAAATCTGTAGAGTGATTGTTGCGAAAACCAAATTGCTTATCAAATATAATATTGTTTTTATCTAAAAACTTCCACAAACGGGCTGCCATTAGTTTTTCTAATAGCTTGTTAAATACCGACAATAATGAAATTGGTCGGTAATTTGATAATGATAATTGAGAGTCTTTCTTATACACTGGAATTACATTTGCAATTTTAAAGTCTGATGGTACCAGTCCTGTAGTGAAGGAAGCATTGAATATCATACTGAGCGGTTGAGATACGATGCTTGAAATCAGTTTCAAGATTTTAATCGGGATACTGAATGGTCCTGTTGCTTTACCACTGTTTAGTTGTGATATTTCTGCTTCGACTTCTTCACTTGTTGGCATGGAATCATGAAAAAAACTATTTGACAAAGGTGTTTTCAAATAGCTCATCGGTGATTGGTCTACAATGTCAATTTTGCTCGCTAGGTCAGACCCAACTGATGCGAAATAGTCATTAAACGCATCAGCAATGTCTTTAGGATTTGTTAGTTCGTTGTTTTCTTTTAATATTTTAGATATGTTTCGATTACTACTCTGCTTAAAATTTACTATTTTCTTTATTCCATTCCAAATCTGTTTACTATCGTTTGCGTTACGTTTAAAGTAATTTGTATAGTAATTTCTTTTGCTATTTTTTATTAAATGGTTAATTTTATTCCTATAAACTTTAAATTTAGTGTGATAATAAGAAGACCTAGTTTTTATATATCTTTTATATAAATTGTTTTTTATTTTTATAGAGGTTTGTAGTCCTTTTGTGATCCATGGTTTAGAGTCATATTTATGTTGCTTATTTGATACTTTTTTCAGTGGAATGTGTTTATCAATGACACGAGAAAGTTTATCTAAGAAATTGCTAAACATTAAGGATGGATTAGAGAGTTCAGATTTTTCATATTGCCAATCTATTGTTTTAACCTCGTTAATGAATTCAGCTTCTACAAAGCGAGAGTAATCCCGCTTATAAGAATTTGTATCAGAGAAAATATCGGAGAGTTCATTGATGATGATAAAATTTGGTAAATGATCGGTTAATTCATAAATAAGATTTCCACTATTTACGAAGTATTCAACAGAATTGAAAAATATATTGTCAATTAGAGTGGCCGTATGATCGGTTATTCTAGTTGGCTGAATGATATATGGTTGAAAAAAGTATGAGCTCATAACATTCATGAAGTTTTGACTGTCGTGATGCGTATCTAGTTTTATCAAGTCAATATTAAAGTCTCCCATAGACATGCATAGCTTATTTTCGCGATTAATTTTTTCTAAGACTGTACTCAATGAATCAAAAAAGTTATCTGGACTATTTTTCGGGTGTCTGTACACAACCCCACAGATAATATTTTGTTTCATTGGTCGAATTATTTCAATCCATAACATTTCAAAGTCAAGAGTAGACTTTGAAAGATCATTGCGCATTATATAATTAATTTCATTTTTAACATAAAAACCCACACCACCCGCATTAGAAAGAGTTGGTTCATGGATGAAATTATATCTTTCTAAATTAATATTCATAAGGTTTTCTCTGTCCCTCTGTCCCTTGTTTCTGAAAGACCAATCAACGAAAAAGAACAATTTACCTCAGTTAACAATTGGTGTAGGCTGTCATAATTAGCAGAGAGACTTCTAATATTACAATGGAGTGCACTAAATGCTTTGTTTTTACTTAAGCACTCTTTTATTTCAGTGCAATTATTGAATTCACTTACTGAATAATAGCCAAAATTATTAATAGACGGAATATGCAAATCCGCATCTAAATCAGATAGCCGTGAATTGCCAGATATAGGCTCAAAAAAATCAATTGATGGCAAATTTCTACTTATAGACATATCAAAGAATTTCTAGAGTTATAAATAAATCATATTATATTATGAATATCTGTAAAACTAGCTACTGACCTAATTCCAACTTTTTTAGAGTTTCTTTTGAGGCTATCAGAATGGCCTTAGAATCTTTGTTTTTTCGCAAGAATGTCTTCCCATTTGATGTCCAAATAAAGTTGAAATGATTGGCTTTCTTGAACTTCAGACTCAAATTAAAGATCTCGCGATTCTTCTCCGATAGACATTCATTGATAAAGATGAAATTTCCTTCAGTGTATCCCAGGCTTGAGGAGGTATGCGCCTTAAGAAGTTTACGAGCTTTGTAGAATCTCTCTTTATCATCTCTTCTTACAAATTTAACTATAATAGGTGGAATCGCTCTTGCACCCTTAAATCTGGGACTCACCGGTAATCTGTGACTGATTGAAATATCTTTGTCATCTATATCGACATTCATCAGTTTGGCAACATCTTGGACTATTTTGTTCGTGCTCTCGTCTTTTCTGTACGGGATTCCACGTACCTCCATGCAATCTCTTCGCGAGTACTGCTGTAGATCGTCGACATTTTCTTCGAGAACTTTAATACGATCTTCTAGTTTCAATACTGTTTTCTTTAGTATTTTATTTTCATCGGTGACAGCTTTAGTCTTTTGCTCAAAGTCTTTAAGCCTCTTGTTAACATCATCATATTTCTTGTTCGCTTCTTCGAGGAATTTTCTGTTTTCTGATAATTCTTTGCGTAAATCTGCAAGTTCTTTTCTGAGAGGGCCAAACTTTTCCTCTAAAGCTTCTTTAACATCTTCCAGGGTTAGTGACATTTTAAAAGTGTTAGTATTAGAACATTTATAGAAGAAAATCAAACATGATTCGGAGCAAATTCAAACACCGCCATCCGCCATGAGTACACGCAGGATTCTCTGTATTGTAAAATGGGAAATTGGTATCATTGTAACTTATTCCATCCTATAAAAACATTGGAATTTTGTGTCTGCTCAGATGTGGAGGCTCTGTTTCCATACCACTTCAAAAACGTTTTCAAGCCCATTACAGTGGGAGGGCCACAGCGAGCCCAATGCACCTAGTATCTCATGAATTTATTTAGTCCATACAGCATAAATGCATATAGTTTTATACATAAGAGATGTTGAAGAAATCTTACTACAATATTTGAACAAAAGCAGGCTATAGAGCAGTTCTGGTGTGGGATCTCATGTTTTTTTGTCATTTTTTTATTAAAAAAAGTTCATATTATTTGGCTCTTTATTTAAGGCGAAGCAACTTCATTTCTAGGACAGAACCGCCTGACCAAGAGCGGAACGATTTAAGGCAAAAGTTACTGAAAGAAAAACTACATGATATTTATTGTGTATAACAATCTCGTAACCAGAGTCAGCATTTTCTTTTCTGTGGCAAAGAACAAGAGCACTGGCATAATCCCATACCGGAAGGCATGTTTTATGGTTTCCGGTTGCGGTTGTTTATATACATATTTTGCTTTGAGGCCATTTGATAAGGTTTTTAAAGTTTCATTTGTTGCGGGATGAGTATCCTTTTGGTAGTCATTTTGAAGACGTTATTGATGCAACTACGCATAAGATACTACAACCGGAAACCATAAAAATATGGCTTTCGGTATCGAATTATGCCATTGCCGTCTTTTTTTTTTTTTTTTTTTTTTTTTGTCGCAGGCCACAAGAAAACGCGGCCTCTGGGAACGAGATTGTATATATTAATGGTCATTGCATGTTATAGGAAAAGCTGCAGTAACAGTAGAGGTAGACGTGACTATCATTTCCATTGGAGATTTCAAAGAAGCTGAGATGGTAATTATATTTTCAAACATTTTTCCAAGTTCAAAATTGAAAGGAGAAATTTCAAGGCAATGCTAAAAAAATCTTTTTACAGGGGGGCACACCAACCAATACTCAAAATAAATTTCTACAATAGTACTTTCCATTTAGTACTTTAATTGCTACTGGTGCATTAAAACGCCCTGGTACAGATGCTTTAAATAGAGGTGTGGTTACTGGTAACACCTTATTTTATGCATTATTTTATCCAATCCAGAGAGCATATCAGAATGAGGAAGATTCCAAACAATTCATCACTGTAATGATCAAAATTTACAGGTGTTTGAAATAACAAATGTTAGAATGTTGCCCCTACAATCCTGGTTTCTATGTTTTCCATACAAAGCTCACAGCTCTGCAGTCATTCAACATATAAAAGTAAAACTCTGTCAAATTACTATAAACGGCATTTGTTTGTCAAATCAGATTTTTACAAACATTAAATGCTTAAGGTGCTCAATCCCAATTGCCCGCTTTTTCTATAGCGCCTATTAATTAATTAAACCATAAGGTTCTAAATCCTTCAAACACTCATAACCAAATCGTCTGTTTTAGCAATTCACAGCTGAAATGTATCTGCATCAAGAATGGCACGATCCTCGTCTAGCATACAGTCCTAATGAAACCAATGTACTATTCATTACCTTGAATGGTGATTTAGCTCGCCGTTTCTGGCAGCCTGATACGTTTTTGGAGAACGAGGTCGACGGACGTCTGCATACACTTTTGAATGATAACATGTTTTATCGAATTCATATGAATGGACGTATTCTCGTTAGTACAAGGTAATGTTTTACTACGCTTGTCTGTTTGTTTGTCAGTTGCTCTTAATTTACCGCCGATTGTATAGATCAATTGGCAGAGCATCGGACTTCAGAGCGGAAGGTCTTAAAATAATTGACCGATTCAGTTTAATTTACTTCCGGTGGATCACGTGACCACTAATGTGAATCGGTCAATTGAGGAAAAGTTGCTGCCTTTGTTTCTTTATCTGCAAACGGTAAGATCTTCACGTCCTCTCGGATATTTTATGGTTTTGGCTTAACAAAAAACAGACAATTTAAAAAAACTTCCTATCAATAAAGGTTGTTTGTGAGTTCATGTTGGTGGTGGGTTCAGGTTTCCTCACATCGATTGTAAGGAAAACCAAAAACGTAATATATAATTCCATCATCCGTTTTCGTTTTTTGATTAATATTTTTAGAATGACTGTCTCCTTTTCCTGTCCGATGGACTTTAAAAAGTTTCCAATGGATGAACAGAGGTGTGGTATTTACCTCGGGAGCTGTAAGTGTCAATTTCTGTTTCGGACTAACATATCGTTTTGTCTTTTGCACTTTTTGAAAATTACTTTTTGCCCTGTAAGCAAAGGTGCAATAGGATGGATTTTACTTGCTTACTTGCTTACTTGCTTACTTGCTTACTTGCTTACTTGCTTACTTGCTTACTTGCTTACTTGCTTACTTGCTTACTTGCTTACTTGCTTACTTGCTTACTTGCTTACTTGCTTACTTGCTTACTTGCTTACTTGCTTACTTGCTTACTTGCTTACTTGCTTATCTATTTATTAAGATGGCTATACCACGAATGATATCGTCTACGAATGGCACAACGAACATGAAGTATGGACTTCTCGTCATGAAATACCACGGTTTATGCTAGTGAATATCACTCCCTTGAACATTACAAGAAAATACACTACTGGTAAGAGTCAAAAAAAAAAACCCAAAACTTAAAAACATTTCGACAATTTTCCCTTTTTTCAATATTAAAATTAAATGTTTTATAGCTGATAATTTTACCATTCATTAATATTAACACTAATTGCGATATGTTTTGAAAAGAAAATGAGCAGCCCTGGAGCTTTGTAATAAAAAAACACTTAGATTGATACCACATCGTAGCTGGAACACCTTGTTGAGAGTCCATTAATTACAGAACCGAACTACATGAGTTATTGAAACCCCCATCACCAGACTCTCGGAACTTAAAAGAAACCTCATAAAAAGCCAAGGGTGAAACAAAATTAAATAGGAAGCTGTCCTGGAAAATGTTCAAGTTCAAGTAGTTGACCCTCAAAAAAATAATAGCTATATAAAGTTTTGGGATTGAAGGGTGTTAAACAGCATCAAAATTATGCTCCTAAGCAGAACGTAATGTAACATAGTGACTATTGGAACAAAAAACTGAGAAAATGCTTCTCCTATGACTGGGAAAAATAGTGGAAAAGCCTTCCTGAAAGCTCTTGATCATTTGACACATACGATGTTTAATAGACTTTTCAGTCAGTATTAGATAGACCGAATCTGATTCCTTAACGCTCAGAAAGCTTGCAGAAGCCATAATTTAAATAAATACTCATAGGAACAATTGCTGTGCCCTTCTCACTTCTTTCAGTCCCCCTCCTCGCCCCCACTTGCCCTACTCGTCCCCGAATTCAAAATTTTAACCTAAATAAGTGATACTCATAATAATAGGCTCGTTGTCTTTTTTAGGTGATTTCTCAGTTGTTGGAATTGAAATGATTTTCAAGCGAAGACTGTCCCACTATTTCACAAAGGTGTACATTCCTTCAGTTCTGATCGTTATCCTATCGTGGCTTTCATTTTACGTCGATAGACACTCGACTCCTGCTCGTGTATCCCTCGGAATAACCACGGTGTTGACAATGACGACGATATCGATTGGGTTTGGTCAAGAATCCTTACCAGCGGTTGCTTACTTCAAAGCCCTTGATTGGTTTCTATTTGTGTCTTATTTTATGGTGTTCGCTGCATTTGGCGAGTTTGCTGTGATAAATTATAGAGAGACTTCATATATGGTGTCCAAAACTACGTCTTGTGGCCATAATGGGGTCGTTCCTTCGCAAAAGGTGCTGTAAATAAAAAACCGACTGACCGACAGCTGACAGAATGACTGACTGTAGTATTTGTTGCTATTTATTGATTCATGAATAGTCATTTCGCTCACTAGTTGCATAGTTCATGTACCCAACCTATTCTTAATCTTGTAAGCATATACACCTGATGCCGTTTGTCGATTATTCGCAGTACAGCGTAGAAACAAAAACGTGAAACACCAAAACGCGATAGTTTTTATTTTAGAATAAAGAAAGTTGAAAAAAAAACTGTTTTGACAATTGAATTGAATTTATTTTATCGCATTTACCAAAACATTTCATTAGAATAATGAGCATTCGGCACTCGGCACTCGGCATCCGTTATTCTAATATCTGGTAATTCACGCAGTCACCATTATCTGTATCTTACGAAATGTATTTCAATGATTCAGGCTAACACAAGTATAAACGGTTTAAGATCTTATTCTAACGAGATGGCACAAGATCATTTGAAATACCTTCAAGAGTGCGAAGTTTCTACTCCCAGACCTGCTAAGAAGACGAGTGGTTTTATTGACTGGTTTACTCTTAAATTCCTGACTCCACCGGAAATGATAGACTCATGGGCAAAGATTCTATTCCCAACGACATATTTAATATTCAATGTGGTGTACTGGCTGTACTATTTAGTTATTATTGATATGTAATGCAATGTAATGTAATGTGTTGCTTCTCGAGAGTAGTATGTTTCACTGAAAAACCCACAAAGAAGAGTGCACGCCACATAAGTTCTTAACTATTTACTTCCTTTAAACTAAATGTCAAGAATTAATTGTTTCGCACTTATGTGGTGAATTGCCACATACTATGGTCGACCAAACAAGTAACAAGATTATTACCTGTCGTGAGACATGACAAATTTTATTGGTTTTAATGGTTGTTTTCACTAAAACAATTAAAATTACTTGTATCGGCCAAAAAAAATCACAAGATATTTCGAAAAATAAAGCAAACGTCAACAATTGAAAGCACGTATACAACCATAAGACAGACTACAAACCAGCAAAGTATGAAAAATAGTCGTTGCCAGCCAATGTTTGATGATTGCTCACATTTTCTCTTGATATGTTTCCGACCCTACATTATGTATCAGATCAACAGGAAGCCGGCCTAACGGCCTCATCTCTGTGAATAACAGTAAGAATAGTTCCAAAAGGTTAAAACAAAAATATTACTATTAGTGAATGTTAAGTTATACATCTAAAATGTATCATTTGTCTCTTTAATTAACAAAAATGGGGATGAGTATAATTGTTTTCTGCGCGCAAGCGCAACAGATGAGTTTGTATTAGGCATGCGCTAAAATACGTCATGCGATCGCTGCTTCAAGAACAATAACTTGACAGCAAAACAGTAATTAATGCAACAGGGGCGGGGGGGCAAGGTCCCCCCACAAAATTTTTTTTTTTTGGGGGGGGGCTGCCCCCATAAAATATTGGTTAAAGGATATTAATGCCTTTGTTTGCACAGTTGCAAAAAAAAAAAAAACATTTTTTGTGATTTTGCGGTATGTATATTATACAACCCCAACCCCCTTCGCCCTCCCACACACACGACTTTTACTGTTCCGCCGCCCCAGCGCAAATTTATTGACAAGTAATGCTTCAAAATGGTCGATTGTATTCCTATTGATTGCTTATATAACTAGCTCTCTGCACTAAAGCAAACGCCAAAAAATGTTAATCTTCTTCTAATACAGCATATTTTTTGTTGCATTATTGAACGGAAGCATTTTCGAGATAGTGAACTTTAGATAGAACCAGTTTTTAAGAAAAACGAAAACAACCCATTTTTTTGCTCAAAACATTTAAATTCAAACAGCGTCAAGAATTAATTAATTATTCAGCATTGACTTTAAATTGCTCTGAAAGCGAAAGTTTGAATAATTTAGCATTGCTTTTTATATGAAAAAGTCATAATCCCGCACAAAAAAAATAGAGTTTTGGCTTCCAGGTTGTTAAAACAGAAAATTCTCAAGATTATTCCAAGATACCTTGTTTTCAACTCCACGTGACTTGTAGCGCGTTCACCGTACGTTGCTATAGCAACTAAACGGCATTAGAGCGCGCTCACGGGTTAGAGCCTCTTAAAGTCAGACCATTCAATTTGTAGTGTACGACTGTTTCTTTCTTCTAAAACAAAAAGGTCATTCTCAAACAAGTTTTCAAAGGTACGCTAAGAATTACTTCAGATGGTGTACTTTGACAAAGGTTTCCAATACATGAACCTTTAAATGTGGTTTTGGTTTCACAGATGCATCCAATCGTGAGAAGGAGTCCTATTGAAAGTGAGAGATGAAGGCATTGGACAGATTTATCAAAACTGTATAAATTACCGTCAAGACTGATGTATTGGAAACTGACGTTTCTTACGTTAGTCCTTTGTCGGAATAAAGGTTTATGAATTATTATCAACTATGATAAAGTTAATGTTTACGTTATTGTTGTTCGAGGCAAAAAAATAAGTGTGATGAAATAAGTCAATGACATATAGTGTTGCGAATAGTGAGGAATCACTTTAAGTACAAAACATCGATTTTTTCTCTTTCTTTATTATTATGATTTGTGTAATTAAACAATTTACATTGAAAATAAATCCTCTTGTGCTAATGAGCTTCAGTACCAACAATAATGTCCAAACAAACTAAATTTGAACGTATTTGGTTAATTTAAAAAAAGATTATCTACTACGTAAAAAAACACTTTTTCAAAAATTGTCAAACAATAGATAGCCACTCATGACTAGTGATCTCAATTGAATAGTAACTGGAAATAATAAAATGCAGGTGATGTTCAATAAGCGTCCGCAATTCGCTTATTAGTTTTGCATTAACGTGATCTAGTGTGTTTGACTTGAGCCAGTGAAGCTTAATAAAAAATGGAAAAAACACTGTTTATCAGAATCAAGTTGCTTATCTTGGTGTTGTTGATGTTTAGGTAAGTCACTTGATTTAGCAAGTCAATATTTTCTTGCTTTATGTATGAAAGATGGTGATTAATAGTTTGTATGGTTTTGTTGAAAAGTCAATGTAACAAACTTTCATCAAAACACCGCGGGATATCCTCAGTTTTTGCCTTTTTGGCACAAGTCTATCCTGATCAATTTCATTATTTACACTGAGATGATGTTTAAGAAAACCAAATGCTACAAAAATTAGATTCAACGATTATAGTTTCAGTTTCATGAATTATATTATCAAATACTAGGGACTTTTATTTCTGCTGCATTAGAGTATCAAAATCGTTCATTAAAAGCAAATCAGTTTTTTTTTTTCATTAAAATCGTTTAAACAATATTTCTATTTCTATTCCAAGATTTACGCTACACCTATATTTGTATGATAACTCGATATCTATTTACATTTGTACTTCCTTTGCTCTGCGAAATGCAGTAATAATATTTCGAGTGAGAGAAAAGTTTATATTCTTATCAGTAGCATGAGAATAATAATATAATAATAATTTATCAGGTAATATAGCGCAATTATCAATTATTGAATTTCTTATACAATACCTATAATTTCAATATACAAAAACGTGAAAACGTTAAACGTCAGGGCATCCTTTGGATTAAATTATCTTTCAGGGTCCCTGTTTTAATGCTTTTAAAATATATTCGATACATATAAATAAACATCTTTTGGATATGCAACTTTTGTTGCGAAGCCGTGAGAAAAACGTCTTGTTAAACATGCCTTCATTTCACACTAATCCACATGAAACCGAAAAAATTTTATACAAACTCTTTAGACATTTTATTATTGTTTTGTACTGAAATGTTGCTTTTGCAATTTTATCCAGCCAGGTATGGATATGGCCTTAATTTTTTTCTGGTATTGGTCATGTTTGTGAGCTTAACAAGACAAAAAAAATAATGATAATAATATTGCTTTTTATCTTGAATGTTGTGTAGCAACAAGCAAGTTATACGAGTGTGTGGCCAATTTGTTAATGTTAATGGAAGGGGAGGGTAAGTTTTTTGACAACTTAGAGAGGGGAGTGTTAGTACTTTTTGAGACGACCTTCCCTTCGTCGGTTGTTTAGAATTTCCGATGAAGAAAAAGTTAAATTATTACTCGGGCTTCCAAAGGAGGGCCCGAGTTTAAAATTCGGCTGTTTTGTCTTTGTCTTCTGTCACAAAACGCAGATTTTTTGACAAATTTCCCCACACCACCCCTGGCACATTTGTCATCGCCTTGAAACGACGATCGTATACTAGTTCTTTCATTGAAAACAAAGTTGAACGACTCAAAATAATTTATTTTTAATTTATTTCAACTTTTTTAAATATTTACAATAAATATATTTTTTAATAAATTGAGGTATATTCATTATTTTATAAACATGTCGTAATGTTTGGTTCACTGAGATCGGGAGACTTCACCGTGGTTAACGCGTCACAAAACTTCCACAGTATTTACTCACTGCTTAATGTATTTTGGATTGGCGATAACTGAAAAGAGAAAGAAAAATGTCCAGTTATGAGTTATGATTTGAAATAAACAAAAACGATGTGAGTGAAGCACAACTCTTGCTACAGCCTTGCTTCGTATATGATTTTGTTGGAAAACGTCAGTCGAGCAGAATCAGATAGCACGGTGTTGTGATCTCTAGTCAATTATTTTTATTGTCAGCCGTTTGTATCAGTGATGTTTGTGGAGGGAATTGAATATATTTTGATTAGAAATTATGTTTTAGGTTCAAAATGAGCGGCCATGTTTCTCAAGTCAATTTGAAATCAATGGGTATCTCATAGTGTTATGTGAAATCAACATTCTTTAGATCTAGGAAGGATTGGTTTGTCAAACCGGTTATTCGCTGCAGTAAAAGTGAAAAAGAAAATGTGATATTCGAAAAACTTTCCAAAAGCAACAAACATCAAAAAGGAAGACTCCTTTATTGCAAGAAGTGCAATTAAATCATCTGACAAGAATTATTTTATCATTTTTGTTTCATTTTTTAGTTTCAGCGCTTAAAAACAGCGAAACAAACAGATAAATTACATAGGTCAAAGAGAAGCCCGAGTCCACGCAGATATGCGTCTAGTTGCATATTTTTCGTCTACCTTGTTCGAACCGTAGACGCAAACTAGAAATAAAAGTTTTGTTGTCTAGCGATGTTTGAAAGCGCTGGCCGCTTTTGAGATAACTGAAACACGCAAGTTACTCTGCCATTGGCAGATTGATTTTATGAATGCGTGTGGAAATGGAAGACCACAAAGGTTAACCGTCTTTTTTATCGCAGTATTATTGTAATCGAACCAACAAACGTAGGGGAAACCGAAGAAACACGCAACATCTCTAAGGTGGTTGAAAGACTGTTACTTAAAACGACAAGTCAAATGACCCGACCGTACCCGTCAGGTAAGATTTAGAGTGGCTGTAATATGGTAGCAACAAAGTGTAACTCCATAACGCGGTAACACAACGTCTCTTCATATCATGTTGTAGGGCGATGCTTTGGATATAATACAATTGTAGTCTTAACAAATTTAAGAGTTATTAGATTGTTTCACATAACGACCTACTTTATGCTAATGAGTTCTAAGAAATGCTAATGAGCCCGAGAAGCGTTGCTAATGAGCATTGCATGTGGGAATGTACACTACTATGCCCAAAAAGCACAAACGCACGTAAAAGAGCATGTAACAATGTAGTTAAAACAAACGTTTTATGGATCAAACCGTACAAGCCCACGTGCAATGCTTATTGAAAGAGATAAGATAGGTCGTTATATAATACTGCATTAGAGCATTTTCACTAATGCATGATAGTCAGTTCCAAAAAAATGTTCATAAAGACCATCTTTATGACATCCTAAAAAAAAGATCTTTTCAAACCAGTTTCTCGTCATTTTAATTCTCCCAATCATTCAGAATCTGACATCATTGTTTTTGGACTTATTTTTTAACGTGGCGATAAACAATCCCGAAAAACTATTGAAATGCGCTTAATTCATTCACTCGGCACCGTCAACCCTCACGAGATTAACGAACGACTCTTTCCTATTTCACACTTATTGTTTATTTTAACCTTTTGTCTTGCTTTGTTTTGACGTTTTCCTTTCACTCATTGGTCACCTTTGTATTTTTTATCGTAAAACTTTAAATACTCAGTACAATTATAGTTCTTGTTTTTTTAGAGCTTTCGACTCAACGAGCTGGAGTCTTGAGTCGAAAAAAAAGTTTTAGACACTCTCCAGATTATATTCACCAGTACAGATGAATCTGTTTATTGGTATATATACCCATTCTTTTTTACCATTTTTTTCGTATTACTCCGACGAAGGCTAACGTCCGAAACGTCAGTTTTCGCTACAATCCTTCAACGGTGTCTAATTTATCCCCACATATACAACTGATCTAACTTGCATTTGTTTTTGCTATCCACCTGCAATTCCCTTTAGCAGAGCCCTTCTGTAAATTAGCATTTTTCATAGAGCTCATGAGCATAAGATTGATCGTTATATGAGGAATTTTTTGTCCATTAATTTTTCTTACTTGACATCAATTTTGTGTAGCTCATCAGAAGTATGTAAAACATATAGGGCCACCGACTTAATTTAGAACTGAACAGAAATAGAAAAAAAAACGAAACTTTGATCTCGACCTTTTTTCCTGATTATGTATTTTAGGTATATTTACGTCGTTTTATTTTATGGAATGTAAAATGGTCCTATTGTCGTCATATCTCCCCGTATATCTGTCAGTGATTTACATTTCGTCTCCAGGAAAAGATCCCGTTGTTGTCAGAGCGAGCATCAAGATAATGTCTATTGGAAACTTCCAGGAAGCTAAAATGGTATGTTTTATTATTCTAAATCCTTAGACGACGAAGGATGTTAGGATGTTATTTTTATTAATCAGAATCAGGTAGGGCGGTGTGACTAGTATTGTTTGCACTTGTTTTGAGATCGTCATCCAACGCATCTAATTTCAAATAGTTTCAACCAGTTCTGGTGCAAGCTGTTGTGAAAAAAAAAAATGATTGTCAAACAATATAATGATTTTAATATCTCTGGTGCGGTATTTTCGGGCTCGTTTTTATTGATTTTTTGGGGAGAGGGTATCAGTGGGGACAGTATGAATTGTGTATAGATATTATCTGACTAGTTTGATCACTTCCCTCAAACGGGAAGAAGGAATCCCACATCAAGTTATTTGCCAATTGACAGACGATACGTCAGACAGCTCTACGCCCTATACTCTTATTCTACAAGTATATATATATATTTGTAATATTTTATGTTTTAGCGCTTTGCCGTCGAGATGTACTTACGTCAGAAATGGCATGATCCACGGCTTGCGTACAGTCCTAACGAGACCAGCGTACCATATATCATAATGCACAATGACGTAGTTGACAAATTCTGGCAACCGGACACGTTTTTAGAGAACGAGGTCCAAGGCCGTCTACACGACATTTTGGTCAAGAACATGTTTTTTCGTATTTACCAAGATGGAGAGATTCTTACGAGTCACAGGTGGGCAAGAACCCGTCAATTGTTGATGTATTTCTATATTGTGGATAAACGTATTTTAGGTTGTAGGAGTCAAGTCAACTTTTTAATTTATTCAATATTATAAATCGAATATTGAATTGATTATCGGATCCCAGGATGTGAAGTGATTTGGTATCGAACTCGTGACCTCCTGCTTGCACCAACCAACCATGCACAAATAAACATGCTCCAACCAATGGTGCCACCATTGCTCCTTTTATCATTGATTTCTCTTTAGAATTGAGGAGGGAAGTTTCTCAAGTAGGTTAAGGCTTGGGTATTCAGGCATTTAAGCAAATTATTGTTTTTTGCTTAACTTTGTTGCTTTTAATATCGATGATGTAACATTTATATATCAGATTTAGTTTGACATTTGTGAAAAATTAATGCAAAAAAATTGCAAATTTTTGATCACATGACTTTAAGGCAACAAAAACACCTTTTTTTAATGGGGAGTACAGGAAAAAGAAACGATTCAAACAAAAAAGAAACGCTGCAGACAAAAAAGAAACGCTTCAAACAAAAAAAGAAACGCTTCAAACAAAAAAAAATGCTGCAAGCAAAAACGAAACGCTGCAATAAACTGTTAGAGCCTGGGCACGCTATTTCAATTTTGGACTAGAGGCAATAGGTTCTAAAGATGGCGAACACCAAGAAACTGCCCGCTCGCCTCTTTGAAACCATTAGTTTTTTTACCAAAAATGTATCAACGAACGAGATGTCAATGAGTAGTCAAAGTAGTAATTTAATGAATGCGTTCGGTGTGTAGTAATGAAAAAAATGTTAAGAAAAAATATCAAATGCCCTTAGCAGGATTTGAACCCACGTTTTTCGGTATTCTAGTCCGATGTGTTAACCACTACACCACTACACACCGAACCTCTATGTGATCAAATTTTTAAAAAAACAAGACTGATTCAGAAAGAACTCTCCAAACAAAGCAAGAAATCGTAATATTCATTTGTGATGGCTACATCTTTATTTGCTTCATTTTTAATTAATTAACAGAAAACGTTTTATTTGATATTCACGAATTAAAAATTTCCCTAATTTTGACATTCCTCTATTTATAAGGAAATAATGAAAATAAAACCCAAAAATCATAAAGATAGGCTTCAACCCTAACCTTAAAGTGCCTATCACCCCTAAAACAATCTTGAGACTGCAGGAAAACGATTTTCGTTGTTAGAATTGAATTTGGAGCAAACGCGAATATTTTATCGATTTTTAAAGTTTGAGGTGACCTCGCCCTTGCCGGGAATGGGGATGTCATACTGTACCACACAGAACTGTCAAAACTTCGATTGTATTTGATAGATGCCAGGTACGGTCACACTAGCAGTCGAACGATCAGTGTTATTGTTGTCAATTTGTTATTTACGACGTCAAGAATTTCATGAGAGAGAGTTTTTCTGATGATTCAGAGTATATTTATGGTAATTTATGTTCCTGGTTTAATCAGTTTTCTATTGGACTACGAGGACTTCGATGAAGATAACCAAAATGAAGCCAATCCCGAATTCGACGTGATATCAGAAGCTGTTTGTTTCTATCAAAAAACCGAACTTTTAGCCGATCCTGAAATGGTTGAAAGTTTACAAAGAAAAGAAGCAGAGACAACGACTTGCAAATTAACTTTTGTTATTTAGCTTACACAAACTCCAATTTCTAACTTTAGTAGCGAATTTGATGTATGTGTCGCTTTAATATTGCTGTTGACAACTTTTGAAGATTACTTTTGATTTATTCCGCACTTGATTTCCCCAAAGTTCAGACAAAGAAATAAACTAGAAAGACCTATATGATTGGATATTTTGCGGATGAGATACAATCAAAAACTCCACCAGAAACACTCAATAAGTTCACGCGCGATTTAATGCCGAGCGTACTTTTGTCAACAAATTACAACCTACGACTTAGGAATTTTTATTTGACGACTGATTTTCGTTGAAGATAATAAATCAAATGAAAACAACACAACATCACAATGAAAGAAAACACATTAAAAATACAGTGTGCGAAACTAAAATTTAAAATAAATTAATGTAGTGACAAGTTGAACCGATAAAGTTCGTTGTTATGAGGTTCGCTGATATTCTCTTCATTAGATGTTCTTGTGGACATTTGCAATGTTGAAGCCGCCTGTTGTCCCTTAGTACTTTCTCAAACGGGGATTTTGATTTCTGTTTTCATTTGCCAACAACAATAAGAACCTATCAAATAACTTATGTTGTTTGAATGTCGATTTCAATTTTATATGTAATGTTGAATGACAAGTATAATGTGATGAGGGATATGTAAACCACTGCACATGTGCCCAGGTACAGTATGACATCATGCACTCGACCTAGTTTTGCATCTGTCAAAGTAACACAGGAAACCCAAAATACAGCTTTTAAACCTTACATATCTCGGCGTGCTTTTATCCAAATCACTTATTATTTATATCATTTGAAAGCTCTCGATGTCTACAATTTTACTAAATTGGTCCACTCTGATGGGTGATAGGCACTTTAACGTACATGAGTTTGAAGTCTTAATAAAAACAGGCTTCGGAAGATAGGAAACAACTTCGGTGAAACTATTCTGGTATACAATATTTTTTTAATTGACTACTATGTAAATCTCTGTTTCTTAGATTAACTATCATGTTTTCCTGTCCGATGAACTTCAAGACGTTTCCCATGGACCAACAGAACTGTAACATTTTTCTTGGTAGTTGTAAGTATATACCATGCTTGACCTGCTTGGTGACGATTTCTCAATAGAAACGTAGAAGACGTGTTTTACTTTTCTGTCAAGTATGCGCGCGCTGAAGGCCATAAAAAGCCAACAAACGATCTTAATATTTCTCGTCCAAACTGTAACATTTTTCTTGGTAGCTGTAAGTATACCATGCTTGACTTGATTGGTGACGATTTCTCAATAGAAACCTAAAAGACGTGTTTTACTTTTCTGTCAAGTATGCGCGAGCTGAAGGCCATAAAAAGCCAACAAACGATCTTAATATTTCTCGTCCAAACTGTAACATTTTTCTTGGTAGCTGTAAGTATACCATGCTTGACTTGCTTGGTGACGATTTCTCAATAGAAACCTAGAAGACGTGTTTTACTTTTCTGTCAAGTATGCGCGAGCTGAAGGCCATAAAAAGCCAACAAACGATCTTAATATTTCTCGTCCAAACTGTTGGGCGAATCCATTGACAAAACGTAATCGAATGTTAAATGAAACTCGTTTTTACAGAGGTTTCTTTTAAGAAATTGGTGACAAGCATGGTAAGCAAGCTCTAAAAGCTTTAAAAGGACGTTCGCGGGCCAAGCAAAAGAACAGATAGTCAAATTGTTTTAAAACTCCACATGAGCAAACTACATGATGTTGGCATTCAAAAGAGCAAATAAGAAGGGGGTATGGGATCCGTTTTTTTTTATGATCACTGGCAAATAAGGTGAGTTAATTGGCGTGCGCTATTTGAAACACGATACTGTTCAAAAAAGCCTGAGTAATTGAACTTCTAACGTGAAAAAATGTTAGACAAATATTAAATGTCACATGAAACTGTCACTTGATGTTTTGAATATAAATTTTGGCATAAAATCCGTGATAATTATAAGCTTTTAAATCCGCGCGTAGCAGTCATAAAGCCGAGAATGTTAACTTCTTGAGAGCTCGATTTGTTACCTAAATTCCATCTAAGCCAAAAGTCAATCGTCAGATTTTCTTTGTTTCTAAAAATGTTTTAGAGCATATTAGTACGTTCATTACCAAACGAAAAAAATTAGGCTACCGTAATTCGTTTTCGAGATATTTTGCTCGCAACTTGGAAAAATCGACAAAAAAAACTAACAAATAAGTAGTGCGCGCTCGTATCAACATCATTTGTTCGAACCTTTGTTTTAGGGCGCGCGCTTCAATTCACGCGCAGAAATGATGCGCATGAGCAATGTCCGCGAACGTCCTCAAGTTAAAAGCAACTTAACATCTTTTAAGTTTTCACCACCCATCTAAGAGTTGTTTTCAAAAACCCGTGAAACCAAAAAAAACTAACGTTTCCTTATGTGGAAAGGTTCTCTTGCCCTCATGTAATATCCACAAACAAAAGAACAGACCCCTTCTGCAAGGACGTGTTTATATACTTGCAAGATAAGAGAGATTATTCCCCACATTGGTCTTTATACTCCTCAGGGGATTATTTCGTTCTGTTTTTAAACTAAAGTTAACTCGGAAATGGAACCGTCATTGACAAGATTGCAGGAGGCGCGGTCGCATCGTCAAGACATCTCAAAACAAAAGTGCGGAGATTGGTAACAAGTTCCTAAAAATAGAACGACGAGAAGAGCCCCTATTGGGGTCCGGGGGTAACCTCTACTATCTCATAGTAAGTTGATACTTGTCAAGCTCCCGCGAGCTGAAGCCATGAAACACCGAGACATCTAAATATTTCTTGTCCGTGCAAACTTTTGGACGAATGCTGGCGAATTGCTGACAAATGCTCATCACGTCCTTGCAGACGTTTCTTTTGAGAAATCTCTGCCAAGCTGGGTAAAGAACAGAGGAAATGACGATGAATTTTGGGCTTAAATTTTCCCATTGTGGGTGGCATTGGTGGACGAGTGGTTAAGCCTCTCGCCTCTCACCTCTCACCTTCCACCTCTTTGGTCCCGGTTCGAGCCTCGGCACGGGCGCTAGATTGTGTGTGTAGAGTTCTCCTCCCTAATTATAAATCAACTGGAAGCAAAGGCGTATGTAGAATATTTCGAGTGTGAATGAGTCCCGGAGATACTAGCATATTTCGTGCTACTCTCAAATCCGAGGATAAACAAAGACATTCTTATTTCTCTTCATAAGACAAAAAAATCTAATCAAATTTATTATTTGACTAACAAAGTACAAAGTATTCCTAAAATAGGCTCTTTGTTGTTCTTTCTTCTAAGAATAAAATGAAATGGTATGGTAGCAATTCATTTTTGAAATGCAGAAATTGTTTTCTTTCGCGCCAAGTTGCGCAGGATTTTTTTGTAGTTGGATCAACTTTTGTCAATACTTTATTTTTTATTTTATTTTATTTTTTTTATTGCTTCCATATCAACATAGTTTTCTTATGATTGACAAACAATACAAAGGTCAACACTAGGGTTTTGTTCAATATTTTTTTATTGAAATCATTCCAACTATTTAAATTCGGTGAAAAATGACTATTTAATGTGTTTATTTCAGATGGTTATACTACGAGGGACATCGTTTATGAATGGAGCGAAAACGACAAGAGTTGGACTTCTGCCCATGAAATTCCGCAGTTTTCTGTGTCGAAGATGAAATTCTTCAATTTCACGAGAAAATATTCCTCGGGTAACTGAACGTTTTCACAGTATTGAATGCATCTAATTTACATCAGGAGATGACGTTCCTGCCTCTTCTGGTGTATTTAACAAAACTAACAAATACAGAAATGAGAAAGCACGTGAATAAATTAAACAAAGCGCAAAAACTGAGTACCAGAATGGAAATCAAACATTTCATCTTCAGATTATCTAGACAAATACAGCATTACTACCGTTATGACGTATAATGACGTCATAACCATACCAATGCTGTGATTTTTGTAAGTTGTTTCTCTTTTATTTTTTTTAAATAAAGTAAAATCTAAATTATTCAAATTCTTTTCGAATATTTTTATTGCAAAGTAAAATCTCTACGTAGAGAAATTCTGTTTGCTCCACAAATTGAATTTCAATTTCCCTTGTAAATAATTAGTTCTCAACTAGTAAAACGTTTTTTTACAGGTGATTATTCTATCATTGGAATTCAACTTACGTTTTCGCGTAGACTTAACCATTACATTGCCAAAGTGTATATCCCTACGATGTTGATCGTTGTGTTGTCGTGGCTCTCGTTTTACGTCGATAGACGCTCGATCCCTGCTCGGGTATCGCTCGGAATAACGACGGTCTTGACAATGACAACGATACTAATTGGAGTTGGTCAAGGCTCACTACCGGCGGTTGCTTATTTCAAAGCTCTTGACTGGTATTTAATTGTGTCTTATTTCATGGTATTTGCTGCATTTGGTGAGTACGTTGTCGTGAATCATAGAGTGACTACATTGGCAAGGTTGGATCCTTCAAATAAGGTATGACAAAAAAATGCATAAATTACAATTATGTACCACAAATACAAAATATTTCCATGCGGAATTTCGCAATTAGCATACTTGATTTGCTTGTGTTGATACACTGCTGCATTGTTCTTTACTTCAGTTCTCTTTACTGCGAGCTCACACGCATGAAAGCTTCCCGGCAATTGGGGATTTTGACTTCCTTCAATCAGAATCAGTTCCGATTACCACCCGAATGAAAACTAACCAATCATGATTCTTCATGATTCAGTTTGTACAAATGACAAAATAAAACTTAGGCGAAGTTCGGGAACAATTTGTTGAGGTTCGGAGATTTTATTGACAAGAATAAAAACAACAAATGACGATGAGCATTTCGAGAGTTTGAGCTCGCAGAAAAAAAATGCAGTAAACTATTGTAAATGTCTTTAGGCTCGCTCAAGTGAAATGGATGTACTTTCGTATTCAAACAAGATAGAAAAAGATGCTTTGGACGATCTTCATGAGCGTGTTAGCTCTGTTCCACAACCTGCAGAAGGAAAGCGTGGTTCAATGGATTGGTTTTCACTTACATTTCTGCCCCCACACGAAAAAATACACTCATGGGCAAAGATTCTTTTCCCAACGACATATTTAATATTTAATGTGATGTACTGGCTGTACTATTTAGTTATTATTGATATGTAATGCAATGTAACGAAATGTGGTGCGTCTCAAACTGAAGTAGTAAACTATTGTTGTATTTTTTGTCTTAGTTTTACTTTTTTACCCTTATACGAAAATTACTATAGCCAACTCGAAAGCATTGCTCCTGGCTGATGTACACATACAGCTGCATGTATAATTTAAAGGGAAGCTTGTAGGCACAAATGTAATAACCGGACCCAAATGTAATAAAGGACCAAATGTAATACACTTTGGACCCAAATAAAAGTCCCAAATGTAATAAACTTTGGGCCCAAATGTAATAAAAGTCCCAAATGTAATAAACTTTTGATCCAAATGTAAAGAAAGCCTCAAATGAAAATATACATCCTTATGTGAGGTTAGAGTAGAAATAAAATAGATAAAAGAATGCAACTGATTCATTTCGTAATTGACCATTTGCAGAATCATTCAGTTGAGTAGTTTGTACTTTGAAGAGTTTTAAGCTTTGAATACAAACCCAAACCAGGATAATCGAATTAGATCGCGGATTTATTTGTGTTTTTTTTTTATCACACTTGGTATGGAAAATCATTAAATGAGTAAGAATAAACAAAAAGAATAAATAAATAAATAATGATAGTATTAAACAATTAAATTCAGTATAATAAACTATTCAGATATATAATAATAGTTAGATACATATAATAATTAGATATATAATTTTTTTCTTAAGTATTAATCGTTCCTGTCCGTGTCACGTGATTTGTTGCTCCTGAAAATTGCTCCTGGCAATCCGGCTAGTTTCATAATTAAATATACTACTTTCAACGAATATCCAGCACACCATCTGATCGACTGAAAAAGTTTGAGCCACTTGACACAAGAGACTGACAATTGACAACCATAAAGGTGGCACGTGAGAAGTTTTACAGTGCGCCACAAGGTTCGTGCGACATCGTAGCTTCAGATAGAGGACCTTCTGACCAAGGTACTTTTTCAAATCACATTCCAGTCTTTGGTCACTTTGCCAATCATTTGTAAATGCCATATTTCAAACAACTATGCTCGAATTACTCAAATCATCCTATGACAATAATAGGCACCATCCTTAACTGTTTTTTAATGGACTTAAAATTGACTTCGAAAAGGGAAGCATGGATTATTTATTTTTTTATATGTTAATGTCATTGTCCTTTGTAAAAAAAAAAAGAATTTTGGCTTCCGCGTTGTTAAAACTAATGTTTCTTACGTTAGTCATTTGTTAGAGTACAAGTATATCTAGGCTTACAAACTAAGATATTATCATTTCGTGGTATTTCGATATAGAGAATAATCAACGGTATATAGCGTTTCGAAAAGCAAGGAATCACAATCCATATTATTACGAAACATTTTACTTTTATTACTAGTCTACCTAACAGGTAGCAAAATGCTGCCTTAGATCTTTGCTTAAATGAATTGAATTTTTTGTTGTTACAAACAATCTAAAGCAAGTGAGTCATGGTTGGATATTTCTTATAGTGATTGAGGCAATAATGCAATAATGTCAACAACACCAAACTAGTTTCAATTCCCAAATTTTATTTTCAAATATATTTATTCTTTTAAAAATCATAATGTAATGGAAGGTAAGCGAATCGCTAAAAAAGTACAAGCAAGAAAACGGTGACACGCATGAAGTAATAGCAAATAGTGCAATTGCCGGCATGGTACATTTACTTGGCACCGATAGCCAGTAAGAGTTTCATTGACTTATTGTTTGCACTTTTGGAATTATTTTTTCAATTAAAAATATTCATTCTTAAAAATTGAAAATCATCAGTAAATAATAAAAACTTGTAATATGGTATTGTGTGATTGTATATAAATGAACAATAACATCGCTTCATGCTCGCTCGCTGCGGCAGCAACAATTATAACCATATCTTGATTGACACTCTAAAAAAAAAACAAGTCAATGAATAGACCTAGTAAATGCATAAAGTAATGAACAACTACAAGTATCTTATTTCAATTATACTGTAAAATAATTGACGACTACAACAAGTGACACGAACAGCGGCCGTATATCTATTTAATATATATACGGACGGGATGCATGACAAACTAATCGAAATCAATGCAAATCTTCGTCTACCTTAGCCTTCTTAACAAATCCTTGCTTTTACTTATAGTTTTGTACCATTATTATGCGAAATATTACAAATAATAGAACAAACAGTCGCACTTCAAACGATCTCCAACGCAAGCTTAAGAAATTATGATATATTTTAGTTATACGATAAAACTTTCCTAATGTTATCACTTGTATTTACTCCAAGTAATTGTACATCGGGCGTCTTGCACAGTAATCGCAGAAAAAAAATTGACATATAAAGACACAGAGTTTCACTCACCTTGACTACAAACAAATCCAAGCACGAGGAAGACTTTGGTGTCGAATAACAACATACGAGGCGCGCAAGGGACGTAGGTAAACGAATTTGCAGTGCATTATTGGGTAAAATCGAGATTTTAGCGGAGCTCCGCGCGGGCCTAAGGCCTGCGCAATCGGAGCACCATAATTAAGAAAATATGGTAAACCATCGAGCTCATTTCAAATCGACCACAGGAAGCCCAGAAATTCGTACAACGTACATACATACATACGTACGTCCGTGTACACTCACGCGCAAATTTGCTGACCAGTTTTAGTCGGCGCCAAAACATTCATTATTTTTGCAGTTTGATGTAGTTCACTGAAATTTTTGTACAAAATGTATTTCTACACTGGACAAAGAGCATGAAAATGGTAAAGCTAAGCTGACGGCTTGAAGAGATTTGACTGAGAAAGAGAAACAAAGACCGCGGCGTGAAAAAGAAAAATAACTACGATTCCACGGTGAAAAGCTACTCGCTCATGGAGCTGTTTTTAACCATCCAAATGTGCAGTCATGCAGAGCTGTCATAATTCATTCAAAAGTCATTCAAAGCTGGAGATTTTACAAGTCGTATTTTCTGGAAGAGTTTATTTCACGAGTTTGTCAGATGGTAAAAAAGGCCGTATTCTCCATGGATTCTTATCAACTAATCTACTTGTAAAAGTAAAATCGACGGCGACAAAACTTTCATAAAAACAAAAACAAAACAAATATGCTCTGCATTTGCAGCAATTCAAAAGAGGTGAACAGCAAGACGAACACGACTCACGAAGATAATTTCACTCTGTTCATTCATCAATTTTTACGGGATATTCATAACACGGAGAGCTTTAGGATCAATGCAGATTTATCAACTATTCACGACAAAATAATTTTCATACAAGATGTTTGTCAACAAAGTAGGACTGCCAGTTCAGGGAGTGGATGGAAATGCAAATTTAGCACAATGTGTGATCGAGCAACACGAGCTTGCCATCGCCGTTCAGTTGAACTTTATAAATTTTTTAGAGGCCGTGCAAATGTTTTTTGCCACTTTTAAAATTCTAAAAACATGAACAAGATTATTGTAATCAGAACTGAGGACAAAAAGTTCAGTGGAAAAGTGACAGTACAGGACAAGAAACGTGCCGCCGGTATGTTTACATTTTTTGACGATCTTTAATGAATTTCTTTTTTTACCATCCACATGAAAGCAGTTTGCAATATTTATATTTACTTCTTTTTGTAAAATATTTCTCCATCGTTGAGTTGTTTATGTGTGTGTGTTTTTTTTATTTGATTCTTGCAATTCTTTGATTTGTTATTGAATGCAATAAAACGCTTGTGTGAATTCGTCATTGTACTCATCTGCAAGTTAAAATTTTAAAAGTTCATACTAGCTATTTTTTAAAGAGTTGCGTAGTATTCACATTTGATAATTAAAAATGCACAACCGTTTTAGATAGCTAGATTACCAATAAGTAATTCATTACACATTTCACCAGAAAAGTGAAAGTTTTGTTGATTTTGATAACATTTTTGCAAGCGGGAAAGAGCGTAAAGCGAGAAGCGCGCGGGGATTTGTCTACAACTCAAACTTCTAACTTCTCATTGGACAATCAATTTTAATTGACAGGTGCTATTTTTACCTTGCATAACAACATAAAGGAAGCCAAAAATATATATAGGGTCGGATATTTTTCGCATTTTTGTACATATTTCTTGCGTATAATAAAATGTTGTCGCATGCATAAAGATTTGAATATTTCAATTGATTATATGATTATTTGATCATAAAAAGAAAATAACATAGCAAAAAAAAAAAAAAAAAAAAAAAAAAAAGAGAGAGAGAGAAAATTATTCTCACTTCTTTTTGCTATGTTATTTTCTTTTCATGATTATTTGAATGGATTAATTCATTTATTTGTTTACTTTTTTATCTATAGTCATTTTGATTGATTAATTGATCAACAATTTGATAATTGGTAGTGAATGAACAAATGAATGAACGAATGAATGATTGAATAAATAATTCATTTCATCAAATCGGAGCTCCGCTATTAGGTTTACCTAATTTTTATATTAACTCCCTTTACAGATTAGGGTTGCTGCCTTGCTCGCTCGCTTCAGGCTCGCTCGCTGCGGCAGCAATTACTTGTTGCCATTGCTGCAGAACAATAGAGACCTGCCTAGTTCTTACGCGCATTGCTACCTAATGTAAATGCAAAATTGTGAGAGAATAGTTATAATATATAAAGGAACAATGCAGTAAATGGAGTGTGATATGAATCAGAATACCTAAATACAAATGAAAATGCATATAAAATGCAATGATTTTTGTTGGCTACGTCCACACTAACCCAGATAAATTTGAAAAGGCAACTTTATTTACCTGGTTAGGTCTGCCGTTCACACTAAAATGCATCAATCCGAGACAATTTTGTGCTAATTCTATTGTTTAACAAGGAATTTTTGTCATGGTATCTCAACAAAAGTTGCGTTTTCAAATATATCCGGCAAAGTGATATATATAAGCATATATATCCGGCAAAGCCAGAGTCTACAGTTGATGATTTTGTGAATAAGCTTAGACGGATAAGCGTTTTCTAAGAATTTCAATTAATGACTTGATGTCGTTATTGAAACTAAACCTATTGCTACAGATGTTAAGAGTGCTGTGTGTTTATGTTTCATCAAACTAACTTGTAAAACTAGAAAAACTAGTAAGTAATACCGTATAGGTTTTCTTACGAAAAACTAAAGTTATATAACTTGATGCCAAGATTTATCAATGAGTACATCTAGTAAAGGCATTTTATGATCAATTTCCGTTTTCATTGTAAAGCGAATATTGGTATGACGAGAGTTGATGGATCAAACAAACTTCAATGCATCAAACTCTAACGAAAACAGACAAAACGTGTCAACCACATACCGATGGTAATACAAAATATCGGAATTAGATACATAAATTGCAAGCCTTTTTATAGTGACCTAGAAATGAATTGGCTAGATAGAGTGTTAACGGAGAACCCATGGAAACACCGTCAATTTGATCATAAAATACACCATAAAATAAGAAATGTGTTTTAGATGTTGCTATGCTAAATAGTTTTCTAAGTTGATTGCGTGTCAGTTTGATGGTTTCAGTTCCCTTGAGTATATAATTAGGACTGTTAGTGAACAAACTTTCCACGTCAAAAGATACCATAAACTTACCAGATATTGCTAGCCAGACTTTGGATTTCTTTAACGAACGCGAAGGAATCTTTTACAAAATATTCGTTAGGAATGTGATGTTTTAATAGACTATATAGATATTTTGATAGTTGTAGTTGTATTTGTAATTGTTGTAACATCCCCTCTTGTTTAACATTGGGTCATCATTGAGTGGAGTAAATAACATTCCCATTATTCAATGCTAAACTAGCCTAAGAGACCTCTTAGTGAATGCTGCCCTACATTTAGTTTAATATTTGGTCTAAAGGTGTTGGGAAAAAGGAATTGAAACTCATTTTACGTAGAGGAGGCTATTTATCAGCATGACTGAGGCATGCAAAAATGAAAAATTCCAAATTAAAAAAAAGTTAACATAAAATTGTACGTTATGACCGGCTAAGGTTCTACTCAGTAGTTGAATGGTGACAATTACAAGATATCATTTTAATTACAATAAGAAAGCATATTAAATTAGTTGTATTTCCGGATGAAATTTCAATTTAAAAATTTAACAACTTAGAAACTTCATGACTTGCATTCAGAGCTAATTTTTAGATTATAAACCTTCTAATCATTATCTTGAAGTCATCTTCAGCCAAACTCAATGAACTCAAAATCGAGCAGATAGTGAAAATTAAGAGCTTACGTTTCACAGTCACGCTGAGATGACCTTTGACCAAATAAATAGTTCATGAAATATGAAGCATGAACCTTGTTGAATCTATTTCTTCATGTGATCTTCTGACAAAATTGATTTAATAGAAACAAAAATATGCAAAGAATCAACTATATACGCCTGCTTAGGCTTGCTTCGCTGGGGTAGCAAGATCGTGGGACTGAAATACAATCCCTCAAGATCGTGTAACTGTAATACAATCCCTCAAAGAAACTCGCAAAGGATCCTGGAGGACTCAAAATTTTGATTTCAGTTCCCTAACTACTCAATTATAATGCTGCCTTGCTGCGCTCGCTCAGGCTCGCTTCGTGAGATATCGAGTTGAACACTCGAAGATAAATTTCATATCTCCGCGCGCCCATGTATTATTCTCTATATAATATATTTTGAGTGTGAATGTGCGAGAAATGCTAAAAAGCATTGACACGAAAATCAAAAGGAGTATTATTATGCTTCAAGAACAATAATTTAACAGCAAAACACTAATGCAAATTTATTGACAAGTAATGATTCGAAATGGTCGTTTGTATTCCTATTTATTGCTTAAAGTTAATGTCAACAAGTTGTTCGAATACATAATTTGTCAAATACTACCAAACGAGTGGTAATTTTGATTAACTTCATATTGGTATTGTTTTAAAATGTGTTCAGAATTAATTAATTTTTCATTGACTTTCAATTGTTCTGAAAAAGGAAAGTTTGAATCACCCAGCATCGCTTTTATATGTAAAAGTCATAGTCCCGCCGTGCAAATAATAGAGTTTTGGCGTCCAAGTGAGGTAATTCTCAAGATTCCCAAGACACCTTGTTCTCAACTGTACGTGAGTTGTAGCGCGCTCACGGTTGCTATAGCAATTAAACGACTTTTGAGCGCATTCACAGATTCGAGTCTTTGAAATTCAGACAGTTCAGTTTGTAGTATACGATTGGTAGTTTCTTCTCAATCGAGTAGGTCATTCTTAAACAAGTTTTAGAACGCGCACTAAGAGCTGCTTTAGAACGCATTATCACAACTGTATAAACTGAATCACCGTCAAGACTGATGTATTGGAAACTGACGTTTCTTACGTTAGGCCTTTGTCGCAATACATGAGCGTTGGCTGTTAACCGGGAGGCTGCGTGTTCGAATCCTCACCCGGACCATCACTCAGGGTCTTTAAATAATTGAGGAGAATGTTCTTCGATTTATAATTGTTAGGCTTCGCGTCTTCTCGGATTAGGACGATAAACTGGAGGTCCCGTCTCGCCACACTTCACATTAACCAATAAAAAGAATTTAAAAAGAACGACTGAGGAGGCAGGTCACGACCATCCTTGGTGATAAGCCTACACCAATACATACTAACTACTAATCAAACTCATGCTTGTAAAAACCGGATAACATAAATATTAAAGATTGTAAAGCGCATTGAGACATTAGTGAAATGCGCTATATAAGAACTACATTACAATACTGTTATGTCGTCGTCCTTCGAGGCAGGAAATAAGTGTGAAAAAGTTAATCAAAGTCATATGACGTTGCGAAAACATCGATTTTTTTCTCTTTCTTCATTATTATAACTTGTATAATTAAGAAGTTACATTGGCTATAGATTATCTTGCGCTAATGAACTTCAGTAATCCTCCAAACCATAGTTTGTACAAATTTACTATTTACAAACAAACAATATTTACGCCTATTCAAGATGAATTAAAAAAGCTTATCTACTTCGTAAAAAACATTTTTGCATAAAATCATAAAATTTCAAACAATAGATAACCTCATTGGTGATCTCAATTGAATAGAAAATGGGAACAAATAAAATGCAGGTGATTTGCAATAAGCGTTCGTCATTCAGCTTATCAGTTTTGCATTAACGTGATCTAGTGTGTTTAACTTGAGCCGGTGGAGCTTAATAAAAAATGGAAAAAATACTGTTTATCAGATTCAAGTTGGTCATCTTGGTGCTGATGATGTTTAGGTAAGTCACTTGATTTAGTAAATCAATGTTTTCTTGCTTTATGTATCAAAGATGGTGATAAATAGTTAAAGTAAAGATTTTGGTAAAAAATGATTAAACAAACTTTCATAAAGACACCGCGGGATATTCTCAGTTTTTCCCTTTTTTTGGCACAAGTCTATCTTGAACAATTTTATTTGATGTTTTACACTGAGATGTTTTTAAGAAATGCTATAGAAAATATATTCAACAATTACTCCTTGTTTGGTCTTGACGATTTATATTATCAAATACTAGGACTTTCAAAGCAAAGCCGTAAAATCGTTCCAACAATGTAACAAAAGTATTATTATCATAATTGTATTATATTGTTGTTTTTTCTATTTCTATTCCGGGATTTTTTTCAGTTACGCTACGGCTATATTTATAGGATACCTCGATATCTATTTAGATTTTTACTTTTTTTCTCTGCAAAATGCATTTTGAAATGTTTCGAGGGAGAGAAAAGTTTAAATTCTTATCAGCAGCATCAGAATAATAATATGCTAATTCTAATTTATCAGTTAATATAGCACAACTACTGGATTTCTTATATAATAACGATAATTCCAACATACAAAAACGTAAAAGTTAAACTTCAGGGCATACTTTTGAATTGAATTATCTTACAGGATCCCAGTTTTAAATATATTTGATATATATAAACATCTTTCACTCGTGCATTAATACGCAACTTTTGTTGCCGTGAAAAAAACTTCTTGTTAAACACGCCTTCTTTTCACACTAATCCTCAAGAAACAGAAATAGTTTTTATACCGGAAAACTCTTAAGACATTTTCATCATGTTTTTGTTGTAAATGTTGCTTTTGCAAATTTAAACAGCTAGGTATGGACATGGCCTTAATTTTTTTTAGTCTTAAATTTTTCTAAAAATAATGATAATGATATTGCTTTTTAAGGGTCCTGATTACTTAAGCAAAGAGTCATCATTTTTTTCTTACAAATATATTTTATAGGCAATTTATCGATTAATCGGAAAATGGATAAAAAGCTGTATGGTCCCAGTGCTCGTTTGCGAGATAAAATTTTTGAATTGAACCATGTTTTGACATTTTTGAAGAACAAATGGCGAAAAATGCATTTTGCTCAAAAATTACTCAAAAACCAATACAAATATCGAAATAACATTCACAGATAATTTCAACTAGACATTATTTTACACAATTATAACAAAATAAATTATATACGTTTTAAGATTTTGTCAAAATTTACAGTTTTGTTTTTGTCTTTCGTCTTTGACTAAAATCGCTTTGAAAAGTGAAACCCGAAGTCACTTACCATCGCTTCTTTATTTTGAAAAGTCATCAAGATTTTCTCAAATCTTGCCAAAAGAAAGATTTCAGAATAATGAAGAAAAATATAGAGTAAAAAAAACGAGGGTTTTCGCTGGTCGAAGCATAGTTTTAAATTATTGCATATTGTTCGTTTATCTTTTTCAAACCGTAGATGCAAACTAGAGGGAAGTATGTTGGTGCTTTCTAGGCATGTTTATTTGAAAGTGCTGGCCGCTTTTGGCAGATTGATTTTATGAATGTGTGTGAAAATGGAAGACTTTAAAGGATAACCGTCTTTTTTATCGCAGGATTATTGTAATCGAAACAACAAACGTAGGGGAAACCGAAGAAACACGCAACATCTATAAGGTGGTTGAAAGACTGTTACTTAAAACGACCAGTAAAATGACCCGACCGCACCCTTCAGGTAAGATTTGACGTGACTACAATGTGGAAATAACACGGCATGACTCTCTAACGAGATAACACAACGCCCCTTAAGGTAATTCCGTAGAAATCAAACTAGACATGGAAATGCCTTGAACCTATTCACAATAATATTTTTTGAGTTGCTTATTTCAAAAATGAAATTAAAAAATGGGGTCCCCGAACGCGTATTCTTGCGATAATTTTTTTAAAAGTATTATGTTTTGTATTTTGGGAGTAAAATTCGAAAACTCCAAAATAATTTATCACTGGTCCATAAATATTTCTATACATACACAATTCTCTTGATAAAGATATAATTAGATATAAAAATCATGTGATAATGATCAGAGAAACCTTTTTTCCAACCAAAAATGCTAAATTTCTAGCATAGAGTATCGCGTTTCAGGGAAATCGAAGTGCCTATTCAAGACACATTTCTTGAAATATCTCAAAAACTAGACATGGAAGTTTATTGACAATTAGATATGTGAGAGAAAACATAGTTCTTGAAAAGATAAGAAAATAAAAAAGATAGGTGCCCTAGTTCGTTTTCGTGCTATCGATTCAATGTTGAAAAGCTTCAAAATATTATTACAATAAGCTGGCCATTCATATTATTACAATAAGGTTGCTCATGTTTTTAGAATTTTAAAAGGAAAAAAAAATTTTCACCGCCTCTAAAAACGTTCACACAGTTCAACAGAACGGAGATGGCTAGCTCGTGTTGCTCGATCACACATTATGCTAAATTTGCATTTCCATCCACTCCCTGAACTGGCATTCCTACTTTGTTCACAAAAATCTTGTCCATCTTGTATGAAACGTTTTTGTTGTGAATAGTTGATAAATCGGCATTGATCCTAAAGCTCTACGTGCTATGAATTGCCCGTAAAAATTGAGGAATGAGCAGAGTGAAATTATCTTCGTCATTCGTGTTCGTCTTGCTTTTCACCTCTTTTCAATTGCTGCAAATGTTGCGCATATTTGTTTTGTTTTTGTTTTTATGAATGTTTTGTCTCCGTGGATTTTCCCAAAGCACAATTTTCTTCTTTTCCTTCCAAGGATGAACTTTTTGAAAAAAATGGAAGCATGTTTTATTTAGAGCACTAAAACTCGTGATCTTTTTATCATTTTGAATAAATAAAAGCATAGTCGTATTTTTCAGTTATTCAGCTTTAAAATGATATATAATTCATCCAAATAATACACGATCCGACGCGCTGGCAATTTTTTTACGTAAAGACCCCGCGAACCCTTCCAGTAACCTTAATAAATGCATGAGTTGATTCGAGTGAATCAAAGAGAGATTTTTTCCAAGCATTTTCTGTGACCCGTCCCACCTCTCCCTTGCTGGACGAGTGCCTAAATCACAAGCCATGAGGACAAATAACTAATACATTAATTCATATCGTTTCCCAGTGAAGTACATTTACGTCATAATGCATATTGCCTATCATTCAATGTTTTGTCAAATCTCCAGTATGTCTGTCAGAAATGTACATTCCTTCTCTAGGAAAAGATCCAGTTGTTGTTAGCGTTAACATCAAGATAATGTCTATTGGAAACTTCCAGGAAGCTGAAATGGTATGTTTTTATTATTAAGGACCTTAAGCATGAGAACGATAGGCGTAGACGACGACAAGATGAATAAACGTAGTTAAGGCACATGTGCCCTGACTTTTCCTTTGAGTTGAATGTTGCATTTTCTCAAGTTGTTGTCAACAGTGAATACGTTTGGTTTAAACATGACTGATTGCACATGTTTTTTTTTATTAAAAAAAACTTGTTGTCGTCGTCTCTCTCTATCTAATGCTTAAGTTCCTTAATCTAAATCATTGGATGACAGGTTAAAGTATCTGACAGCATGAATTGCGTATAGATTGTATCTGACTAGCTTGATCACTTCCCTTCATCGGGTGGAAGGGATCCCACAACAACTTAGTTGCCAATTGACAGATGGTAAGTCAGACAGGTTACACCACGGCAGTCCTACGCCCTATACTCTTATTCTACAAGTATATATATATTTGTAATATTTTATGTTTTAGCGCTTCGCCATCGAGATGTACTTACGTCAGAAATGGCATGATCCACGGCTTGCGTACAGTCCTAACGAGACCAGTGTACCATATATCATAATGCACAATGACGTAGTTGACAGATTCTGGCAACCGGACACGTTTTTGGAGAACGAGGTCCAGGGACGCCTACACGACGTTTTGGTCAAGAACATGAATTTTCGCATTCACCAAGATGGAGAGATTTTTACGAGTCACAGGTGGGCAAGAACTCGTCAATTGTTGTTATATTTCGATATTGTGGATAAACTTATTTTAGGTTGTAGGAGTCAATCAAGTTAAATTTATTCACCCAGAATATAGAGAAAACAAGCATACAAATCTTCATTTGTTAATCATTGGTTTTAATAATTGAATATCGAATTGAGTATTGGATCCCAAGGATGAGAAGTCGCGACCTTCCGCATGAACCAACAACAATGCACCAACCATAACCAACCCTTTGATAGTTTCGAGACATGTTTCATCCAAAACTGTGAAGAAAATGTAATAAATCGCAACAATTGCAACAAAATGTGGAAGCCTTCGTTGCCGCCATATGAAAAATCAGTGAAGCGTGCCGCGGTAGCGATGAATAAATATGTTTACCTGAGAGACACCCTCCCCCCCCCCCCCTCCCCTGGCACCAACCATAACCAACGGTATCACCATTGCTTCTTTTATCATTGCTTTTTCCTTAGAATTGTGGAGGGACGTTTTGATGTCTTAATAAAAACAGGCTTCGGATCGGAAGATAACAAACAGCTTCGGTTGTTAATAATTTACAAAAGCATGCTCACTCATCTCGGCAATAATTATTTATGCGTAAAACATTGTATGAAACTATTCTTGTATACAAGGTCTTGTGAATTGACTACCTTAAATTCCTTGTTTCTTAGACTAACTTCCGTGTTTTCCTGTCCGATGAACTTCAAGACGTTTCCCATGGATCAACAGCACTGTAGCATTTATATTGGTAGCTGTAAGTATACCATGCTTGACCTGCTTGGTGACGATTTCTCAATAGAAACCTAGAAGACGTGTTTTACATTTCTGTCAAGTATGCGCGAGCTGAAGGCCATAAAAGCCAGCTTTCACCTCGTTCTTTTCCCGCCACTTCTTTGTGCTTTCATCACTTTACATGGTGTTCTATTACTGGACAAAGCACGCTCAAGCCTCTTCTACTTGATAAGCAAAAGAAAAGATCCCCTCCTTGGCAAAGATTTCTAAACCTGAAACCTCTGCAAAGACGTTTTTATACACTTGTAAAGATCCCGCGAGCTGACACAATAAAACACCAAACCATCTAAATATCACTTTTCCATGCAAACGTTTGGACGGATGGTCATTACGTCCTTGCAGATGTTTTTTTATTTGAGAAATCTCTGACAAGCTGGATAAAGAGCAGAGGGTAAGACAATACATTTTGGACTTTTTTTCCCCCATTGTGGTTGGTATTGGTGGCCGATTGGTTCAGACACTCGCCTTTCACCTTTATGATCCTTGTTCGAGCCTCAGCACGGGAGCATGTTTGTGTGTGGCTAGAATTTGTTATAAGAGCTCTTTCTCTCCCCTATGCCACGAGTTTTTTTCTCCAGGATCTCTGGTTTTCATACCTCATTATAAATCAACTGAAAAAAGAGGGGTGTGCAGAGTATATTGAGTGTGAATGAGCCTCGCAGATAGTAGAATATTTCATGCTACACTCAAATCCGATGATAAACAAAGACATTCTTATTTCTCTTCATAAGACAAAAATGTATATTCAGAATAATTATTTGAGCAATCGCTAGCGATAAAAAGTACTGCTAATATAATGAACAAAGATCGAGAACGGTCCCAAGCGATCGAAAAAAAAATTCCATCATAGGGAAACCAACCTTTTACGATCCTACGACCGTTTTTGATCCTACGACCGTTTTCGATCCTACGACCGTTTTCGATCCATATATGATCGCGATCGAAATCGTTCAAAAACGGTCGTAGCATCGAAAAACTTTGGTTTCCCCAAAATCGTTTTTTTTTTCGATCGCTTGCGATTATATGGAAACCAGCCTTAAAATAGTCCCTTCATTGTTGTTTGTTCTGACAATACAATGCTATGACAGCAATTCATTTTCGCAATGCAGAAATATTTTTCTTCCGCGCCAAGTTTCGCAGGATTTTTTTTAGTTAGTTCAACTTTTGTCAATAATTCAATTTTCGATATTTTTTTATTTTTCCCCATCCACGTAGTTTTCTTATGATTGCATAGTATGGAGAAGCCTCCACATACAACCAAATAGACCGAAGTCTACACTAGGGATTTGTGGAATATTTCTTATTGAAATCATTCCAACTGTTTAAATTCGGAAAAATTTGACTATTCAATGTGTTTATTAGATGGTTATACTACGAGGGACATCGCTTATGAATGGAGCGAAAACGACGAGACCTGGACCTCCGCCTATGACATTCCGCAGTTTTCCATGTCTAAGATGAAATTCTTCAATGTCACACGGAAATATATCACGGGTAACTTAGGTTTATCACAGTATTCAATGCGCCTCTATTTTACATAACGATCAGACGAATCTGCCTCCTCTGTTGTATTGAACAAAATCTAACAAATATAACAAATGACAAAGTACGTGAATAAAACAGCACAAATAACCCCAGAAAAAAATTGAGCACGTACCAGGAAAGGAATTGAACCCCTAATCTCCCGATTATCTAGACAAATATGTTACATATAGTCATATAATGACGTATAATGTCAATAGCAATACAAATGCTGTATTTTTTATTAGAGTTGTTTCTGAATTTTAATTATTGCAAATAAAGCTTCATCTAAATCATTTTAAATCTTCATTAAATTCATTTTGAAAATGATGTCCGGCGAGACGTCGAAACGTCAATTTGTCTAGTTTATTTTTTTATTACAAAGTAAAATCTCTATCTAGAAAAAATATGTTTGCTCCACAAATTGAAAATCTCAATTCCCCTTGTAAATAATTAGTTCTCAACTAGTAAAACAACTTTTCTTTACAGGTGATTATTCTATCATTGGAATTCAACTTACGTTTTCGCGTAGACTTAACCATTACATTGCCAAAGTGTATATCCCTACGATGTTGATCGTTGTGTTGGCGTGGCTCTCGTTTTACGTCGATAGACGCTCAATTCCCGCTCGGGTATCGCTCGGAATAACGACTGTCTTGACGATGACAACGATACTAATTGGAGTTGGTCAAGGCTCACTACCGGCGGTTGCTTACTTCAAAGCTCTTGACTGGTATTTAATGGTGTCTTATTTCATGGTACTTGCTGCATTTGGCGAGTACGTTGTCGTGAGTCACAAAGAGGCTACATTTGCAATTAGTACAGCACGACAGCAAAGTGGGCTGGCTCCTCCAAATAAGGTATGACAAACATTCATCAATTACAATTGTCTCATAAATACAAAAACATTTCCATGTGGAATTTGGCAATAAGCATGCTTGCTTTGCTTGTTTTCCTACACTTTATTTTCTCTTTACTGCGAGCTCACACGCATGAAAGCTTCCCGTCAATTGGGGATTTTGACTCCCTTCAATCAGAATCAGTTACGATTACCACCCGAATGAAAACTAACCAATTATGATTCTTCATGATTACGTTTGTACAAATGACAAGGTGGTACCTGTAGGCGAAGTTCGGGAACAGTTCATTGAGGTTCGGAGACACGATTGACAAGAATAAAAACAACAAATGACGATGAGCATTTCGAGAGTTTGAGCTCGCAGAAAACCAAAAAAAATGGAGTAAACAATTGTAAATATCTTTTAGGCTCGCTCAAGTGAAATGGATGTAGTTTCTTATTCAAAAGAGATAGAAAAAGATGCTTTAGACGATCTTGATGAGCGTGTTGGCTCTGTTCCAGAATCTACAAAAGGAAAGCGTGGTTCTGTGGATTGGTTTTCACTTAAATTTCTGCCCCCACCTGAAACAATAGAGTCATGGGCAAAGATTATTTTCCCAACGACATATTTAATATTCAATGTGGTGTACTGGATGTATTATTTAGTTATCATTGATATGTAATGCAATGTAATGTAATGTGGTACGTCTCGAACCCAGGGGGGGGGGGGATTCCTGGGATAAACGATAGGGGATGCTCGTTGGAATTTTCCAAAAATAACCCCTAAAAGATACCGGACGTTTTTCAAAAGGGCGTGGCTTCACAATTTTTTCATACCTAAAAGATACCAAAAGCATTGGTTTTAGTGCTTTTCAACCCCTATAAGATACTACAAAGTACGAATTTGGCAAATCTCATATTTTAAACCCTAAAAGTGATCAAATCACTGATTTTTACCCCTAAAAGATTCGACGAGTTTCATAATTAAATAGGGCAATTATAATCCAAAACATTGTAGATTAATGTGAAAAGTGTAAATCAAGTGGAAATTGATAAAATTGAATTGCAAGCTAAACAGCAGGTTTTTTTTCACATTTTCGTGAGACATTGTTACGACGCAATATTTGTATAAAATCAATTGTTGTGCAAGCCAGGATTGCAACTGTCAGCAGGGTGTTGTTGAGTCAGTTGAACATTTTGTTTGAATCTGTCCCCGATACGCTGTTCAACGAGATTTACTGATCACCTGCTGATTACTACTGCCAAACTAATTGTCAATTGGCAAAATCTTTCATTGAAAGCAAAATGCAAAATTTTCTTCAAGGTTCTGATGATTTAAGTACTGAAAAGAACAACTCTTATTTCTCGTAGTTTAAAAGTACATTATTGACACAAATCGTTTTTCTTCCAGCTAAATTTCTTCCTTTCCTTTCCTAACTAGTATATTAATAGCACTTTCTAATTCATAACGTAAATATTTATTGCATTATTAGTACATATTTATTGTATCCTTTTATCTTTTTTTATTTTATTTTATTTTTATATTTTTGTTTTTTTTTTCTCGCTTTGCTTCTCCGTTTTGTATCTATGTAAATTTGTAATTAGCATGTAAGCTCCTAGATGAGCTGTGCTCTTGGGCAAACATATTGTAAAAATACGTTTAAAAATATTTAAAAAAATTACAAATTAGGCAATTTGTAATTGGAAGGGGAAAAATCACAAATGGTCAAATAACATTAATTTCTAAGGGAAATATCCCTTAAGGGCACATGACACATAATATTCTTGTAAATAAATGTCCTTCAAGGTAAGAAAATTGAAAGATCTTTTTTTTTGAAGAGCAGTTGAACGCATGAATATTACTATTTTCAAATTAGCTACCCTAAAAGAAATCACCAGTATTTTTATGATATTTCAATTTTAAATTTTCAAAAAACTCACTCGAATGAACAATACTTTTTATCACTTTATCACACAAATAAATGACAAATAGGGGTACCCGTGCGATTTAAAAGATAATCATTGTGAAAGCACCAGCTTTTACTAAAATTTGCAAAACATGCACAAACTATACAGTAGAAGAATTGACAATGCATTTTGGGAGATTTTCAAGATGGCGCCAAAGGAAAGATTGTTGAAGTTTGATCACATAACAGTCGCGTTTGAAGATGTTTTATAAACAAAAGTGCATTTTCAGGTCTGTTTTGCAAAGATTAAATGTTTTTCTTGTAGAAAAAGGTTTATGCGCGATAATTGATTGTCAAATTAGCTTGTTTCTGGACGGTTTTTAACACAAAACGATCGGCCTTTGAAAGTGTTTGTTTTTCAAACTTCGTGAGCAACATGCGCAGTACTCGATGCGCAATGACAATAATAGCCATCAGCCTTAATTGCCTTTTTAATGGACTCAAAATTGACTTTGAAAAGCAAAGCCTGGTTTATTTAGCATCGCTTTTTTACATGTAAAAGTCATTGCCCTTTGTAAAAAAAATTTTGGCTTCCACGTTGTTACAACTAACGTTTCTTACGTTAGTCCTTTGTCAGAGTACAACTTTATCTAGGCTTACAAACCATAGTTAGTTACTAACTATGTACAAACTTAGATGTTATCATTTTGTGGTCTTTCGATCAAGAGAATAATCAACGGTATATAGCGTTTCGAAAAGCAAGGAATCACAATCCATATTATTACAAAACATTTTACTTTTATTATTACTTGTATAATGCAATAATTTACACTGACAATGAACCCTTTTGTACTAATGAACTTCAATAATCCTCAAAACAAACAAATAAGTACAAAACATCGTTTTGTTTCTCTTTAATAATTATTATGACTTGTATAATGACACAATTTACATTGACAACAAATCCTTTTGTGCCATTATAATGAACGTCAGTAATCCCCCAAACTGACACCAAATTTGCACGTATTCCGATAATTTATAAAAGCTTATCTACTACGTCTAAACACTACCATAAATTTTTAAACAATGAATGGCCTCATTAGTGATCTCAACTGAATAGAACCATCACGATATTTTACCATAACGACATCAGTTTTGAATGAATGTGATGGTCGTTTAGACTTGAGCCAGTGGAGCCTCAGAAAAGATGAAAAAAGCACTGTTTATCAAATTTAAGCTGTTGATCTTGGTGGTGGTGTTGTTAAGGTAAGTGACTTAATTTAGTAAGGCAATGTTTTCTTACATTATGTATGAAAGATGATAATTAATAATTTGTATGATTTTAGTGAAAATGTGTAAACAAACTTTCATCGCTAGAAAACCACCGGATATCCTCCGTTTTTGCCTTTTTGTAAAGTCTAGCTTGAGCAATTTCATTATTTCACACTGAAATATTATTGAAGAAATGTTACAAAAATTATATTCAAAGCATTTGCTTGACGAATTATAGAGTCGTTTTCGGATGAGTGGGAAACGGTACGGTTACCATACCGCTGCGATACGGCAGAAAAATCGAATGTTTTCTTAGAAACTACGGCTACGATACGATACAGTACTGTTTCCCACTCATACGAAAACGACTCTATTATGAAATACGAAGACTTTTGAACATTGTTTTTTTTTTCTTTTCCGCTCTTCGTTCAAGCAATATCACAAGTGTATAATTTTTATCGCATTTTATGATATTTTTTCTATCCGTACTGCTAATCCGGATTTTTTTTTCGCTTCGGCTGTTTTTGTATGGATAGGCCGTTCATTTAGGTATTGTACCTCATTGCTCTGCAAGATGTTTTTTTTGAGATATTTATATTCTAGATCTTATCAACGGCATATAGCGTTTCGAAAATCAAGGAATTGCTCTGCAAAGTGTGTTTTTTGAAATATTTATATTCTTATCAGCAGCGTCGATAATAATATGATAATGATAATGTATTAAATAATTATTTATTAAATTTATTAAATAAAGCGAAATTATCGATTGTTATAATTCCAATATAGAAATTAAAAGAATAAAATAGTTAAACTTCAGGCGCCGGTTGTACGACGCTTGGATAAAGTTACCCACTGGATAAAGCTATCCACTCCAAAGGTTTCTTTAGAATTTATTCGCTGGATAGGGATTTGTTCGGTGGATAGCGCTATTCAGGCCTCGTACAACCGGCCACAAAGTTCCCTTTTGGAATAAATCATCTTTAAGGTTTGCCGCTTTTTAATCAAATTCAATAATCATATACAAATTTCACGCCCTCGTTTGGAACATCGCATTCAAATGCGCAACTTTTGTTGCGAAGGTGTGACGAAAAAGATCTCGTTAAACCGTAGCATTCATAAAAATGTATTTCATATTCGTGCGTTTTAGTGTGGGCATAAGGTATAGCTGGGTAAATAAAGTTGAGTTTTCAAATTTGTCCGGGTTGGATTGATGGATTTGCAAATGAAAGCGAAACAAATTCTAGCTTCACTTGACATTTTCATCATGGTTTTGTTGTAAATGTTGCTTTTGGAATATTAACCCTCCGATACGGACTTTTATAATTTTGCTCATGTTTGCAAGCCTAATTATAATACAAAATAACGATGCTTTTTATGAACGTTTCTGAAAATAATGAACATAAAGGATAAACGTCTTTTTATCGCAGGATTATTGTAATCGAAACTACAAACGTAGGGGAAACCGAAGAAACACGCAACATCTCTAAGGTGGTTGAAAGACTGTTACTTAAAACGACCAGTAAAATGACCCGACCGTACCCGTCAGGTAAGATTTGGAGTGACTGTAATATGGTAACAGCAAAGTGTGACTCCATAACGTGGTAACACAACGTCTCTTTATTTCATGTTATAGGGCGATGCTTTGGAGATAATACAATTGTAATCTTAACAAATTGAAGAGTTATTAGAGCGTTTTCACATAACGAGCTATCTTATGCAAATGGTTCTAAAATATGCTAATGAGCCGGAGGTGCGTTGCTAATAAGCATTGCACGTGGGAAAGTCTACTACTATGCCCAACAGGCACCAATAACGTAAAAAAAGCATGCAACAATATAGTTAAAACAAACGTCTTAAGGATCAAATCGTACATTCACACGTCCGATGCTTATTAGAAGAGCTACTCGACTGTCACATTAGTTTTTTTTTTTTGGAAGTCCTTAGCATAGGATAGGACGTTATGTGAAAACGCTCTATTACATTTACGGTTGATTATTACATTTACTGTCAAGTTTGTTACATTTACGGTTAATTATTACATTTACTGTCAAGTTTATTACATTAACGGTTGATTATTACATTCACTGTCAAGTTTATTACATTTACGGTTGATTATTACATTTACTGTCAAGTTTATTACATTTACGGTTGATTATTACATTTACTGTCAAGTTTATTACATTTACGGTCGATTATTACATTTACTGTCAAGTTTATTACATTTACGGTTGATTATTACATTTACTGTCAAGTTTATTACATTTACGATTGATTATTACATTTACTGTTGTTATTACATTTAGCGGTGATACAATGTTAGTGGATGTGGTTGTATAGACGACTAGCAGTATTTCGTAATTCCAACCACCAATTCCATGCTAGTAAATTCCTGACACAAAAAAAAAGAGAGACTATGCCGACTCGAGAAGCTTTGTTGAAATGCCGCCGTCCGTAACTGTGGACGAACAAAACCAGTTGGATATCCGGTTTGACTAGAAATAAGCCGATTAGCTGCCAAATTAGGTAGCATTGCTGCGGAATAGGGGATGTGCGCAGATGCCATTTTGGATTTATAGCGCGCAGGAAATCACGAGAAACTGAGTCCTTGGTTTACACTTGACAGTCGCCATGATTTGTGCAACGCTAGAATAGCTGTAAAATTTACTGGAAAAAAGTATGACAAATCCAACGAAATTGTTAAGTGTCCTGTTCTTTCCTGTCCTGAGTTACCTGTTGCTTTTTTGAGTGAACAGATTAAAGGCAGTTATATTTCATGACTAAAAGTTGGTTAAAAGGCAACCAAATTATTATGTAAAATGGTCCGATTGTCGTCATATCTCCCCGTCAGTGATTTACATTTCTTCTCCAGGAAAAGATCCAGTTGTTGTTGGCGTTAACATCAAGATAATGTCTATTGGAAACTTCCAGGAAGCTAAGATGGTATGTTTTTAGTTTTCTAAATCCTTTGACGACAAATGATGTTTTTATTAATCAGGATCAGCTAGGGCGGTGTGACTAATATTATTTGCAATTATTTTGAGATCCTCATCCAACGCATCCAATTTCGAATAATTTCAACCAGTTCTTCCACAATCTAAACGGAAACCCACTGCGTCATCCAACGCATCCAATTTCGAATAATTTCAACCAGTTCTTCCATAAGCTAAACGGAAACCCACTGTAAAAAAACGATTGTCAAATAATATGGTGCTTTTAATGTCTCTCTTTTTATTTTTGGGCTCGTCTTTATTCTGTGGGGAGGGTATCAATGGGAGCAGATTAAAGTAAATGACAGCATGAATTGCTTGTACATTGTATCTGACTAGCTTTATCACTTCCCTCCATCGGGAGGAATCCCACAACAACTTAGTTGCCAATTGACAGATGGTAAGTCAGACAGATCACTCCACGGCAGTTCTACGCCCTATACTCTTATTCTACAAGTATACATATATTTGTAATATTTTACGTTTTAGCGCTTCTCTATCGAGATGTACTTACGTCAGAAATGGCATGATCCACGGCTTGCGTACAGTCCTAACGAGACCAATGTACCATATATCATAATGCACAATGACGTAGTTGACAGATTCTGGCAACCGGACACGTTTTTAGAGAATGAGGTCCAAGGCCGCCTACACGACATTTTGGTCAAGAACATGAATTTTCGCATTCACCAAGATGGAGAGATTTTTACGAGTCACAGGTGGGCAATAACTCGTCAATTGTTGTTGTATTTCAATATTGCGGATGCACTCAATTTAATCTGCAACAGTACAAACAGTATTTATAGCAATTTTTTTTTCACTATGTTCAAGATTTCAGTAGAGTGCAAACACTAAATGTGTGCAACAGTTGTCACTATTTAGTGGTAAATAGCACACTATCAAACAAAAGAAAACAATAGAATTAGTATAGAATAGCACTATTTAGTGGTATTTATGCTACAAACGTTTAGTGCGTGCTAGAGATGGGTTTGCATTGTTGTATTGGAAGCACAACAACAACAAAATAGTTCTGTAAAGCTATTGTTTCACTTCAAAAAGCAAGAAGTGGTTACCCAGTTCTCCCAAGTTTCTGAAGTTACCCCTCTCACTGTCAATTGTCCTTATTGATAGTTTTCAAGCATTCCCACAGTGTAAAGAACAAAATGGTTTGCCGGTCACCGTGGTTGTTATCTAAACTTTTGAAAAGTCTGACATGTTAAAAATTCTGTTTCTTAGATTAACTATCGTGTTTTCCTGTCCGATGAACTTCAAGACGTTTCCCATGGACCAACAGAACTGTAACATTTTTATTGGTAGCTGTAAGTATACCATGCTTGACCTGATTGTTTGAAGACGTTTTGTTAATTTATTTCTACTGATTTATTTATTAGAGTTTTTTTGTATCCTCGGTTTTCAGAGATAAAAACAAAGGCTTTGTTTCACTTGTTTTTTTACATGCAAATTTATCCAACGGACCATGTAACTGCACTAGGCACTTAGCCTACCAAGAGAAGCAGTTAAAATATAAATAAATACATGTACCAACATATTCGAGCTCGAAAGATAAGTTGTTTCTCGTGCAAGTCATCGCAAAATTCTATAACAAATTTAATTAATTTTAGTGAAGGAAAATAATGAAATAGCGCCTAAATTCTATTTTTTACTAAGAAATAAGTACATCAGTCTGACATTGTTCGTAGCTTTACATTACCTTTAAAAGCATCATTAAGACTCGCGCAAGCAGAGCACCATAATTAAGAAAATATGGTAAACCATCGACCTCATTTCAAATCGACCACAGGAAGCCCGGATTTCGAAAATACGTACAACGTCCGTACAACGTCCGACCGTGTACTAGACTTTTCCTCAGTCTCTCGCTCCGTCGCTACGCTCTCCGCATAGAGACTGCTACACTAGAATCTCGCAAAGGATTATAGGTCCCACAAATGTGGGACACGGGATGCTTTGCGAAACATTAGCAATAACTTTGAACAAGAACACATAGAACAAAAACACAGACCGGGGCAGGGTCCCACGGGCTACTGTACAAGCCGCCAAAGTCAAAATTCCTTTGATTTCAGTCGTGTAAGCTCGAATTACGATTCAATCAACACATTTCACGAAATATTAAGCTCAATATGTACAGGCATTTTATTCACAACCAATAGTTCAACAAAGATTGATTTCGATACGTTTTACCTACGTGTTTTACAAGTGATCGGGTTCGAAGTTTGCGCTCCATTTGTAAGCAAAGTTTGGAGCTCTAAAAGTCCAAGAAACAGACTTTACAGGACAAAAAATACTTCCTGAGAATCTCAATAAATACCATGCATGTTCATTTGTAAGCCAAGAAGCTATAATTTAAAAAATGAACCAAAAAATGACCGTTATCGTTGAATTCCACTGCTCAACGTTCTCATTGTTTATAAATTTTGTGATTTGCATACGACCAATAGGAATTCAGCTACGAATCAGATTCTAACGGCCAATCAAAGACTCGCTACTATTCTGGTGTAACAGTCTCTATGCGGAGAGCGTAGCGACGGAGCGAGAGACTGAGGAAGAGTCTAACCGTGTACATTCACGCAAAATTTGCTGACCAGTTTCAGTGGGCGCCAAAACAATCATTATTTTTGCAGTTTGATGCAGTTCACTAAAATTTTTCTACAAAATGTATTTCTACACTTGACAATTAAAAAGAGCATGAAAATGGTAAAGCTAAGCTGACAGCTTGAAGAGATTTGACTGAGAAAGAGAAACAAAGACCGCGGCGTGAAAAAGAAAGATAACTACGATTCAACGATGAAAAGCTACTTCAAAATATTGTCACTGACAAAATAAGTAAAAGTCGCTCATGGGGCTGTTTTTAACCATCCAAATGTGCAGTCATGCAGAGCTGTCATAATTCATTCAAAAGTCATTCAAAGCTGGAGATTTTCTGGAAAGAGTTTATTTGACAACTTTGTCAGATGGTAAAAAAGGCCATCTTCATGGATTCTTCGTGGCGTTTTTCAGTCATTACTTATCGACTAATCTACTTTTAAAAGTAAAATCGACTGCGACAAATTTTCATAAAAACAAAAACAAAACAAATATGCGCTGCATTTGCAGCAATTCAAAAGAGGTGAACAGCAAGACGAACACGACTCACGAAGATATATAATTTCACTCTGTTCATTCATCAATTTTTACGGAATATCCATACCACGGAGAGCTGTAGGATCAATGCAGATTTATCAACTATTCACGACAAAAAAGCTTTTCACACAAGATGTTTGTCAACAAAGTAGGACTGCCAATTCATGGAGTGGATGGAAATGCAAATTTAGTACAATGTGTGATCGAGCAACACGAGGTTGCCATCGCCGTTCAGTTGAACTGTGTAAACTTTTTAGAGGCGGTGAAAATGGTCTTTGCTACTTTCAAAATTCTAAAAACATGAACAAGCTTATTGTAATCAGAGCTGAGTTCAGTGGAAAAGTGACAGTGCTGAGGACAAGAAACGTGGCGCCGGTATGTTTACATTTTTTGACGATCTTTAATGAATTTTTTTTACCATCCACATGAAAGCAGTTTGCAATAATTATATTCACTTGTTTTTGTAAAATATTTATCCATCGTTGATATCTTTATGTGTGTGGGTTTTCTTAATTTGATTTTTGTAATTTTTTGATTTGTTATTGAAAATAAAACGCTTGTATGAATTCGTCAGTGTACTCATCTGCAAGTTAAAATTTCAAAACTTCATACTAGCTATTTTTTTATTACGCAGTATTCACATTTGATAATTAAAAATTCACAACCGTTTTAGATAGCTAGATTACCAGTAAGTAATTCATTTCAAATTTCACCAGAAAAGTGAAATTTTTGTCGATATTGTTATAACATTTTTTTTTCAAACGTGAAAGAGCGTAAAGCGAGAAGCGCGCGGGGATTTGCTTACCACTCAAAGAAGCCATCTTATAGTGCTTTTCTAACTTCTCATTGGACAATCAATTTTAATATTGACAAGTGCTATTTTTACCATGCATAACAACATATTTTTCGCATTTTTGCGTAAAATAAAATGTTGTCGCATGCATAAAGCTTTGTGTATTTCAATTGATTATATGATTATTTGATCATGAAAAGAAAATAACAGCAAAAAAAAAAAAAAAAAAATGATCAAGAATTTGATAATTCGTAGTGAATGAACAAATTAAAGAATGAATGATTGAATAAAAAGTTCATTTCATTAAATCGGAGCTCCGCTATTAGGTTTACCTAATTTTTATATTATTTCTCGAAAGCTGTTACGAAATAATATTTTCAGTAAGATTTTCGCGCGACTATAACAATCAAGAGCATGCAATTTAAGGCATTTTTTCCGTAGATAAGAGAGGGAAAAGCATGTTAAGTTGGACTCTGTTGCAATACTCGCACCACTATTAAATTGCCGGCTTTTGACATGAGCGATGCTCAAGATGCAGCAAAAAAAACATTTTGCGATTGTCGCAATGCATCTGATGGATCTCATTTTACCTACTTCAGAACTAAAAATCCCTAGTTTGGAAAGCCACAAACGTTCAAAATGTTTTTAAGTAAAACTCTTGATACATGTTCAACTCAATTTCAATTTTATTCACACTGTTTACAGAAATTTACCTTATTTATGATTATGTTTAATACATACAGATAAAAATTTTGTTTACAATTATATTGAGTTACATAAGTGTACGGCAGCCAAAGGAGCAATGATTTCGAGTTGGCTGACGTAATTTTCATTTAAGGGTCAAAGGAAAAACGAAGAAAAAAAGAAAATAGAAAACAACAACAACAATTTACTGAGAAAAAATAACAAAAATGTAATGCATCTATTCGTAATATATTTCATTATTGTTCATTGTTTATCAAATATTCCTTACAAATCCGTTTCAAGGATGCATAAAGAAGGCATTTGAATGAGCTGGGTAGTATGAATATTTAAACAATGCTTTCACGCGCGTTTGATTTCAAGCTACAGTGACTTATTTTAATTAGCTGTGTATAACAGAGGTCTATGAAAAACATACAGAAGATACAGAAAAACTGTATTAAAATCATTCCAACTGCTAAATTCGGTAAAATTTGACTATTCAATGTGTTTATTATAGATGGTTATACTACGAGGGACATCGTTTATGAATGGAGCGAAAACGACGAGAGTTGGACCTCTGCCCATGAAATCCCGCAATTTTCCATATCCAAGATGAAATTCTTCAATGTCACAAGAAAATATTCCTCGGGTAACTGAACTTTTTCACAGTATTGAATGCATCTAATTTACATCAAGTTGTTTCTGTTTTTTTATTTTTTATTTTATTTTATTTTTTCTTATTTTATTTTTTTTTGACTTATTAAGGTAAAATCAAGATTATTCAAAATCTTCATTGAATAAATTCATATTCAGCGAGACGTCGAAACGTCAATCAAATAAAATCTCTTTGTAGAAAAAATATGTTTGCTCCACAAATTGAATTTCAATTCAACTTGTAAATAATTAGTTCTCAACAAGTAAAACAACTTTTCTTCTTAGGTGATTATTCTCTCATTGGAATTCAACTTACGTTTTCGCGTAGACTTAACCATTACATTGCCAAAGTGTATATACCTACGATGTTGATCGTTGTGTTGTCGTGGCTCTCGTTTTACGTCGATAGACGCTCGACCCCTGCTCGGGTATCCCTCGGAATAACAACAGTCTTGACAATGACAACGATACTAATTGGAGTTGGTCAAGGCTCACTACCGGCGGTTGCTTACTTCAAAGCTCTTGACTGGTATTTAATAGTGTCTTATTTGATGGTATTTGCTGCATTTGGCGAGTACGTTGTCGTGAATCAAAGAGAGACTACATTGGCAAGGAGTAAGGCACGACAGCAAAATGGGTTGGCTCCTTCAAATAAGGTGTGATACATATGTTACTATATTATATACCACAAATACATAACGCTTCCATGCGGAATTTCGCAATTAGCTTACTTTGCTCGTTTTGCTGCACTACTGCATTGTTTTTTATTGACTCCGGTTTTCTGGCTAGACATAAACGCTTCCCGTCAATTGGGGATTTCGACTCCCTTCAATCATAATCAGTTCCAATTACCACCCGAATGAAAGCTAACCAATCATGATTCACCATCATTAAGTTCGTATAAATTTTGGTATAAGTAGGTGGGTTTAGGCGAAGTTCAAAAGCAATTCGGCGATTCTATTGACAGGAATAAAAACAACCAATGGCGATGAGCATTTCGAGAGTTTGAGTTGCAGTAAACTATTGTAAATATCTTTCAGGTTCGCTCATGTGAAATAGATGTAGTTTCTTATTCCAACGATATAGAAAAAGATGCTTTGGACGATCTTCATGAGCGTGTTGGCTCTGTTCCACAACCTGCAAAAGGAAAGCGTCGGTTTGTCGATTGGTTTTCACTTAAATTTCTGCCTCCACCTGAAAAAATAGACTCATGGGCAAAGATTCTATTCCCAACGACATATTTGATATTTAATGTGGTGTACTGGCTGTACTATTTAGTTATTCTCAATATGCAGTAAGGAAGTAAGCTTTATTCAGACACAATAAATAATAGGGCACCGTGCCCATGATAGAGTGCAAATAATACACCTGTGAAATAACCGCTATTAAATATTCTTATCCATTCGTATTACTGCATTTAGCGCAGATGACTACACAAATTCACGAAGGATTTAAATTTCAATTGGTTTCTAGATTCATAGCTTAGCCAATACGTCATGTAAATCATCATCATTCATCGAATGGCGAGCAAAACGAATGTTTCTTAAAGCCTTGCTTGATGACATTCTGCAATCCCTGCCAGATCAAATGAAAAACCTTCACTATCAGCTAAAGGGTCGATTCGTAGTAGCTCTTCTGAAATATTAGAAAATAGTTGTATCCATCCTGTGATTCATGGCAGGGCCATAATCTAGTAATCTAGTAATTTCCCAATTAAGTGAGTGGAACTACCACTTGAAATTTATGTTGTAAATGTGGTGTTACTTCTACTTCTTCATGACATCGACACATCTGTTGCAATAAAATGTCCAAATTAGGAGCATGCACACCAAAACCCATATTTGATCAGTTTTCTTTTAATTTTTAGTTAAAATTGTTTTAGTGTACTCTCCGATTGCTCCTCTTTTTACCTCACTAAGTATTTACTTTTATCAGTTTTTTGCATCTTTTGACTAAATTATAATGTTTATTTATAACATGTGCTTTTATTATTCTATTTCTATCAATTTTGTGTGTATAGTTTATGTAAACGTTTAGTTTATTTATTTCTACTGATGTATTCATTAAATCAATTATCCAATAATTGAATATAATCTTTTGCAATGAGAGACTAATCCATTACTTGTAAGGAGGTCCTGAAGTGGGATATTTAATCGCAATTCTCAATCAAATTTTTATGAAAATCCCAATTCGCTTTGACGATTAACCACAGGAAGCCCAAGATGAACACTAACCACAGAAAACCTATAATACTGTTCTTTCTTAGGCTTAGTTAAAGTTTATTTTGATTTTCTCTTCTATTCTACTCAAACGGAGTTTAAGGTTACGATAAACCCAATTCATAACATTGTTTTAGCATTCAAACGATACAGAATGAACACAAAATAAGCAAATCCATTCCCAAATCTTTATCCCGATCCCAATGGAAAATTCTCAATCCCAATGGCAAAATCCCAATTCCCAGCCTCAAGAATGGCAAATCTCAATTTCCAATTTACCCCTTCAGGATCTTCTTGTAACAATATTAATTATTAATTATACACAAATGTAAAGTTACGAGTACAAATAAACTTCTTCTTCTTTAGTACATGTTTGAACCTTTATTCTATTGATGTTAATGTTTGCTTTTTATAGTATATATAAAGTTGCTTTCGTATGAGTGGGAAACAATACTGCATCGTAGTGTAGCCGTAGATTCAAAGAAAACAATTACTGTCGTTCGTTGGGATTCCTAAGTAATTTTCATTTTTTGGATTTCCTGTCCTTCTAAGCAAAATGGCTGCCAGTTTGATAAAGGTGTTCACTGCATTCACTGCAATCTCTCCAAAATAGAATCCATGTACAGTCACTACCAAATAAGGTAAATTACCAAATATGGTTATGGATGCGAACGACAGCGGATTGTTTAAAATGTTAAGAAAACATTCGCACTTTGTATCGTATCGTAGCGGTATCGCAATCGTACCGTTTCCCGCTCAGTTGAAAACGACTCCGATATACGCATAATATCTACACTATGTCAGAATCATCACTTTCTATGTCACTGTCCTCAATTGGTACCAGATATCCATCATCCCCTATGATCATATCTATCAATTCGACATAGGATTTGTCATGTGTCATCAGAATCTCAAGACTGTTGATGATGTCACTGAAGGATGGTCGATCTTGTGCTTGATCTTTCCAACAGTCTAGCATAATCGCATACCTATCATCAAAACACAAATCGTTTAAAATATAGTTATTTATTTGTTAGACGTCCATGGAATATGCATAAACTACAGAAACAAAAAGTCGTTTTAGAGTGGGAAATGGTACGGTTACGATACGGCCGATTCAAATGTTTTCTGAGAAACTTCGGCTACGATACGATTCAGAACTGTTTCCCACTCATACATAAACGACTCTAATGACAAATGTATATATTCAGTTTTGCTACAGCCAAATACGTTGTATCTTCAAAACTTTGAAAACCTTTTTTTCATTTTGACCAAACTTAACCTCATTGGTTAATCTAAAATAAAATCTGTCCCTGAAATTGATTGACGGGTTAGAAAAGACCAAATCAAAACAATGTTTTACAATGGTGGGTCGCGATACAACGAATTTGGCATTAATACAGAACAATTTGGATTTCCGGCCAAAAAGAGACTGGTAAGGCAAAAACGGGGATCCCAGCGTGTTGCACCACAGGAAACTTAAAACGATATCGTATAACGCGATATTGTTTTTCTCGTGAAATTCAATGTGAAATTCACGAGTCAGGAATTGATTTTTTCTTGAATCCCATATCTCAATCGAAACTTTTCTTAGGTGTAAAATAAAAAGCGTACGGGCTTCCTGTGTAACGTTGAATTCCACGATAAATTCATCTGCTCCATAGCCAATCAGCGCACGATTGTCGATTGACATATTGGATTCTTTTTTGAACTCTGAAAAAGCGAATCTATATTGAGTATTGGCAAACTTTTTTTAAAGGTTATTGAGTTATCTTACATATCTTTTGGACAAAGATCAGGTTTTCCCATCCTGTGCCCTTTTCTTAGAAACCGTGGTAGTTGTTCCATGTAAAGGTTATGGTATGGCAATTTTCCTAAAACAGTTAGAAAACAAAAATATTCTAAAATACGACAAATAGCCATAGTTGGAGTGCTTTTTTGCAAAGTTATTTAACGGATTATAACACAAATATAACACAAGTTGTTGTGCATCCTAGAAGAATACAGTATGGCAAGGGAACAGCCGGCGTTGAATAAATTAGCTTCAACTTTATCTGTAAATACTAAATCGATGTTTGTTAATTGAGATTTTCTATTTTAGTCAAAGTTTTTATATTTTAATCGAACCGTGTGAATTATTATTATGTTAATCCTTGTTAGCTTTACTTGTAATTTTTATTATTATATAGTGCATACTGAAGAGCCATACCGCGTATGAATTGCCCTAGTTCACTATGACGTCACCTCTTGTTTACGTGGAGGATAAAATCACCAAACTCAAAAGAAAATCTAATTTTTTTTCATGCTCCCATCGAAACAGTGAATCTAAAATAGCCTGAAATATAATGAGTTTATATTTGCCAAAAATTATACTGAGCAATTTGCTCCGAAGACCATGATTCATGCGTTTGTTTTGATTGTTTTGATATGACGTCATAGTGAATTAGGACAATTAATATATCACTTACCCAATGAAAATATTTCCCACAGAACTATGCCATATGACCAGCTGAAATGGAGCAAAGTAATCACAGCTTTAAGTTCGAAAATCAGCATATATAGAATGTGTGATAAAACCATCATATGAAGTATTAGTGCAATCGCTTGATGATTCAAAAATGAATATTTTGTGGCTAAAATTTGTGTTACTTACAGTCAAACTACCTTGTGAACGCATTTACATCATTAAAGGTTCCGGTAACCGAAAATTGATTTCACTTTTCGATTTCAATATTCAAATTGAAATCCAGTATATCGAAATTAAAAATTCTAAAAAAAGAATCCAAAATGATTTTAGTTTAACATAGATTTTATTAATTATTATAAAAATGAATATTGTCTCCAATTTGTCGAGAAATACTTCAATGAAAGTTTTCTAAACATTTCAATATTAAAATTAGAATCCAGTTTATCAAAATTCTAAATGCTAAAAAAAATCCAAAATTATTTTAGTTTAACATAGATTTTCTTAATTATTAAAAAAAATGAATAGTATCTCTAATTTATCGAGAAATACTTCAGCGAACGTTTTCTAAACAGTTTGATCTTTATCTGCCTCAGACGCCGACTTCTAGTTTCAAATACTAAGATGTTGATTTCAACATTGAAATACTCAAATCGAATAATATGAATTCAATTTTCCAATGATAAAATCATGTGTGTTTACTTAAATTTCGACATGTCACTTACACATCACTTTCACTGGTAAATATCTGACCAACAAGAGCTTCAGGTGACATCCACCTCAGCGGGAGTCTGCGTGGGGTCAAGGCTTGGTATGATTTAGTATCATAGTTCACATTACGGGACAGTCCAAAGTCAGCAACTTTAGCAACAAGACCGTCAGCAATGAGGATATTGCGTGCAGCAAGGTCACGATGAACGATTCGTTTAGATGCTAGATACTCCTAGAACACAATCAGAACAATAAATCAAGTTGAATGTGAATAGTATAATCACAAAAAATACACCGACACAGTTTTGATGTTTTGAAAATTTATTGATATTTTAGCTTAAGCAAACTTTAGTGTCTACCTATTTTTTTTCCCTTTTTTTTGTATTTGTCTTTGTAATTTTTGTTAGGGCCGTATGGAAGAGTACATTTATTTGTAAGTACGCGACCTCTTTAAATAAAGTCTATCGTATCGTGTCGTAACGTTGAATAGGATATATTAGAGTGGTTAAGCTGCAGGGGTGGATCCAGGATTTTTGTTGAGTGGTTTCAAGTTTTAACTCACCTTTGTGTGTCCATCGACCGCCGGAGGCGGGAGTTTTTAGGGGGGTCCGGGGGCATTCCCCCCCCGGGAAATTTTGAAATTTAGACCTTCGGAAATGCGATTTCCAGCATTTTGATGAATATTTACAACAATTTTGGTACAATATTTTATGAAAAAATTGTCACAGAAATGCCATTTCTCTTCAAGGACAATATGTAAAAATTGCTTGATAAAAGGAAAAAATATTTAAACTATATCAAACCATATCAAATCAACTTTTTTCATTTTTCTTTAATTTTGTCATACTAACTCCGATCATTGTATAATGTTCCTTTGGGTCAGATTCTATGGTTCAGTGAAATTTGAAGCGCGATTTACTTTTTCTGTCTTTGTGAAATTAACAATTTCTTTTTGATTTTAAATCAATAAAAATGAGCTTGAATCAGTTATTCGTTAGCTGTGTTTGAATATTCGTGCTATTTACTGGTTTCATGTGTATTTAGTCAGTATTTTTGTGGGTTATTTAGGCTATGCTGTTGGTAATAACAATCGATCGAGTGATCGTAAAAGCGTCTTGTCTCATACTTTACTGTCTCATTCACTATTTGTGCAATAAAAATAAAGCAAAGTTATATATATTTGAAACCGACTGATCATTCCTGGGAAAAACCTACCGTTTCTCAGTTCGAAGTGACAAGACACGCAAAGCGATCGTGAGACCGGGTGAACATGCATTCAAAAGGACAGATCAACAGCGACAGAAGTTAGTCAATTTTGCTACGATTAATACTGTGATTTTCAACAAACAGAGTGAAATTCTGTAAAAAATGACAGGATAACTCGATCAAAACATTGATAATCAACCAAACAAATGAAATATTTCAATCGGACTCGATTAAATCGCCTTGCTTTGCCAATTTCTTTCGACATCGATATTGCAAATACCGCCGTTGTACACGCGGTATGTGAGTATATACAAGCATTCTTTGATCAAACAAATGTTTCGATGTCTTTGAACGAAATACCAAATCAATCCTTCTAGACAATTAGATCTTGACAGAAAGAAATAAAATCGTAAATTAACCACAGCCGTCTACAGTTTGCAATGACAACATTTGTTTAGCAGTCACGCTCTATTTATAATTTTCCCACTGGTTTCAACTAGTGCCAGCCAAATCAGTAGCCAATAAGAAACGATCTTGACTGGTTTCCAAAATAAGGCCAGCCAATCAGAAGGACTTTTGACTGGTGCCAAAAAACAATGCCACTGGTGCCAAACCAATAGAAAAAGGTTTTGACTGGTTCCAAAGTCACACAACATCATGGCACTGGTTTATACATGAGCGCGTGGCTTTTTTTCCCCGTGGGACTGCTCCCTAACACGAATAGTTTGTATCATTCATTATCGAAAACCGGAAATAAACGATGTTTGTTGATAAAAATGTTCTGATGGGCTTCCTGTGGCCACAGTGGATATCAACTTGAAAGAATCGTTTTGCTTAGCAAAATTTGGAAAAATCTATTTGAATATTTTTATTTTTATTTTTTGAAAAGTTTGAGTGGTTTCATGAAATAGGTGGAACTAGTCTTGGTCCACCCCTGAGCTGTGAGACGAATACGAATTTGCCGGAAAAATTATAAAATAGTTTATATTAGTTCATTACTGGATTTAAATTGCAATGTTGAAGTGAAAATATCTCTTAAAAATGGCATTTTGACTCTAAATATTTGCATGATTTGATTTTCTTTTCGTATTCGTACACGTGAAGATAGCCAAAGATAAAAAGAATATCCAAGTGTTCGTAGAGGAAGGAAAACGACAAGAGATTAAAACGTAGTATTAATAATAGTTGGCAGCATGGCCGAGTGGTCAGAACGTTGAAAGAATGATGAACAGTCCCTGGACCAAGGTGTGTACTGCATCTAAAGGCGATCAAGCAAAATACCAACATTTGCGTGATAAAGTCGCTGGTCTAATTACCAATGCAAAACGTAAATTTTACGAGACAAAGGCTCAACCACAGCGTCACGCAAATCCAAGTAAATGGTTCAGAAGCATATTTTCGCTTTGCGGTGCGACTAGCCAATCGTTAAATCCTGCAACAGCAAACAAGGACTTACAGGAACTATCAGACCAATTACTTCAAGCCTTTGCTGCGCCTTGGCAAAATCTGACTCCAACAGCCCTCTCGGTGAGCGACCTATGTGAAAATCTTCAAGACCATTCGCCATCTGTACCAAGTATTGGGCAAGTTAAAGCCTTACTTAAACGTATTGATCCTTCCAAAGCGACCGGAAGTGACGGTATCCCAGCCTGGTTCTTGAAAAAGTTCCATGAAGAGCTAGCTCCAGTCCTACACGACGTCTTTTGTAGCAGTATTCAGCAGTGCAAGTATCCCACTGCTTCTAAACATGCACTTGTAAGCCCAGTGCCCAAAGTAAACAACCCAACCGATATAAAGAATGATTTTAGACAGATTTCAGTACTACCACAGACTGCAAAAGTACTAGAAAAGATCCAACTTGTGCTACACGGAGATGTTTTAAGAGTAAACAACAACCAACACGCATTTACTAAAAACAGATCTAAAGTGTCTGCACTGTCTAATATCACTCAAGACTGGTATAATGCAACTGAGCCTGGTAGCTCATTTACTGGGGTCCATGTTATCTTTATTGACTTCAAGAAAGCGTTTGACCTTGTTGATCACGGTGTCCTAAGATTGCTAACAAGGGTGTCAACAAAAGCTTTTGGAAATGAATTCAAAGCTTTCTAACAGATAGAACTCAACAAGTCAAACTAGCAGGTGTTCTGTCAAGTACTGGCCCTGTAATCGCAGGAGTCCCTCAGGGCGGGGTTATCTCTTCCACACTCTTTAATATTCACATCGATGACATCGAAGAAACCATTCCATCTTAATTGTCTCTTACTACATGCAAATACGCAGATGATTGTACACAGTACCAACTTACGGATAAGAGTCAAATACAAGAAGCAGTAAACCATCTTCAGTCATGGGCAACCGACAACAAAATGCAACTCAACGCACTTGAAAACTAAAGATATGTGGATCAGTTTCAAAAAGTCATGTCCTGCTCCTGATCCAGTCTACATCAACGGAAGGGAACTTGAGAGAGTAGAAGAATTCAAACCTCTTGGTGTAAAGGTTCAAAATAACCTGAAATGGAACTCTCATGTTAATGAATTAATTACTCGAGCCAATAAGAAGATCTACAGTCTGCGGGTATGCAGGAAAGCTAATTTACCAAAGGATGTTGAATTGACTATATATCAAACTAAGATAAGACCACTGCTCGAATATGCTTCACCAATCTGGGATGGTTTACCAGATTACTTGCTTGATGATCTTGAACGGGTGCAACATAGATGTCTAAAGATCATATATATTACAAAGAATACTTTCAATAGCTTAGCTTCTAGAAGACAACAACATACACACAAGGAATTTACTGACATTGTAAACAACGTAGACCACCCGTTCAGGCGTTTTTTACAATTTAAAGCGGGTACCAAATACAATCTAAGATCAATTTCCAAAGTAAGAGTTCCTACATCAAAAACTAAGAGACATGAACGATCTTTTTTAGCACGAGGAAGTAAATGTTTATAATCTCTTTGTAATAGTAAATTTTGAAACTGATTATATATTCTTAAACATGTACATATATATAATATATAATGTTTATTTATAATTTTTATTCTTATTTGTAAGATAGTCGTATTTCTCTGCCATGGCTGTTAATAAAGTTTATATTATTATTATGGCTGTAAATGAATGATGGTGGTTGTGTACTTACCATTCCTTGCGCAATTTGCCAAGAGTAGGAAACAAACTCTTCTAATAATTTCTCCAAACTTTCTTTCTTGTTTTCACTTTCTTCAAGATTCAATTCAGAAGGTTCATTCGTTGAATGATGATATTCCCTCATATAAATCTAAAAGTAAGCAGTTTTCAATGATAATAATTTAATTTTAAATTTGAAAATCATTTGTGATAATTGTTAATTGCCGGCTGTAGGGGGTTGAGGCATGTGCAGCTACTTCTAAATTTCCTGGCATATAAAAACATGTCTTTATTTATATTGCATAATAATATTAAGGAACATTTCAAATTAGTGCCAACCTTTCTATGGATTTGGCACAGTTTTTCTTGACATTTTCAGCACAATTGTTCATCAATTTAATTTTATTTTAATATTTTAATATTTTGAATAACGTACCTAAGTATTTCTATAGGAACTTCTCGTGTTTGTATGTTAAGAACATCTTTAAAGTCCTTGTCACTATACAAAATCATCTCCATTTGCAGGGGGCGGATTCAGATATTTTGAAAGGGGAGGGGAGCCCACTAGTCAAATAACGATCCGGAAACTATCAAAGGGGGGGGGGGGGGCACTAATCAAATAAATTACTGATTATTACTGAATCAATAATTAGAAGAATTATCTATGAAAATAAATCAAAAGGGCACCGACCCCCATGTCCTCTCCCCCTTTGGATCCATCCGCCTCTGATTTGATTTACCTTGTTTCGTTTGTTTTTCAGAAAGTGTAGCAAGTCACCATGCTTTGCGTATTCCACAATCAAAAACAACTGGCTTTCTTTGGTACAACATGCAACCATTGTAATGATGTTTTTATGAGTACCAACATCCTTCATGAATTTGATTTCATTCAGAAACTCATTTTGCTCTTGTGCTGTTGCTCCTTCTGCAACAAACATAAAGAGAAATGATTTAACTAATATATAAATGATAGTATCTTCATAATGCGAAAATCTGTGAAAATAGCTGTTTCTTTGAGTTTTTGATATTGATGTGTAAGAAACATTGATAAGTTGTTAATATAAAAATTAGGTAAACCTAATAGCGGAGCTCCGATTTAATGAAATGAACTTTTTATTCAATCATTTATTCTTTCATTTGTTCATTCACTACGAATTATCAAATTCTTGATCATTTTTTTTTGCTGTTATTTTCTTTTTATGATCAAATAATCATATAATCAATTGAAATACACAAAGCTTTATGCATGCGACAACATTTTATTATACGCAAAAATGCGAAAAATATGTTGTTATGCATGGTAAAAATAGCACTTGTCAATTAAAATTGATTGTCCAATGAGAAGTTAGAAAAGCACTAAGATGGCTTCTTTGAGTTGTAAACAAATCCCCGCGCGCTTCTCGCTTTACGCTCTTTCACGTTTGAAAAAAAAATGTTATAACAATCGACAAAAAAATTCACTTTTCTGGTGAAATGTTTAATGAACTACTTATTGGTAATCTAGCTATCTAAAACGGTTGTGAATTTTTAATTGTCAAATTTGAATACTGCGTAATTAAAAAATAGCTAGTATGAAGTTTTGAAATTTTAACTTGCAGATGAGTACACTGACGAATTCATACAAGCGTTTTACTTCAATAACAAATCAAAGAATTACAAGAATCAAATTAAAAAAAACCCACACATATAAAGATATCAACGGTGGATAAATATCTTACAAAAACAAGTAAATATAATTATTGCAAACTGCTTTCATATGGATGGTAAAAAAAGAAATTCATTAAAGATCGTCAAAAAATGTAAGCATACCGGCGCCACGTTTCTTGTCCTGTACTGTCACTTTTTCACTGAACTCAGTTCTGATTACAATAAGCTTGTTCATGTTTTTAGAATTTTAAAAGCAGCAAAACCCATTTTCACCGCCTCTAAAAAGTTTACACAGTTCAACTGAACGGCGATGGCAAGCTCGTGTTGCTCGATCACACATTGTACTAAATTTGCATTTCCATCCACTCCTATTTTGTCGACAAACATCTTGTGTGAAAAGTTTTTTTGTAGTGAATAGTTGATAAATCTGCATTGATCCTACAGATCTCCGTGGTATGAATATTCCGTTTAATTGATGAATGAACAGAGTGAAATTATCTTCGTGAGTCGTGTTCGTCTTGCTGTTCACCTCTTTTGAATTACGGCAAATGCAGAGCATATTTGTTTTGGTTTTGTTTTTATGAAAATTTGTCGTCGTCGATTTTACTTTTAAAAGTAGATTTGTCGATAAGTAATGACTGACAAACGCCACAAAAATTCAAGGAGAATACGGCCTTTTTTACCATCTGACAAACTTGTCAAATAAACTCTTCCAGAAAATACAACTTGTAAAATCTCCAGCTTTGAATGACTATTGATGAATTATGGCAGCTCTGCCTGACTGCACATTTGGATGGTTAAAAACAGCTCCATGAGCGACTTTTACCCATTTTGTTAGTGAAAATATTTTGAAGTAGCTTTTCATCGTTGAATCGTAGTTATCTTTCTTTTTCACGCCGCGGTCTTTGTTTCTCTTTCTCAGTCAAATGTCTTCAAGCCGTCAGCTTAGCTTTACCATTTTCATGTTTTTTTTAATTGCCCAGTGTAGAAATACATTTTGTTGAAAAATTTCAGCGAACTGCATCAAACTGCAAAAATAATGATTGGCGCCCACTAAAACTGGTCAGCAAATTTTGCGTGAATGTACACGGACGGACGTTGTACGTACGTTGTACGGACGTTGTACGAATTTTTGGGCTTCCTGTGGTCGATTTCAAATGAGCTCGATGGTTTACCATATTTTCTTAATTATGGTGCTCCGCTTGCGCGGGCCTTCGGCCCGCGCGGAGCTCCGCTATAACTTTCTTGCAGTCTTTGGAATTGTTTAGTTTCGGTGATAATCTCATAAAATTTGTTTCTTTACTAGGTCGGATGCAGAAGAAGGCAAAGGGATGCCTGAGTCCCCACCCCCGTATTCCACCTTCCTTCAGCAAAAAAGGCTAAATACACAGTATTTTTAGTGCTGCGTTTAAATATTGTACACACAACCTACCATGTAACATTTTAACAGCGACACTCTTACTACTGTGGATGGTGATACTATCGATTCTTCCTCTCCATACCTTACCAAAGGCACCCTGACCGATCTCCTCCAATAGTTTTACTTGACTAATAGCCATCTCCCATGGATCGTCGTTTTCGGAATATCTGCACAAATTTACGGGAACAATAGAGAGTCATATCAAACAATAATTTAAAAAAACTCTCGTTCATATCCATAACAATATTTGGTTATCGTGCCTCATTTGGTAATGACTGTGGATTCTATTTACGGCCACAAATTTTGAATTTTATCTAGAAGGACAGAACACCCCCCAAAAATGAAAAGTACACAGGAACCCCAACGAACAATAGTAATTGTTTGATATGTTAAGCAACCTAGGACCACGACTGGTATAATATAATAGTTTTTTTTTATTGGAGTGACAGAAGACGATTTTAAAAGCTTTGAGTTTACGGTTTCGTCTCGAGAGCTAAAAGGAAATTTGGGGAAAACTCGGTCTTTAAAATGACATAAAATAAAGTATTTTTTCCTCCGTAGTCGCTTTTGTCGTTGTCATGAGTTCTTCGAGTACCTAATATCGCTAAAGCCAGAACCACTTCAAACATATTTAACTTTCTTCATTACAATGCATAAATTATGATATAAAAATAGGGTTAAAACGCCGTCTTCTTGCAAAACACCAATCACCATCATTTATTGACTGGAAAATCAGTAACCATTTTATATAAAAGCCCACCTTTCCTCCATTTCACTTTTCTCCATTTTATTTTTCTTCGTTTCAATTTTCTCCATTTCATTTTTCTTTTTGATGAGTATGTACATCAAAGACATGAAGAAAACCACTGCTATGCTAGTACCCAGTCCTACGCCTAGCGCAGTACGGGATACAGTCGGAGATGAGGATGGATAAGAATCTATGGAAAACGATTTGCTTGAATAGACTTGTGGTTCGGGTGAGCTTGACAATCGCTCTGGAGTACTTTCTGGAAAAGAGAAAGTATTTTCAGTTAAGTGTCGACTTTTTGTAAAATGCACTGCATTGCATTCCATCATATTCAATTAATTCACATCACTAAACATTGAAAGGTTAGTACATTTAGTTATCTTATTATTTAAATAAATGTATACTTACTGATGATTCCAGGCTGGAAAACCAAAAGCATGCTGAACCCTTTTCCAACATATTGATGATCGGACTTGAACCTTACCCACACGAACCTTCCTGAGGATCTACGCAGTCCGTCAGGTAATCGTGTTTTACTTGATAAGTTTGTCAAAACAGCAGCAGTCTCATCTTTACCATCTCTTACTTCAAGGAAATCTCCTTGAGCCAAGTCAAGCCTGGTCAGCATAACGCTAACAATCTGGTTTGAAGATGCTATGACGAGCCACTTGCAGTCTTGGTTATTGGTGTAATAGTCGGGATAGAAAGGATTTTGAATACGTTGTGCTTTGTTGGAAACTATTTCAGGAAATGAAGACGAACATGCTGCAAATAGATTTAAAAGCGCGTGTTTGTAAATGCTTCTTGCGAAAAGGTCGAGGTGAAATTCTCATTAGGTTGATAATCATCTCGGCAGTCCCGACGGTATACTCTGTCGCTCGAAACTCGTTATACCGCCTAGGTTTCGAGGAAGGTTGTTCAAGCTAGACAATATTTAAAGCCCAACATTGCGTATGACGATGGGTGGTTATCGATGAAAAGAAATTATGAGAAAAACTGAAACAATGCTGGAGTATCTGTATGATTATATTTCGTTTTCAGATGTAACAAAAGACCCCATGTATTATTGACCCTCCCATATAGGTTGGCACACAAATACGTACCTTTTGGTTTGGTAACAAATTTCCAATTCAAGTCGAATCCTTCACCAACAGTATTGTTATCAGATATAAACCTGATCCACAAGGAGTTGTTTGAAGAGATCCATCTTTCATTCAAGTTTGGTTTCTCCGTGAAGTTTCCAACCAAAGAAGCACTATCATCGGAACCGTCTCTTATTACTATGTAGTCTCCTGGTTGAGCCAAGTCAAGCTTGGTGAACCAGAATCTAACCACTTGATGCTGAGGAGCGGTAACGAGCCACGTACATTGAATATTATTGGAGTAGAAAGGCTCGAAGGGATTTAAATTGTGTATAGATGTATTTAGCTTTGAAACCATCGATGATGAACATTCTAAAAAAAGAATAGGTTGTTTGCATGATGGCGTGATTTATCTACAGCTACCAAACGTCTTTGCCAGCTTCCTTTTATTTTTAATTTTCAAATAACTTGAAATTTGGGGTGGGGTGGGGTAGGGTGAGGTTGGTTTTGGCAACAACAAAAAAGTTGAGCACTTCCTCAAATAGCAAAAACAAAAACAAAAATGGTGCAAGGAATAAATCAGGTATGAACCCACCCAGTTGCAAAACCCAAATTACAAACTTGTTTTACCACAAACTGTATATGATATTACGATATAAATATAACTGTCAAAAACTGTAATGTTATCCAATGGAACATCAACGTAAAATTTTAACTCTATTGTATCTTTAAGTGCACTATATTGGTACTTTTTCTGTTTTAGCTGTTTGCTTGACAAAGTTGTTTACATTCAAATAGCGGAATCGTAAACACATATCATTAATGATCCCATTAATCGAAAATAGATTCCCTTTTTTATTTTTTTAGTCTGTCTCGCTTGAAACCATGAACTTATTCATAAGTCCTTTTCTAGGGCAATTAAATGATGAGTCAAACACCTTTAAATGTAAATATATACAAACTAGTGAGACAATTGACAAAACAAAGCAAAGTCAAACAAAGACTTTCACACGAATGGAATATTATTGTGTGAGAGCAGGACGATGGTCACAGACGAAGAGCATTTCATATACGAGGCAAAGTCTTTGTTTGACTTTGGTTTGTTTTGTCAATTGTCTCGCTATTTTATATATGTAATTTATCTGCATACAAGTCTTTGACTCATCATTAAATTATCCTTAAAAATGGGGTCAGGATGACTCCGAGACGTCAGAATTCATTTTTGCCCTCCAAAATTGATTTTTCCTTTCAATATTCAAAATTGAGAACAAAGCTTCAAAATTCAAAATTTGAGTTTTCTATATTTTAGATGTTCAACTCTCTTTCTGCTTCAAATGGCGCATCTGGATTCGAATATTTTAGATATGCGATTTAAAAGTTGAAAGTTCAAATCAAAGAATGTACTAAATTGTACAATATTAAAATCATTAATGATCTTTGCGTTCTAGATTCAGGTAGTTTCACTTTTTCGCAAAAGGGATATCATACTTCATTTTTATCCAAAGTCCTAATTACATAACAAAAGCGGCACTTTGTAGCTGCACTTAATGACGTCACCATGCATATCATACAAATGTTCACCTTTAGGCATTTTCACAAATTGTATCTCCATTTGAAATCCTCTATACTCGAGACCATTTCCAGACATAAACTTGATCCAAAAGTAATTCTTTCCCTTGTACGTCCACCAATGGTGTAGCTTGGGTTTCCACTTCAGCCATTTTATTGACAAAGCATTTTCGTACTTCCCATCGAATATTTCTACGTGGTCTAGGTCTTTTTTGTACAAATCAAAATCATTGAACTTGTATCCAATAAAGTGATTTGGTGGTGCAATGACATACCACGAACATTCTTCATTGGCAGGATAATATTCAGGATAGAGCGGAGTAGAGATTGTCACAGTGTCTTTATCAACTGTTGAAGTAGTATAGCCACCAAAACACTCTGGCGGAACAAAACGCATTGTTTTTATCAAAATTGTATAGTGCATTTTCCATGTCAGTGATATTGTTAAACCTTTTTTTAGGTTTTGTTCTGTTGTGTTCTACCAGTAACATATATACTTATTTCAAAACAAGGTTGTCCTTGGAATTTTCCAATTTTCCATGTGCTCGGTCGCGATGCAGCGATTTAAGCCGTAATACCGAGCTTTTGTGCAATGTGCACGTCTTCAGGGCCAATGAATATATAATTACAATTGCTTCATATTTGAAAAAACTATGCATACGCTCACTAATTATAGCCAATAGAATAATATTAAACCAAACAATTAGTGCGATTGAAACATGTGTTATTTCACATGGCAAAACCCACACACTATTCTTTGGTGAAAGAAAACCTTGAAATATTCCTATGTTCCTAAGTTTTTTTTTTTTTTTTTTTTCTTTTTGGCTGAAAGCACGCAATGGCACGGTAAATAACGTCAATTCCTTTTGGTCGTCATTATCGAGTGAGTTAATAAGTTTATCACCATAATTCTAACAAATTACAAATTACAAGAAAAACAAATTTAAACAAATTTTGGTAACAGCTACTCATAATAGAAAACTAATCGAGCTGAGTAGCTACAAATATTAATTAAGAATTTAAAGGTCGTGATGAATAAACGGTAATATATAGTACATAAAATGTAACATATAGAAAATGGAAAAAAGAAAGGTAAGTACAAATGTATAATTTTCAATTCAGTGTCTGAGCAGCTCTTTGTGTCATTCGACTGTGGTCTTTATTGATCTGGTTGGAACAGTTCTACCTCCACTTTCCTCACTCTTTAATTTCAACAACCCCATCCTAACATAAAATTTACACTAACCTTGCTTGATATCATGAAACTTGATATCAATTTCGAACCCTTGACCAGTAACCACTTTATCAGAGGTGAAGGTAAAACGACATTCGTTACGACATGGTGTAATCCACTTCTTGCTGGTCAGCGATGTTTCAGTGTTGTATATTTTCGTTGGTCGTCCCCATTCATCTGTTACAGTAAAAACGTCCCCTTCGCCGAGTTGCATGTTGCCGACTCTAAAACTGATATATTTGTTTGGTACATTGAAAGTCCACGTGCACCGTTGATTGTTTGGATAATGGCTGGGATAGAAGGGGCTTTTTACGAGTAACGCATTTCGTATTATTGGCTGTGGGGTGTTGGTGCACTCTGAAAAGAGCAATATATATAATTTTATGAAATTATGCTTCGCTTATTTAGTTGAAAAAATAGTATTAATCAGTTTAAATGAACAACGAAAACAAAACAAAAATTGCGAGATTTTGATCTCGTTATCACAGACTTAGACTACATATTCAGAAATGTCTTTTTTAGACATGCAGATTCCACGTGTTCACGAGCAGTTACTAGACAAAAGACATTATAACACACTTCTGAGATTAAGACTGTGCACGCCTGGCAAAAGAGAATTAAAAGCTGGACTATTTGTAATGGATATTCAAAAACTGATTTTTACTAGATTTCTATGTTTTTTTACTAGCATTCAATGTTTTTTTTTACATATGACGTCATCCTCAAATGCTACACCCCCATCCCCTCCCCCTGGGTAAAATCCTGGATCTGCCTCTGTTTCATATCGTGCTTACCTCTGACATTGGCTTCCGGTATCAATCTTAGCATAAAACGTCGAGTTTGGTATTTGGAATTTGGAAGACCGCTGTACTTGATGCACAGATAAGGACCACTTGACGTGTACCAAGAATCTTCTGTTGTTGTATAGTAGTACTTTTTCAGCAGCGGTGCTCTGTGGTTGGGTCCATCACGTACAACTATGTCCTCTTCGTAATTGATTATGCTGTACCTTGAATAAATAAGTAATCTTGTAGAGTACATATACAAACGCTACTGATAACATGGCACAAACTCCCACAATTCGACAAACATTCGGAGTATTTTGTCTTTTGTACACACTTTCAGCCCTTCTATGACATCCATTCGCACATTAGCTGGGAAAATATCAATTTGTAACATCAACATGGAAACAAAGGAAAGATATGTTGACAATTTGTTAGAACACGCATTTCTAAATATTTTATTAATTCATAATTCAATAGTTAAGTATGCTTTGCAGTCATATTTGCAGCAGGAAACTATGAAAAAGTACACAACTATAATTGGATGTCGATTAGACTGTAGAAGCGTGACGTCACAATAGTTCACTAAAATGAAATATAATTATAATGATGTTTACTAGATTTACTAAAAATGAAACATTTATAATTGCCATAAGTCAAATCTCGAATTATTGTTAATAGTGAAACGCATGCCATGTATGGAATAGGTTTAAGCTATTTTGAGTGACAAATGCTAAAGCTTGTAAGGACTTATATTTTAAGATTTTAGGATAACTTAGTGTGTGTGTTTGAGCTGATTGTAAGTTAGAATGCGTTAGTTGAATCATCAGTCGAATGTAACAAGATAACCGTAGAGCTAGCTGGAACAATGTCGACCGTAGAACAGTACTAAAATAAAAGATGTTGAAAGGTACACCATCGCCACGAGTCATCGATCCCAAATTACATGGGCTAGTCTAATTGATTATGCTGTACCTTGAATAAATAAGTAATCTTGTAGAGTACATATACAAACGCTACTGATAACATGGCACAAACTCCCACAATTCGACAAACATTCGGAGTATTTTGTCTTTTGTACACACTTTCAGCCCTTCTATGACATCCATTCGCACATTAGCTGGGAAAATATCAATTTGTAACATCAACATGGAAACAAAGGAAAGATATGTTGACAATTTCAGTGTATTCGGATTAAAACAAGCGTGCGAATATTTTACTGTGAACAAGTTACCTTTGTTCAAGATTGCAGCTTTAAAAAAATTATTTACTTTTATATTTGAATTGACTTCAAACTTGAAAAAAAATCTTTATCGTGATTCTATCTAATTATAGTGGAACCAAATTAAAAATTAAGTCACCAAAACGTAATGCAACAGCTTTTCAAAATTGCACAGTTGAATAGTTGACAATTGATTTACAAATCTCATCGTCGACTCGAGCGCCAAAACACAGTGTTTCTAGAGTGTTCGCAAATCATTCACATAAGCATCAATCGGTTGGCCTTGTTTCTGAAAGCATTCCCTAAAGCGTGTTATTTCGAAGTCTGGGTCACTTTTCTTGTCGACGGATTGAGAGAGTGCCGTCGTCGCTGTTTCATACGCCTTCGCATCCCCTTTCTCGGCGGCTGTGCACGTTCACCATTTCTCCCAGGTGATATCTCCAGCGTTGCTAAGTAAAAGAGCTTTTTCTGATTGTCAACTGTTATACCCCATGCTACGAGCTCGATTTCGATTCTCTCCAGCCAGTTGGTGAACTTGGTACCTAGATTTGGATCATCATTATTCGCAATGAATTTGGTGAAATTTCCAGTCGCCATCGCCATCGCCATGTTGGAAGTCTTGAAGCTGTTGAATTAAAAAATGCGTTCGCCGTTCGTAAAATATTCCACTGTCGTTCGATTCTTTTCCTGTGTTGACTTTTATACTCGTCGCCAGTGTGCAGTTTCAACAATTTTTGCTTATCAAAATCCTTTACAAAATGTCCTGCTTATAAACTTCACACCTCGCTCCATTCGCTCTCGCATGTGTCCTAGCTATCCATGAGGCCTTGCGGCCTTTACAGTGGAATGCTACAAAAGCATTATTTACTTGCAAGATGTTTGCGTGTTCCCCAGTGTTGGACAACATCAATTTTGCCATACCTTGGGATATTTGTCTGTATACAAATACTTTTAAAGTTGTCAATGTTTAAAAACATTTTAGCTCTAGTAAATGTTATATGTTTGTGCCACATAGTATGGCACAAATATATAGCAGTTACTGGAGTTATATTTACACTCAGTGTACTCATATGCTGTAGTAAAGCTGCACATTGTTCATTATGCATTAACTCTTTATCTACTTTCAAATATACTTCACTTCTGTTCTCCAAGATTCATAAATAACTAGCCCAAGTAAACACCTACAGACAGGTCGTCTAAATTTCCTATATAACCGTCGCACGCGCGCAATCAGACATTATCGTACAAGAGCGAACTGCTTACATGATATCCGTCATAAAACTGCTTCAGAAGAATCCATAAGGTACCCCGAGTGAACGCCTACATGGCGTCTAGTGCTTAGTTATTAGTCGTGTATTATATAATTTCAAATGAACTGAATGAACTTTGAACTGATCTATTTTTTATTAATTTTCCTTGAAAATTTTTCACGTATGTTGAAATTTATTTTTTTATGAAAGACGTTATTATTAAATTATAAAGATGATTCATTAATTGACTTGTCTGAATGAGTAAATAAATCCATGTAAGAGATAAATACCGAGAACGGAGGCTCCAAGGGCTTTATGAGCTGATAGCCGACGTTCGACGCATCCAGGGGGGGTGTCTCCCATGGCAACCAACATTTATTCATCGCTACCACCGCACGCTTCACTGAGTTTTTCATATGGCGGCAACGAAGGCTTCCATATTTTGTTGCAATTTTTGCGATTTACTACACTTTCTTCACAGTTTTGGATGAAACATATGTCGAAACTATTAAAGCGCATACTGGTAATGGCGTATTTAATGTTTTTTTGTTTGAACAACACATAAAACGTTGCTAATTGTGCCTGAATTTTGATGGCGGCCGTCGCTCTGACGACACAATTTTGCACAAGCAAATGGTCCTTACTATGGAACACAGTGGTTTTGTTCGTTCAAAATAGGAGGTTTTATAGCTAATATGTTTATCTATCTGATTGTCAAATTTGGATGGCGTTGGTCGCTCGGTTCGTCTCATCAATCTTTTTAAACACAAGATACGATATAACCTCAGCATTTAATACCATCACTAAAATGTGAATTATTTTAAATCATTTTTTGACATTTATTCATGTACTATAAATGGCGAAGTTTAAACAACTATAAATAATTATGGACCTCTTTGTTCATACTTGTAGTCCACATGTCTTTTAAAAATGTTATCAAAGCTACAGCACTATAGCGATTTACAAACACAAGTGGGACAAACTACATCATAGAAGCTTACAAATATAAATAATGACCAATAACTGACTTATTTGAAAGACATACATGCAAAATTATGACCTTTTCCGTATTTAGTGTATTAAGAATGATAAATCTAGTAAAAAGTCATCCAAAGAAGAATGTTAACAGTTTGTATTACTTTGTTTACTATATACAAAGTACCGTTAACGTTTTCCCCTCAAATTTTTTATTATTTTGCACGTTAACTTTTTGCAGTTCTTTGACTCAAAAATAATACAAAGCAAATAATGCAACAGCATCAATAAGAATAAATCTAAAATTACTATGGGCCTGGAAATGTCGATAAAGAAATGAGTGAGGTAAACATGTTAAGTGGGCCGAAATGAACTAACCGCAAATAAAAGGATTGATGAGAAGTACGAGACCATGTCAGTAGGTAAAATATACATCAAATGAAAGCTTAGGAAATGCTTTATAAAACCTCCTATTTAGACGTATATCTGTTTAGTTTTTGTTAGAGAAAATAAAGTATTTCTGAAGACATTTTGCGCGTCCCGAACAAAAACGTTTGATCCCGAGAACATCCCGCGAAAATAAAACAGACTAAAAATCACAAGAAATAGTTTGAATCGGAAAATGATTGCACTCTACTAACACTAGAATATACAAAAGAGACACAATCACAATAAATTAAACCACAATACCTTCCTTGGGCTCATTTTTGAGCTTTTTTGTAAAGGTAAAGCTGAGCGACGATGGCGACTACACGATAATTTACTAGAAGCCAGTCAAGCGTAGCGGCTCATTTGCATACAATAAAGTCACCCCCTCCCTCCTGGATGCATCTAACTTATCACATGATTACAGAGGTTTTCAAACAAAGGTCTTTTATTATTCCCGATTTTGTTTATACAGCTATTCTTGAAATGGTTGTTCAGTTGAAACAAGGTCTATAGCTTGAATATTTACCTTAGAGATACTCTAATCAACTGATTCTGGAGTGCGATGATATCCCACGTACATTGCTGCTTTGTCTCAATTTCCCATGCAAAATCTATCACATCAAACTGGCCATCACTAGATACAAACGAAGTGTTTATTGGCGGTGAGCACTCTAGAAAACAATAAAGATGACATCATAATTTGGTCCTACCTAAATGAGAGCGCACACTCCGAGCTAAATTGGGATGGGGGTCAAAAGGGGGTAAAAATCGAAGATCTGGCACCGTTTAGCGTCTCTTTCAAAATTTATGTTGGTAGTTTGTCATTAAAAAAACTAAATTTTATGGTCATTACATCCAATTATTCAAATTTCCAACCAGCATCCTTGCACTATTCCGATGTGGGACTCCCCCCCCCCCCCCCCCCCCCCGTTCTCCCCGAAGCACCTGCTTGCACTAGTTGCAAGATATTTTGCAGATTCACTTCGCCCAATTCCATCAAATAACAAGACAATTTTTTAGCGCAAGTGGGTATTCAGCAAAAAGCTTAAGTGTAACTTGCATTCTCATTAAAACAGCTGTGTACAACTCAAATTAAAGTGTCGAAGATAAACTTTATGTCATTTTGAGTTACTGAGCACTAAAATGGCGGTGATAATGCAAAACCACCATTGAAATGCGCTTAATTCATTCATTCGGCAATGTTAATCCTCGCTTTGACTTAGTCATAAATGACTTTTTACATCTGTTATTATACCTTGTTTTATGTCCAACTTTGGTTTTATAGCTGCGTTAGTTTGTTGTGGTGGCGTTCGAACCACAGTTGCTGCTTTTGTTTTTGATAAGGATCTCGTTGGTGTTGCTGTTGCTGTTATAATAACTGTGGATGTGGTTGTTATGGATACTGATGGTATTGCCATTGCCTGTTCTTCTGTTGTTGGTTTCGTTTCTCCGGTCATTATTTTTGTTGCTGATTTTGTTTCAGATGTCATAAGAGATGGTGTTGTTGTTGTAACTGATAGTGTTGTTGTTGTAGCTGGTGTTGTTGTTGTAGATGATGGTGTTGTTGTTGAGGCTGATGGTGTTGTTGTAGCTGATGGTGTTGTTGTAGCTAATGGTGTTGTTGCTCTAGCTGATGGTGTTGTTGCTGTATCTAATGGTGTTGTTGTAGCTGATGGTGTTGTTGTTGTAGCTGATAGTGTTGTTGCTGTTGCTGATGGTGTTGTTGTTGTATCTGATGGTGTTGTTGTTGTATCTGATGGTGGTGTTGTTGTAGCTGATAGTGTTGTTGCTGTTGCTGATGGTGTTGTTGTTGTATCTGATGGTGGTGCTGTTGTAGCTGATAGTGTTGTTGTTGTAGCTGATAGTGTTGATGATGTAGCTGATGGTGTTGTTGTTGTAGCTGATCGTGTTGTTGATATAGCTGATGGTGTTGTTGTTGTAGCTGATGGTGTTGTTGATATAGCTGATGGTGTTGTTGTTGTAGCTGATAGTGTTGTTGATATAGCTGATGGTGTTGTTGTTGTAGCTGATGGTGTTGTTGTAGCTGATGGTGTTGTTGTTGTAGCTGATGGTGTTGTTGTTGTAGCTGATGGTGTTGTTGGTAGAGCTGATGGTGTTGTTGTTGTATCTGATAGTGTTGTTGATGTATCTGATGGTGTTGTTATTGTTGTAGCTGATAGTGTTGTTGATATAGCTGATTGTGTTGTTGTTGTAGCTGATGGTGTTGTTGATATAGCTGATGGTGTTGTTGTTGTAGCTGATAGTGTTGTTGATATAACTGATGGTGTTGTTGTTGTAGCTGATGGTGTTGTTGTAGCTGATGGTGTTGTTGTTGTAGCTGATGGTGTTGTTGTTGTAGCTGATGGTGTTGTTGATAGAGCTGATGGTGTTGTTGTTGTAGCTGATAGTGTTGTTGCTGTTGCTGATGGTGTTGTTGTAGCTGATGGTATGTTTGTAGCTGATGGTGTTGTTGTTGTAGCTGATGGTGTTGTTGATATAGCTGATGGTGTTGTTGTTGTAGCTGATGGTGTTGTTGATATAGCTGATGGTGTTGTTGTTGTTGTAGCTGATGGTGTTGTTGTTGTAGCTGATGGTGTTGTTGTTGTAGCTGATGATGTTGTTGTTGTAGCTGGTGGTGTTGTTGTTGTAGCTGGTAGTATTGTTGTTGTAGCTGATGGTGTTGTTGATATAGCTGATGGTGTTGTTGTTGTAGCTGATGATGTTGTTGTTGTAGCTGATGGTGCTGCTGTTATAGCTGATGGTGTTGTTGTAGCTGGTGGTGTTGTTGTTATAGCTGATAGTGTTGTTGTTGTAGCTGATAGTGTTGTTGCTGTTGCTGATGGTGTTGTTGTTGTATCTGATGGTGTTGTTGTAGCTGATGGTGTTGTTGTTGTAGCTGATGGTGTTGTTGATATAGCTGATGGTGTTGTTGTTGTAGCTGATGGTGTTGTTGATATAGCTGATGGTGTTGTTGATGTAGCTGATGGTGTTGTTGATGTAGCTGATGGTGTTGTTGTTGTAGCTGATGGTGTTGTTGTTGTAGCTGATGATGTTGTTGTTGTAGCTGATGGTGCTGCTGTTATAGCTGATGGTGTTGTTGTAGCTGGTGGTGTTGTTGTTATAGCTGATAGTGTTGTTGTTGTAGCTGATAGTATTGTTGCTGTTGCTGATGGTGTTGTTGTTGTATCTGATGGTGTTGTTGTAGCTGATGGTGTTGTTGTTGTAGGTGATGGTGTTGTTGATATAGCTGATGGTGTTGTTGTTGTAGCTGATGGTGTTGTTGATATAGCTGATGGTGTTGTTGATGTAGCTGATGGTGTTGTTGATGTAGCTGATGGTGTTGTTGTTGTAGCTGATGGTGTTGTTGATATAGATGATGGTGTTGTTGTTGTAGCTGATGGTGTTGTTGATATAGCTGATGGTGTTGTTGTTGTAGCTGATGGTGTTGTTGATATAGCTGATGGTGTTGTTGTTGTAGCTGATGGTGTTGTTGATATAGCTGATGGTGTTGTTGTTGTAGCTGATGGTGTTGTTGATGTAGCTGATGGTGTTGTTGTTGTAGCTGATGGTGTTGTTGTTGTAGCTGATGGTGTTGTTGTTATAGTTGGTGTTGTTGTTGATATAGCTGATGGTGTTGTTGTTGTAGCTGATAGTGTTGTTGATATAGCTGATGGTGTTGTTGTTGTAGCTGATGGTGTTGTTGTTATAGGTGGTGGTGCTGTTGTTATAGCTGGTAGTGTTGTTGTTGTAGCTGATGGTGTTGTTTTTATAGTTGGTGGTGTTGTTGTTGTAGCTGGTAGTGTTGTTGTTGTAGCTGATGGTGTTGTTGATATTGTGGTTAGTGGTGGTGTTGCTGACGCTATTATTGGCGCTGATTTTGTAGCTGGTGATGTTGATGTTGTGGCAGGTGTTGTTGTTGTTTTTGTCGTTGTTGGTGATGTTTTGAGTATAACGAACATTACCATTGCAGCTATGCTGCTTCTTACATTACTTGAATGACCCATTATTTCAAGAATACGCTCTACCTATCAGAAATGATTATAGATCCATTTTGTAAATAACGTAAATAATACACATTACAGATCTTAAACATCACGGGGTTTTTTTACAGCAATGGCCAAGAAGATCATGCGACCGACCGGTACCTGGTAACAATATTAAGAGATGTACTGTCGCAATTTGTAATAATCGTCGCAATTTGTAATACCTGTCGCAATTTGTAATAAACCTGTCGCAATTTGTAATAACTGTCGCAATTTGTAATAAACCTGTCGCAATTTGTAATAACAAAAGCTGTCGCAATTTGTAATAACTGCTGTCGCAATTTGTAATACCAAAAAGCTGTCGCAATTTGTAATAACTCTGTCGCAATTTGTAATAACGGGTAGAATGAGTAAGTACAGTATATATAGACTAATATCTCAATATGTTTTTTCCTGAGAAACATAGAGTCGTGGTAAAAATGAAATCTGTTATATTCTAGGAAAGATAATTGACAAAAAAGATACATTGATTAATATGGATTTAATCCTAATGGTTTCTATTCAACAATCTAAGTGTCATCAATACAGTCAAACGTCGATTATCCGGACGACTCCGGATCAAGGAAACAGTCCTGATAGTTGAATTTATAAATATTAATTATTATTATTGTTATTATTATTATTATTATTATTATTATTATTATTATTATTATTATTATTATTATTATTATTATTATTATTATTATTATTATTGTTATTATTATTAATTTTTTTAAGCTTTTAGGCTTTTTCTTCAGCCTGAAAAGCTTTATTATTTTAATTCCATGGTAAGGCTATCTTAGCCCCCATATTTCTCCAAAATCAATCAACTCATCCCATGTCTAATCCGTTAAGATTCCAAGGGTTGATCCCAAGTTTGGGATTCCAGATTCCGTTGATGTGAATTGCTGATTCCAAGACGGAGAGAGAGCCGTTGCTGGGTACATGCTACATGGGGGGAGGGGGGAACTCAGAGGGTAAGCGATCGGGGGGAAGGAGGGAGGGGTGAGGGGGGAACTCAGAGGGTAAGCGATCGGGGGGAGGGAAGGAGGGGTGAGGGGGGAACTCAGAGGGTAAGCGATCGGGATGACGTCGTATCTTTTAGGGGTAAAAATCAGCGATTTGGTCTTTTTTACGGTTTAAAATATGAAATTTGCCAAATTCTCATGCTTTTTGTATCTTTTGAAGTCACAACAAGCATTGTCATTTCAACAGATCTTCTAGTTTCTTGTTCTTTTTTTTTTTTTTTTTTTTTTTTTTTTTTTTTTTTGCTGTTATGCTCATGCATGTTAGAAGATAGATTACACCACTAATGAATATGGTGGAGAAGTAGATAGCTAGAGAAATACTATCAAAAATACATTTTTTGTTAAAATTTTAAAAGTTAAAGTTAAGACTAGCCAGCAAGTAGTTTCAATTGTTTCTGTAAAAAATCGCACGTTCTGCTGCATTATCAAACGTAAAATAACTTTAGCAATGCTGCCTTGGTTGTGAACATGATAACGTGGTTCAGTTAGAAGGCAATCAGTCTAACGGCATAACCGAGTTTGCAATATCATTGTATAGAAACGTTAATTAAAATCTAAAACAAGAATAAAGGTATTCAGTCATTTTTATTTCTGAACGGCTTAATTTTGTCATCTCACTCACCTCGATTAGACCCGGTAGAGGGTATCCCATATACATATATCAGAGGGTTGGGATAGTCGTTGTTCCTTTTAGGAGGTTTTCAGACTCTCAGAATTAAAGTTGGTGCCATTTAAGGTATTTATTGATCATGTTCAAAAACAAGGTTTCGATTTTACGACCATTATATTCATTTGTATTTCTATCTTATAGAGGTAAAAATCATGTATTACCACGCCCTTTTTGGATAGATTTTTGTACCTATTAGGGGTCATTTTCAAACATTTCGACGAGCACATCCCCGTCCTATTCCAATCGGAGTCGAGATTTTCTATGCCGAGAAGGGAATTGCAATCACTAAAGAAAAATAATAAAAAAATAAAAAAATAAAAAACTTAGAAACAATAGATTGTCAAATGCAAGTCAATCTCATCTGGATTTATTACATTCACATCTGTTCTAGTCATTCAGTTTTATAATGTAAAGCAAAATTCCAGGCCTCTTTATATAAACCTAGTTCTATTATCTCTCTTTCACCCAAACATGACCTAGTCTTAATATTAATACACAGTGTTTTATTAGGCTCATTACACAAAATTGAGAGCCCTATCTTGTCTCAATCTTTCTCGAATATATACATCATTGACTGTTTTTTCTTTGCGATCGGCGACATGCAAAACTGACATCACGAACATCTTATTATTAGTTTTTCCAATTATTATTATTATATCCCTTTTTATATCTTGTGACTTTATCAAAATCTCAATGCATTCCTTCCAATATAAACAGCAATTTTCGAGTCATGACATTATTATTACAAATTGCGACAGAGTTATTACAAATTGCGACAGCTTTTTGGTATTACAAATTGCGACAGCTTTTTGGTATTACAAATTGCGACAGCAGTTATTACAAATTGCGACAGCTTTTGTTATTACAAATTGCGACAGGTTTATTACAAATTGCGACAGTTATTACAAATTGCGACAGGTTTATTACAAATTGCGACAAGTATTACAAATTGCGACGATTATTACAAATTGCGACAGTACAAGAGATTTACTGTTACGTATCTTTTTTTGGTTTCTTTATAGTATTTAGCAATTATATGACCCAGGAATCACCCGCTCTGACCAAATATATGCTTGCAATACAACCAATATTTCAGGGGTGTCCAGGATCTTAATGTTTCGTTATCCGTTATTGACCATTTTAATTACTCGTAATGCGATAATTTTCAAAATAATTCCTGGTGATTTGTAATAAAAACTATCACGTGATTCGTGAAAAACAAATGAAATTATCCAATGCTCGTAAATTTGTGCTGCTTATTTAAAAAAAATTACTCCTGGCGAAATTAGATATAACTTCTTTGCTCGGACGTCTGGCGATTATTGTTACCGTTTTTTAATACTTTCGGCAGAAGTTCTTATACGTTATATATGCATTTACGGCAAAAATAATGTGATTCGTGATTCGAGAAAGAGTTTTTTTGATCATCGTGCTTCGTAATTCGTCGTCACTCATCTCTGGACGTCCCTGATATTAATGGAGAACTGATATATAACATGCAACGACTACAATAGGGGCGTCCTAAACTATAGAGGAAAGTTTTTCTCAAAATTTAATACTTGACAGGGCCGTAACCAAGGGGGGTGCACGTGCACACCCCCACCCCCACCCCCCGAAAAAAAAGCCAGAAGGTCCGCTCATCCATCTCCATTTTATTATACTAGAATTTCTTTATTAAAATTGGAATCGAAAGCACAAAACCACAATAATCACCGAAAATACAAAGAATAAAGTCATTTAGAAGAACTTTAAAGCACAATAAGAATGTAATACAGGTTTTTGAAAAGCATGCCGGCTTTGTGAAAAATATGACAGCTACTAATAAAAAATGTCTACTAAAAAACACTCACTGGTCCGGGTTTTTTGTATGTGCCCGGGGGGTACTCCCTTCAGATCTGGGTAGGGGTGTTACGCTGTGATCCTGTAGGGGTTACCCTGTTTATGACAAAAGTACCTAGCTTCCATACCCTGTTTATGACAAATGATTGAATTTTGTAGCTGTGCTTATATATCTATCACAAATATTCAAGTTATTTGTTAAAATCAATTATCTTATTCTGCCGATAACATTAACAGAAAGGTTAGAAGTAGGTATTGAATACGTATGTTGTGAGTTCTGCCTTAAAAGTTGTGATAGACACAATATTTCTCAGTTTTGAAGGCAGAGCATAGCTTAATGACCAGTTAATAAGTCGAACCGATTCCCGGTGGCGGGGGATCGGGGACGCTCGTCGGAATATTTCAAAAATACCCCTAAAAAATACTTGCGTTTTTCAAAAGGGCGTGACTTCGTTAATTTTTCATCTCTAAAAGATACTAAAATCAGGAATTTCAGTGCTATTCAACCCCTAAAAGGTACCAAAAAGTGAGAAATTCGATTTTAAATCCTAAAAGATATCAAATAGCTGATTTTTACCCCTAAAATATACGACCATCACAAAATATAAAAAAAGAAAAAAAGAAAAGAACGTCCCGAATAATTTTGAGCCGTAGTGCAAATGTAAGAAACCAGTTATAACTTCAAGCACAAAGCACACTCACCTTATCTTCTTCTTCTACAAAATTAATCAGAAAAATATCATTGGAAACATGTCTTGAAATGCATCCGGTGTAAACGAACCAGACTTCTGCATTACGGAGTGTCTATATATAAAATGTATAGAAACGATGACTCAAAGAAACCCAGCTTGACTCCACTGATGATTATAGGACCAATTTCAAAAGCTATAAAACACTAATTGCACCATGAATAGCCTGACAAGTTGTCCATTTAGTGCTCAAGGAGCGTATAGGATTAATAAATGGTGCTATCATAGAATTGCATGATAGAGTGCAAGCACTAAATGTGTGCAACAGTTGTCACTATTTAGTAGTAAATAGCACTAATTAAACAAAAATTAAACAATACAATTAATATAAAATAGCACTATTTAGTGGTATTTATGTTGCACACTTTTAGTGTGTGCACTCTAGTATGTGTAATTGATTTGAATTGTGATCTTTTTTTTTTTTTGAATGCCACAATTTTTTTTAACTAGACATTGAATATGTTGAGGTATGAATTCGTTTACAATTTCTGATCTGCCGACTGCGTGCAAGCTTGTTATCTTCAATCTAAAAGAAATTAGCTGAATTAACAAAAAAAAAATGATTCAAACACACGGCTTGACTCGTGCTTCTCATTCAGTTTGGTGCACAGCTTCATCCAGCCTTTAATTAGATCGATATAAAAAATTGTGAACAAATGGCCTATTATTGTTGACAGAGTACCTTATTCTCACTACATTTCAATCAATCAATCAATGTTTACTTTCACAAATTCTAGATGTTACAAGAATATTACAAGATATGTACATAGAAATAAACAAACTAAGTTACAAAAACAAAGTATCAAATATTAAAATTAGGTATAGTGAAGGGTAATTAAAGGAGCCAAGGCTTTCTAGTTAATTACCCCCTTAGGTAAATTAATTAGAAAAATGAAGCGCCAAACAAGTACAACTACAGTACTCTAGGATACAAAACTACAAATACACCGGTCACAGGACAGAACAATAACTTTAAGCTAATGACACAAATAATTATCAAGTATATAAATATAATCTAATGCTAGCAGAAAAAAACTAAATATATACAGTTTTTAGAAATCATATAATAGTAGTTATCCATTCTATATTGTGAATATTTAGTATTGAATCGATATTGTTTACAACTATTTTTAAGCAACTTAAACTTTTGGGATTTAATCTTTTCAGGAATTTGTTCCCATATTCTGAATATTTAAATGTAAATTTTCCATAATTTCAATATACTTTTGTTTGTCAAAATTAGAATAATTACGAGTGAACCTTTTTGTTTGGATTTTTGAAAATCCTTCAGCAATACAGAATACAGGAAGATGGTCTGAAATATTCATACATGCAATACCTGAAATAGTGGATTGAGACTGAGATGACATTTGTGTAAATATGATCAATTAAAGTAGATGAATGATCAGTTATTCTAGTTGGTTTGGTAATTATTGGTAACATATTTTGTATATATAACATGTCTAAGTATTCTTCAGTTTGAGTACGTGAACTATATCTGAAAATGTTCACATCCCCAAGAACAAAAACTTTTTTTAAAATATTTTCTTGTTCAGTAGTAAATAAACATAAAATAAGTTGGGTGACGGTATACACATCCAATTACAGTATTCTGTGAATTATTACCAGACTTAAGCTCAATCCAGCATGACTCAGCGTGAGCTGTATTGAACTTTAAACCATCCCTAACAATAGCCTGAAGCTTTTTTGAGACATATAAACCAGCACCACCAGCCATTGTTGAAGAGTCATGATGAAAAAAAATTAGTTTGGTAAATCTATGTTGGTTATTAATGGATCACTCAATTTTGTTTCTGTAATTGCCAATATATCAGGCCAATTATGAAAACAATTTAATAAACAATTCAAGCGATCAAAATTCTTAGGTAGACAATGTAGCATAAATATGGAATTTGATCGACAGTTGTCAAGTACGCTATTGATGTTGTCTATATCATAATAATTGGATGATGAAGTTATTAATAAATTATCAGGATCAAATTCATCATACTTATCTGGATTATTGTTCATTTGATATAAGTCTACCTCATTGTTTAATAGATCTTCAATTTGTATTTCAAACTTTCATCAGAGTCTGCGACTACTGTTCGCTTAGACCACTATTTGATAAAAACTAGTCAAATTCAACGTGAGTGACAAACCCTACAGACTTTGTGGATTCGGATTGTCGAAGCATGATTTTACCATTTACTGTCCTTAAGAACTTGAACGAGTGTTTCTTCTTGAATGCATGAACTCGTCCGAATAACTTCTTTCGGTATGATGACAACGATTCATTGATATAAATCTTGTTACCACTATCTAGAGACCATGCTTGAGCCAAAGATGGGAGATTTTTCGTCATCTTGCCAATAAGCTTCGACTTCTTGCTGTACATTTCAGCACGTTTGTCTCTGTGAGTAAATTTCACAATTAATCTATCTTTGACTTTCCTTGAGTCAGGTAATCGGTGGACTGTTGAGATATTATCTGCATTAATGTCCACACCGATGATAGATGCGACCTCTAGAACAAGTTGTTTAGGATTTTCTAGTGGTCTTGGTGAAATACCAGTGATTTCCAGGCAGTCTCTCCGAATACACTGTTGGAGTTCATCCATAGCAGCCTCTTGTTGACGGTTGATAGATGCAAGCTTGTCAATCTTATCTTCTTGACTTTTTAAGTCTGTACGGAGTGTTGATATCTCTTTTTTGTTAGCTTTGAGTTTATCCAGTGTTTCGCTGTATTTATTTTGCGTACTATCATATTTTTCAGATATTGTTGACTGGACTCTTCGCATCTTTTTGTCAGTGCATTGATGGCCGTCTTTATAGTGTCGATTTCATGTTTAACTTCACGTCTAATGCTTGGTAAAAACCCGGATTTCCATACTTATTTTAATCGGTTTAGGGTTAGGTGATCTTTTTCTCCCGTGGGGGGGGGGGGGGGGGACTGTGGGGGGGACTCTAAACGATCGGGGATGCTCGTCGGAATTTTTCAAAAATACCCCTAAAAGATACCAAACGTTTTTCAAAAGAGCGTGGCTTCACAAGTTTTTTATCCTTAAAAGATACCAAAATCATGAGTTTCAGTGGCTTTCAACCCCTAAAAGATACCAAAAAGTGAGAATTTGGCAAATTTCATATTTTTACCCCTAAAAGATACGACGAGCATCCCCGATCGTTTACCCTCGGAGTCCCCCCCCCCCCCCCCGGGCTTTTTCTGCCATTTTACAACTGTTATAACATGATAAAGACGATTGATTGGTCGAGAGCAGTGCAGTTCAGGCCAATCTCGTACCCTGAGTCCTCGTTACTTCGGCCAGCGGCTCGAAACAAGGACTCTGGCATAATCCACTGAAAAGTCCAAGATATCTTAGACTTCCGGCTGCACATGCGCCTTTACGGCCAATGTACAAACCGACCAATGGGGAATCGAGATTATGTCAGAGCTGATATTTAAAAGTAAAATCCGTTGTAATTCTGATGGAATCGACATCCAGCATCGATCAACATACGGCGACATTGTCAATGAAAATGGATTTTTTTCTAGTGATATTGTGGAAGTTTTGGAACAAAATTCATAGATTGTAATGATTATTTATTGAGTAAACATAATCCGAAGGGTTTTTAGGTTAATTTGTGATTTTCGACGAGCTAGAAGAGAAATTCTGTCGGCCGTTGGCAGCCGTGTGTGACTAAGGGCGAAACATTAAATAATTTCTTCAAATTGGCTGAAATTCTCTAGGAAGGTAAAGAAAATAGCGATACACAAGTACAGACTTAATTTTTTATCATATTTTATATATTTTCTACTCGGCTAAAAACGTTCACAAACATCTAGCTTGAGTTTATTTGTGTTTCCGGTTGTTCGCGCTTACGTGGTTGTCAAAATTGAATGACCCTTGTTATCCGCTGCTGGCGAGGAAAAACGCGGGCTCTGAGTGTGAGATTGAGTTCAGGCGTAACACCAGTGCAGAAATTTGTAATACCAGTGCAAATTACAACTTGATTCAAAAAACAAAATACGCCCTAAAACTAAACGTTTTTATAATTTTTTACTATCTAGAGATTAATTTTAATTTTCTAAACATTTCTATTTGCAATAAGTTTGAAATTTTACAAAAGTACTCAACGGAAATTTGCAAAAAACTGAGCGAGATCTCATTGAAAAGTTTTCAATTTTCGCCCTGAGCGTGCGCTAGATGACAATATCATCATGCCATCAACGACGGGCGCTCGTTCGAATTTAAGGCTGGTGCCTATTATTGTCATTGCGCATCGAGTACTGCGCATACTGCAGACTGCTCTCTTAGGGTAGCTAATTTGAAAATGTTAATATTCATGCGTTCAACTGCTCTCGAAAAAAATATTTTTTAATTTTCTTACCTTCAAAGACATTTATCTACAAGAATATTATGTGTGTTGTGGTTTAAGAAATATTTCCTTTAGAAATTAAAGTTATGTGACAATTTATGATTTTTTTCTTTTCCAATTACAAATTGCCTAATTTGTAATATTTGATGACGTATAACTCATTAAAATGCATGGTGACTCAAATTTTTTTCTTTCAATCAATGAAGTATTGAACTAGTTCTTTACAGTTAGAAAGAAATTTCGAGAAAAAAATCACTTTTCAATTAGTCATCACCAACCTTAAATCAAAATCTCAACTAAATGCTTTTAAAAATCGACAAAATGGTTGTAGTTTTTGCAAGTATATTATTAAAAGGTAATAGACCTTTTTGCTTTAACATTATTTTTTATCTTCGTGCAACCTTAAACAATAAATCATAGCAAAGATCGTACGGAATGTGAATTTCTTTTGTTTTGTTTAATCCCAGCTCCCCGCATGCCATTCGTTTATGTACGGTCTAAAAATACGTACATAACTTTACTCTGTTCAGTTGAAACATAATCATTATTCGAAAGTAATGCCAAAGTTTAAGAATTATTTAACATATGTGTTTTTGAGTGGAAAATTACAGTAAATATTATTCTACATCATTGTAGAGGTATAAACCTGTTCGTAGACGCATTTTGCTTTAAATGAAGCCAATCGTCTAATGAATTAAATGGACCTACCTATGCTTAAACTTAAAACATTAGAAAAAATGTGATTTATGACTTAAATTTTCACGTTCTATTCTCAGTATATGAAGTAAAAAAACGCTCTTCTATTTTTGCTTATACATAGTGTAGAGTCTTCGTTTTTTAGAAGTTCCAACATTTTATTTTTGAATTCCCTTTCTTTTTTTGCTGTCTATCCAATTCATCATCTAACCGAATTCTCTCATCATGGTTAAAAATGGTCTTAGCGCTTCACTCCATTTCTGTATTCTCCTTTCTGACGCCATTCAAGCTTCAAAGCCAAAATTGCAAAAACTGGATGGATGCACGAATGGATAGATAAATAAACGAACGAATGAGTGAATGGCCACATGAATGACTGAATGAATAAATGAGGCAATGAATCAAAATAGACAGGTGGATGAATGAATAAATGAATGAATGGAAAAATGAATGAAGAGCGTCAAAACAGAGTAATCATGTGAGAAGAAAGGCATAGCAGCACCGCTGTGGGGATGTTGGAGTAGTATATTGGTGGTACCGCGTAGGATTGACACATGTAAGATGGTGTCAATGGGGTTAACTGACTAGCGTGTAAGACCGTTTTTTCGTTAAAGTAAAAATATAAATGGCAAAAAATTAACTCTTTAACGTATAAAAGAATGTACAATTTGTACCGTATTGGACTTTAAAATATTCAAATGTCTGGATAAAGTGGTCAGTTTGTGATCTGATTTTATGTATTTTTTATTTATTTTAACATACAAATAGATAGATAGATAGATAGATAGATAGATTTGTTTATTGAAAACCTTTTGCAGTTATAACTGAATTACAGGCTCGGTCATAAACAGAACAATAATACATATGCTAAATACAAAATAATTAAATAAATAGATAAATTCATAATTGTTATAATAATGATATAGATTATTAATTTAAGATTAATTCATTAGCGAACTTGTGAGTAACAAAGTTTGCTAGCCTATTTGTTGCTACATTGCGACGATTTAAGGTGAGGCTGCCCTTCCTAGTTGAGTAACGATTAGGTATAATCAACTCATTTTCGATCATCTGGAAAAGGGGATTACTCCTGTTGATGGATTTAATAAAGCGTTTACATGCTTCTGAGCGTCTATCGTAAAGTGTGGGTAACATAGCTTGTTCAAGTGCCTCCCTATACGAGAGTTGGGGATAAATAATACGTAAAGCGCGCCTCTGAATACTTTCAATAAGCTCAGCTAAATACAATGGTAAACTGGAATAAATTGCGGAAGAGTATTCAATAGTAGATCTAATTAGCGCGCAGTAGATTTGGACTAAGTCTGAAGGTGGGACCCCTGAGCGCTTAAGTTGACGTAAGGCGTATAATCTGCGGTTGGCTCGCTTCAGTACACAGTCGCAATGCACAGTCCAGGTTAAGTCGCAAGAGATATTGAGACCAAGAAACTTGAACGACTTAACAGACTCAATGACCTTGTCGCTGACAACAATGGGCTGGCATTCATAACTATTATACTGAAGAAAATCAATCGACATAGACTTACATTTCTTAGGATTCAATTGCATATTATTGGTTTTAGCGAAGGACTGAATATCATTAACTACATGTTGTAACACTGAGGGGCAATTCCTAGGTATTATTTCAAGGATGGTTAGATCGTCAACAAACTTAACCCGAGGACCCCATGATGACACTAGGTCGTTAACCATGATAGCAAAGAGAATTGGACCTAACTTGGTTCCCTGGGGAATGGCCCCGTTAAGATATAAATATGGTGATGATTGATCGGCAATAGAGACACACTGTTTCCTTTCGAACAAGAAAGCAGCGATCCAACGTACTAAACAAGGGTGAATATCAAACGTAGAAAGTTTCTTTAACAAAATCTTGTGATCGATCAGATCAAACCCTTTTTTGAAATCGGCAAAGAAAAGCCTTATCCAATTATTCCCATTGTCCAATGCGACAAGTGCAATGTGCAATAAATAAGCAATTGCGTGATGTGTAGATTTGCCGGCAACAGCAAACTGTTTATTATCCAGGTCTTTAAGGATGCCAGGCAGAACCCTGCTTAACGTTAAGCCTTCCATAACTTTAGCAATCTGTGGTGTTAGTGAAATTGGACGCAAATGATCTTCTATACTTTGTGGAGGACAGGTTTTCGGCAAAGGGCGTACAACAGCAGATTTCAGAATTGATGATGATGATAAACTTTATTTAAAACACGCTAGCATATTCAACTGTTACAAAGCTGATTTCCAATATGGGCGTGTAAAACTAAATTCAATAATACTATTACAATAAATACAGATAATACGTTTTACAATATGTTATTAATATATTATATATCTAAAATTTAGGACAGCACATGATTGGAATTGATGGAATGACGCCTTGGCGTAAAGAAGTGTTGTAAATATCAGCTATTATAGGTGCAAGTTCAAATGCAAACATGTTAAGTATAACATTTGGAATATCGTCAGGGCCACTTGCTTTCCTCGTTTTAGTTGAGCGTAGTAGTTTGAAGACCTCGTACGTGTTGGTAAACAAGTAATCAGGGATGGAATTCACTTGGATATTTAAGATGTCAAATAAGCTGAGCGGTGAGAATGATGATGTTAGGGCCTGTTTACATGGAGATAGGGTCACCCTCCTAGTAGGGTCACCCTCCTACAAGGGACAAAACATAGCCCTCCTTTACATGCAAAGAGTAACAGCTAGGGTCAAGAGATAATGCCGTTAATCAGTGGAGCGGAAACTTGCAAGCGGCCGCTTCAAAATTGATTCTGGTGAATTTGCTCTTTGTTTTATTCTTCTCAATGTATTTTAGTAGCAGTTAGGCAGCTTAAATGCTCAATTATGAGCTAGGATTATCAAGAGAAGTTAAATTTCTTGTTAAAGCTCTCATTTGGATGGCTTTTGTTGAGCCCTTGAATATTTTATAACTCGAAGGCGATATCTTAATAATTTGAGCGTGCTTGAGTCATAAAACGCTTATCTTTGTTTCTTCTATTAAATACTGAAGTAGATTTTATTCTTAATGTACATCTTTTAGGTGAAATCTTTTAGAATGGCTCAATATCTTTTGATTTTGACTTGCGAAACATAGCCCTACCACTAGGGTCACCCTACCTTGAGCGTTTACATGGCTTATGTAAACAAAAAGCTGGCTCGCCTAGTAGGGTCACCCTACCTAGCTGATAGGGTAACACTACCCCTAGGGTCACCCTACCTTACATGTAAACACAACCACGTTAAACAATAGAGAAGGGTCACCCTTCTGGTAGGGTGACCCTACTAGGAGGGTTACCCTATCTCCATGTAAACAGGCCCTTAGGCTGGTAAAGTACTCATTAACTTTAACGCATAAATCATTAAGATCTTTAATACTGTGGCCATCAATCATCTGGTGGAACCATTGTCCATCATCGCGTGCGAATCCAGACAGTGTAGTTCAATGCCTTTCTTAAGGCCCGTTTACACTAGCAAATATTGCGGTGCGATTCTCGCGCAAAAATCAAGTTGGAAGGCAAAATGACTCGTGTAAACAGCCTGGAAATCTCGCAGCGATTGTCGCGCGAAATTATCGCGGCGATTTTACTCAAAAACAATAGATTTGTATCGTGGGCGTGCTTATCACTTTGTATTTGTGTTACCAGACACAATTTATCCAATTATCTTTTATTCATTTTTCTAGTATTTTTATTGAACAACATTTCAACAGCTATTGATTATTTAGTTAATATATTGCAGATACGATTCACAAGGCAGCGTTGCTTGCGTCACGTTTTCCAGTAAGTCACATGTATATCATAAGTTCAAAGTACAGTCAAATTGACCTTGACAAACACTGAAAATTATGTAATACTTTGGTCATGATTGTACATGCTTGTACTTGTTTCGTGACAATTTAGGTTATTATGCACCCTGTTGATATTAATTCTATCGTGCACTTAAACTGTACTTTAATACCGTTTATCCGTTGTCATAGTTGACCTTTCTATGACCAAGCGCTTTCTTGTGAATCGCATTTTAATTGTCCAGGAACTATTTTCCAGATTTTACTATTTTCATATAAGAACTTCTCTAAAATCATTAAGACAACGCCTCTCGAAAATTCTTAGTTAATATCGAATATTGTGACATCAATCATGTTAATTGGATTTAGATTTATCAGCTATAAAAAGAGCTGTACAAATTGTAACAGTAAGTTGAAGTTGAAGTTGAGAATTAGAGTTGAACCGTGTTCAGGGGGTTTAACTCTAGAAAGCTGTTAAATAAAAATCTTTGAAGAAGTACCTCGTCTCTACCATACATTTTGAGCTAGTCGCCCCGCAAGATCCTGTAATATTTGGCACGTGATCTGACGAAAAAAAAGCGTTTTTATGAAATCGAAATGAAATCGTGCGATAATCGCTGTAAATATTGAAGGCCGTTTGCACATGTGCAACTCTATCGAGGCGATTATAGCGCGAAAATCCCACTGCAAAATTTGCAAGTTTAAACGGGCCTTAAGAAGGCCTGTGTTAGAGGCTCGGTGAGGATGTGACTTAATTTCCGTCTTGGCTCTCCTAAAAACTCGTCCATACTTTTGACTGAATCATGATTATGTTTCAGCTGAACAGAGTGAGCTTGTGCACGTATTTTTGATAAACAAATGGCAAAAACATGCATGCACGACAGGAGGGAGGGGGTGACTCTATTGTATGCAAATGAGCCGCTCTCCAGACTCATCGCTACCACCAACAAATCAACGCTACGCTTGACTGGCTTCTAGGAAATGATCGTGTAGTCGCCATCGTCGCTCAGCTTTACCTTTACAAAAAAGCTCAAAAATGAGGTCAAGGAAGGCATTGTGGTTTAATTTATTGTGATTGTGTCTCTTTTGTATATTCTAGTGTTAGTAGACTGCAATTTTATTTTCCGATTCAAACTATTTCTTGTGATTTTTAGTCTGTTTTACTTTCTCGGGACGTTCTCGAGATCAAACGTTTTGTTCGGGACGCGCAAAATGTCTTCAGAAATACTTTATTTTCTCTAACAAAAACTAAACAGATATACTTCTAAATAGGAGGTTTTATAAAGCATTTCCTAAGCTTTCATTTGATGTATATTTTACCTCCTGACATGGTCTCGTACTTCTCATCAATCCTTTCATTTGCGGTTAGTTCATTTTCAGCCCACTTCACATGTTTACCTCTCTCATTTCTTTATCGACATTTCCTCCCCATAATAATTTTTAGATTTATTCTTATTGACGCTGTTGCATTATTTGCTTTATATTATTTTTGAGCCGAAGAACTGCAAAAAGTTAATAAGCAATATAATGAAAAGGGGAAAATGTTAACGGTATGTTTATGTATATGATTATGGAGGACCTTTGTATATAGTAAACAAAGTAATACAAACTGTTAAAACATTATCCTTTGGATGAGTTTTTACTATATTTATCATTCTTAATACACTAAATACGGAAAAGGTCATAATTATGCATGTATGTCTTTCAAATCAGTCAGTTATTGGTCATTATTTACATAATTTTGTAAGCTTCTATGATGTAGTTTGTCCCACTTGTGTTTGTAAATCGCTATAGTGCTGTAGCTTTGATAACATTTTTTATAGACATTTCGACTACAAGTATGAACAAAGAGGTCCATAATTATTTATAGTTGTTTAAACCTCGCAATTTATAGTACATGAATGAATGTCAAAAAATGATTTAAAATAAGTCACATTTTAGTGATTAGCCTGTGCAAGCATATCTTTTTGCTGGTATTGAATGCTGAGGTTATATCGTATCTTGTGTTTAAAAAGATTGATGAGACGAACCGAGCGAACAACGCCATCCAAATTTTACAATCAGAAAGATAAACATATTAGCTATACAATTTTGAACGAACAAAACCACTGTGTTCCATAGTAAGGACCATTTGCTTGTGCAAAATTGTGTCGTCAGATCGACGCCCGCCATCAATATTCAGGCACAAGAAATTACTTTTACAGATTTTCACTAGCATTCTGAGAATATTCAAAAGTTTTTTTTTACATATGACGTCATCCTCTAATGCTGCACCCCACTACCCTTACCTACTGGGGAAGATGGCCTGAATGCTTCTTTTTGTGATACGTTTTTCACATGGGCGGACCTAGAAAGTGGTGCAGGTGATGTGCATCCCCCCTACTCACCCTCTGACCTCAGAAAATCAAAAACAGATTTTCACTTACATTCTGAAATTGTTTTTTACATATGACGTCACCCCGAAATGTTGCACCCCATCCCATCCCCCCTGGTTAAAATCCTGGATCTACCTCTGTTTCATATCGTACTGACCTCTGACATTGGCTTCATGTATTAATCTTAGCATAAAACTTAATTTGGACTATCGAAGACCGCTGTACCTGATGACATGCCCTTCTATGACATCCAGGATATTTCAGTTAAATCTCACCAAATTAAAAATTTGACCAACATGAAAAACGTCGTAATGCAACTATTTTAAATCAGAAAAATAAAAAAAGAAGTTATACAGTTAAATTGTGTTGCATTTAAGAATTAATTTGCATTCAACATCTGGCATAATTTCCGGCAATTAAGGTATGTTTATATACATACTCTCTATGCCACAGGTCCCCCAAGCTGCTGAATGGAGAATATAATACGATCTCAGATGTTCTGGGGTTTTTTTAAAAGTAGTTGTTTATCAAAGCAACGATGTAAAAATATATAACAATTTGTCAGTCAGATCGAGTCAAAAATGTACATTAAAAACAAACACAATGTTAACTTGAACTACGTCAATTTTATTTTCAATCTATTTCATTTTTTTTTTTTCCTAAATGAAAAGCCTTATAATGAATACATTCCACAGTCATTTTTTAAATGTTTAGTATCCCCTTTCAGCTTGGGGGTCCTGTGTATATGCCAATCATCACTCTATCTTCAAAGTCACGGAATCAAAACAAGTCATGCAAACACAGTTCCCGGAAGAGCAACTATCACGAGATCGACTTCCCAGAAAACTGAAATTACAAAGAATTTCTTCAAGAAAAACTAATTTGTCATCATGGAATCGTGCCTAGAAAACCTTAAAAAGCAAATGCAGTGTTCTCTGTGTAATGACGCTTATAGAACCAAAACTAGTCAACTGTTTTCATGTGTTTTGTAAGCCATGTATCAAGAGAAATGCAGAAGTCATTCAGCAAGATTACATCTTCAAGTGCCCTCAGTGTTCAGCACAAACTCGGCAACACGATCTTAACGACGTCGAAGACCTACAGACCAGTCCAGTACACTCTAGAATCTTGAAAGTTTTAGAGTTTGTCGAGAATCAAAAACATTGTTCAGTTTCTTCGAGTCATCCTGAAGCATTATGGCAATGTCTAGATTGTGATCGATCGCTATGTGAAGAATGTCTTCGTTATCATTCTGAATTCACCAAGAATCACAAGGTCGTTTCACTGTCTGACTTGAGCAAAGAAAACATCGAGAAACTACTAAAAAGGGAACCATTGTGTAAAACTCACGACAATCAAAACGTGGAATTCTACTGTCAAGACTGTGATATGCTAATTTGTCTGCTCTGCTTGAAAGAACATCATCACAAACACAACACAATAGCAATGCAAGACATCATTGACATCGAAAGAGATTCTCTGTCTAAAAACCTTGAACAAATCGAGAAAATGGCTACCGACGAAAAGGAAAAGAAGCTGCAAGAAAAAATAGCCCTGAATATTAAAAGAGAAGGAGAAAATGCTAAACAACTAGTGAAAGAACTCACTGAAAAATTAGTCAAAATACTCAGGAACAATGAACAACAACTTTTGATGGAAATTCAGGAGAGCATGACGAAGGCTGAAAAAAATTTGCGTTTAATTAGTCACACTGCACAGGCCAAAGAGTACATCAAGTACTTCATGGAAAACGGTACTGCAAGTGAAATGATCGACGCCCGACAAGAAAAATCTTATCAAAACTTTACCTACGACCCGTTTGATAAAACCATCGGCGGAATAGTATTCAAACCCAATGAAGAACTTTGTGAACAAATGAAACATGGCTTGGGACTAGTACGATCACTGAAGAAGGCCGATCCAAAACAGAGCTCTGTCAAAGTTGTACCCTGTGATTTGGAGGCCACGAGGAAAGCAAAGCTGGTGGTAGAACTTAAAACGACAGAAGGAGAAGTCGCAGAAGAACGCCTTGAAAACATAACAATTAATTTTACACCAGAAGATGATGTGAAAGTAGGAGAAATACAGATGACAGATGATAGTGAGATTACAGTGGGCTTTGAACCACGTTTTGCTGGTGAGGTGACAGCAGATATTAAACTACATGGTAATCCTGTATGCAATAGTCCTTTAGTGATGCTTGTCAAGCCTCAACAAATCAAGGAAATGACTGGACATCCCAAACTCAAAGATGCATTGAATACTGGATCTAAGAACTTTACAGGTATTGCAGTGAATAAAACCAACAGTAAGATCGTTGTAGCAGATTGGACATCACACTGCATTAGAGTATTTCACATGGAGGGAGATTTGTTACTGACATATGGTAGTAAAGGCTGTGGACAGGGACAGTTGAATAACCCACAGGATGTAGCATTTCTTAATGAAACAGATTTAATCATTGTTGATAATGATAATCATAGAATATGTATAGTGAACACTACTACAGGACAACTGGTGAGAACCTTTGGTTGCCATGGCAATGGCAATGGTCAGCTTGCATACCCTGTTGGTGTTCATGTTGATCATCATTCAAACATCATGGTGTGTGACCAAAACAACAGACGTGTGCAAGTGTTTACAAAGGATGGTGACTATCTGTATCAGTTTAGTGTACCAGGGGAACCATATAGTATAGTTACACACAATGGACTGTTCTATGTCAGTGATTTAAACAATTCAGTGGTTCATGTGATTGAGATGAAAGACAACCAGTCACCCACTACATTAACCACCATTGGTGGTAAGGACTACACTGATGGTCAGCTACGGGGTTCTTGGGGTCTAGCTATTGACAATGATAACTATTTATTGGTGTGTGATTATGGTGCTCATTTGATTCACAAGTTTACATTGGATGGTTGTTTTGTAGGTCGGTCAAGTCAACTAGCCAATAATCCTCGTTACATAGCAGTATTGAATGATGGTCAAGTGATTTGTACTACAGCGGGAGGGACTGTTGTGTTTTTTGATAACTAACCTGAATATCAATAATTTAATGAATAAAGGAAAGAGGAAATGAATGAACAAAATAATTATATAAATGATTTATTAATTGACTTGTCTGAATGAGTAAATAAATCCATGTAAGAGATAAATATACCAAGAACTGAGACCCCAAGGGCTTTATAAGCCTATTGCCGACATTCGAAATATTGAAAATCTGACTTATTTCATGATTTTAAGTAGGACCGACACATTTCGAAAAACGGATTTAAAATAATCATTGTTCTCATCACAATCCATTGTTTTTACTCAGCATTATCCCAACGAATGCATAGGTCACACTTCAACAAACAGCAAACTGCATTATAAAAAATAATGCTTCTAGCTAAAAGCATTATTTTTAATAATGCAGCGAGTTCCGCCTAGCAGTCAATATAACGCAAACGAATAAGACAACGATAAGAACAATAATTATACTAGATAATCACTTCGGCATTCATGGGGGGGGACTCCGGGGATAAACGGGGATGTTCGTCAGAATTTTTCAAAAATACCCCTAAAAGATACCAAACGTTTTTTAAAAGAGCGTGGCTTCACAAGTTTTCCATCTCTAAAAGATACCAAAACAATGAGTTTCAGTGGCTTTCAACCCCTAAAAGATACCAAAAAGTGAGAATATGGCAAATATACCAAATCGTCGATTTTTACTGCTAAAAGATACGACGAGCATCCCCGATCGTTTAACCTCGGATTCCCCCCCCCCCCCCCCCCATCCTGGGCTTGCGCTTACTTAAAAGTTAACTTTCTTGCCGCGACGGTTCACGGAAAATTACACTATTTGTAAGTTAAAGCATTTAGTAACCTTAATATTGTAGCATTAAATTGAATTTCTCATTACAGTATTCAAGGACATTGTATATTAATATTTAAGACCAATATGTAGATATATTCGGGGCAATATCTGTAACCAGTGGTATCACATTCCTTACCACACAATATTCAAATTAAATATCTGGAGGTGAGAAATGATTGTCTGCAACATAGTTAATAGAGGGAGATGGTTAAGAAACCTATTGTTATGTGTCTTTGTTTCACATTTGATGTTGAACGGGTCCTGACGGTGCACAAGTTCTGACTTATTTCCATCCGAAATTGCAAAAAAGCTAATCATAAACATTGTGTACGTAATTTTGGTGAGGGATGTTTAAATATCTGTCGGAAATCTTTAACTATTAAGACTAGAAGTCAAAAGAAAGATTTCAGTCTGTTCGCTCAGCCATAGCCAGCAAGGCTAAAACAATGCTAAAACAAAAGATTGTGCACTGTCACGGTTGAAAAACCTGTACAAATTAGAGTCATAACATTAGGTTTCCTAACCATCTCCATCTATTAACTATGTCTTTAACGATTCAACTGTTGCAGAAAACAAAACACAACGAACAATGAATATATTCCAGGTTAGTTTGAACAGGGTGGACTAGCGAGCTGCAACACGTTAACCAGTGTAATGTAATGTGGTGCTTATATAGCGCATTTCACTCAGCTGATGGTGTTGTTGTAGCTGATGGTGTTGTTGTAGCTGATGTTGTTGTTGTAGCTGATGGTGTTGTTGTTGCTGATGGTGTTGTTGTAGCTGATGGTGTTGTTGTAGCTGATGGTGTCGTTGCTGTGGCTGATGGTGTTGTTGTAGCTGATGGTGTTGTTGTAGCTGATGGTGTCGTTGCTGTGGCTGATGGTGTTGTTGTAGCTGATAATGTTGTTGTTGTAGCTGATCGTGTTCTTGTTGTAGCTGATGGTGTTGTTATAGCTGATGGTGTCGTTGCTGTGGCTGATCGTACGTGTTCTTGTTGTAGCTGATGCTGTTGTTGTAGCTGATGGTGTTGTTGTAGCTGATGATGTTGTTGTAGCTGATGGTGTTGTTGTAGCTGATGGTGTTATTGCTGTAGCTGATGGTGTAGCTGTAGCTGATGGTATTGTTGTTGTAGCTGATGGTGTTGTTGTAGCTGATGGTGTCGTTGCTGTGGCTGATGGTGTTGTTGTAGCTGATGGTGTTGTTGTAACTGATGTTGTTGTTGCTGTGGCTGATGGTGTTGTTGTAGCTGATGGTGTTGTTGTAGCTGATGGTGTTGTTTTAGCTGATGGTGTTGTTGTAGCTGATGGTGTCGTTGCTGTGGCTGACGGTGTTGTTGTTGTAGCTGATGGTGTTGTTGTAGCTGATTGTGTTGTTGTTGTAGCTGATGGTGTTGTTGTTGTTGTAGCTGATGGTGTTATTGCTGTAGCTGATGGTGTAGCTGTAGCTGATGGTATTGTTGTTGTAGCTGATGGTGTTGTTGTAGCTGATGGTGTCGTTGATGTGGCTGATGGTGTTGTTGTAGCTGATGGTGTTGTTGTAGCTGATGGTGTTATTGTAGCTGATGGTGTCGTTGCTGTGGCTGATGGTGTTGTTGTAGATGATTGTGTTGTTGTAGCTGATGGTGTTGTTGCAGCTGATGCTGTTGTTGTAGCTGATGGTGTTGTTTTAGCCGATGGTGTTGTTGTAGCTGATGATGTTGTTGTAGCTGATGGTGTTGTTGTAGCTGATGGTGTCGTTGCTGTGGCTGATGGTGTTGTTGTAGCTGATGATGTTGTTGTAGCTGATGGTGTTGTTGTAGCTGATGGTGTTGTTGTAGCTGATGGTGTTGTTATAGCTGATGGTGTTGTTTTAGCTGATGGTGTTGTTGTAGCTGATGGTGTCGTTGCTGTGGCTGACGGTGTTGTTGTTGTAGCTGATGGTGTTGTTGTAGCTGATTGTGTTGTTGTTGTAGCTGATGGTGATGTTGTTGTTGTAGCTGATGGTGTTATTGCTGTAGCTGATGGTGTAGCTGTAGCTGATGGTATTGTTGTTGTAGCTGATGGTGTTGTTGTAGCTGATGGTGTCGTTGATGTGGCTGATGGTGTTGTTGTAGCTGATGGTGTTGTTGTAGCTGATGGTGTTATTGTAGCTGATTGTGTCGTTGCTGTGGCTGATGGTGTTGTTGTAGATGATGGTGTTGTTGTAGCTGATGGTGTTGTTGCAGCTGATGGTGTTGTTTTAGCCGATGGTGTTGTTGTAGCTGATGATGTTGTTGTAGCTGATGGTGTTGTTGTAGCTGATGGTGTCGTTGCTGTGGCTGATAGTGTTGTTGTAGCTGATGATGTTGTTGTAGCTGATGGTGTTGTTGTAGCTGAAGGTGTCGTTGCTGTAGCTGATGGTGTTGTTGTAGCTGATAATGTTGTTGTTGTAGCTGATCGTGTTCTTGTTGTAGCTGATGGTGTTGTTATAGCTGATGGTGTCGTTGCTGTGGCTGATAGTACGTGTTCTTGTTGTAGCTGATGGTGTTGTTGTAGCTGATGGCGTTGTTGTTGTAGCTGATGGTGTTGTTGTAGCTGATTGTGTTGTTGTTGTAGCTGATGGTGTTGTTGTTGTTGTAGCTGATGGTGTTATTGCTGTAGCTGATGGTGTAGCTGTAGCTGATGGTATTGTTGTTGTAGCTGATGGTGTTGTTGTAGCTGATGGTGTCGTTGATGTGGCTGATGGTGTTGTTGTAGCTGATGGTGTTGTTGTAGCTGATGGTGTTATTGTAGCTTATTGTGTCGTTGCTGTGGCTGATGGTGTTGTTGTAGATGATGGTGTTGTTGTAGCTGATGGTGTTGTTGCAGCTGATGGTGTTGTTTTAGCCGATGGTGTTGTTGTAGCTGATGATGTTGTTGTAGCTGATGGTGTTATTGTAGCTGATTGTGTCGTTGCTGTGGCTGATGGTGTTGTTGTAGATGATGGTGTTGTTGTAGCTGATGGTGTTGTTGCAGCTGATGGTGTTGTTTTAGCCGATGGTGTTGTTGTAGCTGATGATGTTGTTGTAGCTGATGGTGTTGTTGTAGCTGATGGTGTCGTTGCTGTGGCTGATAGTGTTGTTGTAGCTGATGATGTTGTTGTAGCTGATGGTGTTGTTGTAGCTGAAGGTGTCGTTGCTGTAGCTGATGGTGTTGTTGTAGCTGATAATGTTGTTGTTGTAGCTGATCGTGTTCTTGTTGTAGCTGATGGTGTTGTTATAGCTGATGGTGTCGTTGCTGTGGCTGATCGTACGTGTTCTTGTTGTAGCTGATGGTGTTGTTGTAGCTGATGGCGTTGTTGTTGTAGCTGATGGTGCTGTTGTAGATAATGGTGTTGTTGTAGTTGGTGGTGTTGATGTTGTGGTTGTTGTAAGTAGCGTTGTTGGTGTTGTTTTGAGTATAACCAACATTATCATTACAGCCTGTTAGAAATGTTGTTCAGTGTGTCAGGATTCTGCGAGTAATCACCTCGTACGTACTATCTCATCGTTTTATTTTAGACTGAATAAATGAATTGTACTTAACATATTATATAAGCATTTATCACGAGACTATCTAGCGGGGTTACGCATCACAGAGTATAATACAATACAATAAAATAAATTAACATTCTCTTACATCCTCCCCCGCCAAAAGTGAATAACAAAAAAAACAAAAAAAACATTTTTCTCTCTTGTGCTAGTGATATACATGTTCACTAACGTTTCAATAATTATTCAGTGTCCATTGATTGTTCATAATAATTCATAATAAATCATGATATATAGTTCATTTTGTCAGTTTGAGTTCATCTGTTACATTTAATTCTAATGGGAACAGTTTCTGTACTGGTCTTCTAAGTACATTTCCTTGTGTCTTTACAAAGGCTCCTCTTATCTGTCCATCTCTTCCTGTAATGGTACTTTGAACTTTACCCAATTTCCAAAGCGATCTAGCTCGATTGTCATCATGAATAATAACTATATCACCTTCAGAAATGTTCGTTGTTTCCTTATTTGATTTTCTTGATGACTGGCGATGAGTGTTCCTCAATTCCAGTAAGTATTCCTTAGACCACCGTTTCCAAAAATGATCTTTAATCTGTTGGGTGTGTTTTGCTCTCTTGATCAAGTCTTGCTGGGTACTTGAGTAACTTTCATTCTTCTTCATACTAGCTTCAGAGGGTAGAGACAGTATTCTTCTTCCATAGATCAGGTGGGATGGCGTCAGTGGTTCTTCGATGTCATCACATGATACATATGATAATGGTCTTGAGTTAAGTACTGCTTCGACTTCAGTTAGTACTGTTGATAACTCTTCATAGGTGACACAAGCATTTCCTAGGGTCTTCTTCATACATCTCTTCATTGACTTTATCATACGCTCGTAGAAACCTCCCCACCAGGGTGCTTTCTCCAAGATAAATGACCATTTGACGTTGTGCTGTAGAAGATGATTCTGAACTTCTGGAATATCTAGCAGTCTGCTCAATCTCTTTGATGCTGACTTGAATGTCTTTGCGTTGTCTGATATTACCATCTTCGGGATTCCTCTTCTGGCTGTAAATCTTCTGAAATTCTGTAGAAAGGCTTCCGTCGTTAGACTTGTTACTAAATCCAAGTGTACCCCTCGTGTAACACAGCACGTGTATAGTGATATCCACACCTTGTAAATGTCGTTGCTTGTCACAGATTTAACATTCAAGGGTCCTGCAAAGTCTATTCCTACATTTGCAAATGGCAGGTCTTCTTTTACACGATATTCAGGCAAGGAAGGTGAGACGGGTGCATCATAAGGTTTTCCTTCGTACTTCTTACAGATGGTACAGCTATGTACAAGCTTACGTACAAACTGTCGTCCTTTCACTATCCAATAGTTGGCTCGCAATTCAGTCAGAGTTTCTTTAGTTCCGTTGTGTTTCACACGTTTGTGGCAATCTCTAACAATCAGTGTTGTAACGTGATGCGTGGATTCTAAGATAATTGGTTTCTTTGTGTCATCTGGAAGTTGAGCATGCTCCAGTCGTCCACCACATCTCAATAGACCTTGATCATCTTCAAATATGTCAAATTCACGTTTCCATGTTAAGAACTTTGGATTCTTTACAAGTGTTTTCTGTACGTCTTTCAGCCACATCTGTCTTGCCTTCTGGTAATCGTTTGAAAAGGTCAGATCTTGTGTTGTGTCTTTAGAAATTGCTGCCTTCAGTTTTCTTATGAATAACAAAACATAAGCAGTGACTTTAAGTAATCGTCCTAAATTGCTGAAGGACTCACAAGGTATCATATCATTGATGTAACAGTCATTATTTGATACACAAGTCATGACGTGTGTTTCATTCATCTCTGGGTGAGGATCGATGGCTGCTAAATCAATTACATCTTCTTCGCTTATGCTGGTGACTTCCCTGTCTTTACCGCACACAAGAGGCTTTGGTCCACTTGTCCAGAGTTCACATGTGGTTAGCTTTGATGACTTGATGCCCCTAGATGGAATGTCTGCTGGGTTTTCAGCACTCATACAGTGGTTCCATGCTTCAGGAGGGATTACCTTTCGTACTTCAGAGAGACATCTTTCCACGAACTGGTTGCGAATTTTGTTAACTCCGATAATCCAATAATAAACAACCTTGGAGTCTGTCCAACAGGTTGGAGAAGATAGTGTTAACACAGATGATAAGGCCTTGGTGATGCTATCAATAAGCCTTGTCAAGATGAGAGCAGACATCAATTCTAGTTTAGGTATTGTCATCTTCTTGATAGGACATACTCTTGTTTTTGAAGACAGGAATCTCAGTTGTACTTCACCATTTGTCTCGATCTTTAGGTAGACTACTGCTGCGTATGCCTTTTCGGATGCGTCACAGAATCCTTGGAGGCTGTATGATGTAACTTGACTTTCATCAATATCTTCTAGTAGAAATCTCTGGATCTTGATCTCTTTGGTAGTTTCTAAATCATCGATTATGCTTGTCCAGGAATCTTTAATAGGACCTTCTACTTCATCATCCCAGTCGAGTTGTAACTTGCAGAGATCTTGAAAGAGCAACTTCATTTGTACAGTAATTGGTGAGATAAATCCAAGTGGATCATAGAACCTCGAGGCGACGCTGATTATGTTTCTCTTGGTAGGTTGAAGAGCTTTGGCGCTTGCTACTATTCTCTCGAAATTGAATACAAGTACATCGTGACTAACGTCCCATTGGACTCCCAATACCTTATGCAAATCAGTTGGAACATCGTTGTTGATTGACTGTCCTTCATTTTCTTTAATCTTCTTCATCAGACTTGAGGAGTTAGAAGTGAACTTTCTCAGGTTGAATCCGCCTTCAAGTAAGCGCTGCTTTGAGTTTTGATACAGCTTGTAAACTTCTTCTTCATCCTTGCCGCCATATGTTACGTCGTCAACATACAGTGATTGTAGAACTGTTTCCACAAACCTTGGATCTTCATCTCTGTATCTCTCTACATGATGTAACAGTGTTGCGTTGAGCAGAAATGGACTCGATGTCACACCAAAGACAACTCTTGTGAAACGATAGACAATCAAGTTCGGTTCCTTGTTATATATATCATCAAACCACAAAAATCGCAATGCATCTCTATCACGTTCATCAACAGCTACCATCAGGAATGCCTTCTCAATATCTCCAATTAAGGCGACTTTATAGATTCTAAATCTCAATAGAATGTCAACAATGTTCTTTGTAAGATTAGGTCCTGGGTGCAGACAATCATTCAGTGATGGACCTTGCTTTGACTTTGCTGACGCATCATAAACAACTCGTACTTTCGTGGTTTCTCTTTCTTTCTTAATAACAGGATGATGAGGAAGGTAATGGCAATTCTTTATTTCATCACTGTTCTGTTCAGGAGACTGGACTCTTTCGATGACACCTTTAGATAATTGATCTTTGATAACGTCATCATACTCTTTCAAAACTTCTGGATTCTTTCTTAACCTTTCAATCAAAGACTGTAGACGGTTTACACATAGATTGTAGTTATTAGGTAGAGGTGGGTGGAACTCTTTCCATGGTAGACGTACTGTATATTTTCCATCAGTAAATGTTACAGATTCCTCGAACTTCTCTTGTACACATTCTGTTGGATGACTAACACCAAGAGACTCAACTTCCCAGAATCGCCGTAATTCCTTAGACACATCATTGGTACTTACAGACAATAGATTGATACTTGATGAACTGTTTTGGAAGGTTTTCACTGGACCAGAGAGTATCCATCCGAATATGGTGCGTAAAGCTGTTGGTTCATCTTCATTGCCTCGTATAACTTCGCCCGTGACAATCTTCCAGTAGTGGTCGGATCCTATCAGTACATCGATTACGCCGTCGTCTTCGTCTACAGAGTCTGCAAGCGGCAATCCTGACAGATGTGGGTAGTTCTGTTGTGCAATTTTGATAGCTTGATGATTAAGCTGTGAACAAATATCGGGTACGGTCAAGGCAGTTAACTTCAGGTTAGATTCGTTGTTGTAAAGACAAAGTTCAACAAGTTCACATGCTCTTAAATTATCAGCGTTCGATCCAAAGGTTTTGATGATAATCTGTTCAGTTCCTATTGAAGGTAACTGTAGGTCATTCTTTAGTCTTGAGGTTACGTAGGTCCTTTGACTTCCAGTGTCTAGTATGACACGTGCTGTTAAATGGCGTCCGACGTTATCTGGGCTACATATCTTTATCTTTGCTGTTTGGAGTAGGACGGACGTTTTTGCATCAACAAACATATTTACAGACGGCGACCTTGAAGTGAAGCATGCTGCTTGCGGAGTGGACGATGTCTGTTGTGAATTGGAACTTCCCGTGTATGTAGTGAGGCTAGACGCGCCTTGTTGAGGATTTGAAGCCATTCCGTGTGGAGTAAATAAAGGTGAATGTTGACGAAGGTTAGAAGCTGCAAATTGCTGAGTACTTCCAGTATATGTAGAATGGTTAGCTTCATGTGGCTTAGGTTGACTGTACGACGACCTCATTGGCTCTACTTGTTTTGGCGGGAACTCTGTGGATTCTTCGGAGCAAATGCTCACGTGATGTCTTCTGGCACAGTTGAAACATTTAATTCTCGATTTACAATCCTTGCTCATGTGGTTTTTTCTCAGGCAAACAAAACAACGACCTTGTTTTCTGAGAATGTCCTTTCTTGACGTTGCTGTAGTAAAGACGTTACAATTCTTGGATATATGCGAAGGAGATCTACAATAGGTGCAGTTAGAAGTTGATTCACCTTCGTTCACGATAAACGTTGCAGCTGTCGGTACGTTCTTGTTAATTGATGGTCGAAAATTTGTTGGCCTTGAAAAATGAGCATTATTGTTAAACGACATTGCTTGCGGCTTCATAGTTACATTATTGGCTCGCTCACGCGCTTGCAATTCCGCTTGAAACAATTTAAGCATAACATCAATATCCCAATTATCAACTTCTAAGTTCCTAGTTAGAATTAATCTAAGTTCTTGCGGTATCTTTCCCATAATAATTGACATCAATAAATTTCCGTAAGAGTCTGATGCAATGTCTAATGTTGTTAATCCACGAACATGAATTTCAATATTGTCGTATAATTGACGCAAATGTTTCAAATCATTGGCATTAGTTACTGCAGGTAAATTCAAAAGTGCATCCATGTGATTGTTTATAATACATTGTTTGTTGCCAAATCGATCGTTCAAAATTTCAACAGCTTGAGTGTAATTTGCTGCAGTAATTCTTAATCCAGAAATTGCGTTTTCTGCAGCGCCTTCTAGTAGTGAATAAAGATAATTGAACTTCTCAACGGTAGACAGGTTATTGTTTTCATGAATTGCAGAGGAAAAACAATCCCAAAATTCTGGCCATTTGGTAATTTCGCCGTTAAATTTCTTCAGATTTAGTTTAGGTAAATGTATAGAAGGTCCACTTACCATTTTTGGCCCATTCAATTCAACGTCATTCTTACTTTTATTTAGACTCTTCGAACTCAGCACATCATCAATCCAAATAAGCATCTCTTGGCCTGATTCTTGCACGTTATCAGCTTGCAGGATATCATTTTCTATCGCTTCAGTTGAGGAGAGAAGGCTTAGAACTTCTTCATCTAGCTGGCCAAGTACTTTCAACTTCGCTTCTATCAAGACTTTCTTTCGCTTTATCGTAGGAATTACATCTACTTCTTCGTCACCGTTCGCTGCGTTGTTTAGAATTTCACTTGTTTCTTTAAGAAGCTTTGTTAAATTAGCTCGGTGACCACCTCGTATGTTCATCTTCCTTTTCAGCTCTTCAGACATTATTCTTTCTATAAATCTTCTAGAGTCGTAATTACTCGCATCCGGCTCGAAGGACCATGTTAGAAATGTTGTTCAGTGTGTCAGGATTCTGCGAGTAATCACCTCGTACGTACTATCTCATCGTTTTATTTTAGACTGAATAAATGAATTGTACTTAACATATTATATAAGCATTTATCACGAGACTATCTAGCGGGGTTACGCATCACAGAGTATAATACAATACAATAAAATAAATTAACATTCTCTTACACAGCCATGCAGCTTCTTAGATTACTTGACTGACCCATAATTTGCAGCTTACTCAAGAACACGCTGTACCTCTCAGAAAAATTGAGGAGATGAAAATGATTATATCCATCACGTAAAAGGCGGAAAATTAGATAACGTAAATAATACACATTATAGAGCTTGAGCATCACGTTTTTTATATTTTTGTAAGGAATATCATGTGACCGTGGAGTGGCGTGGCAATAGTTGATTTTAACCCTTAAAAATATATATCAACTCAAATACAAACAATTGCATATAATGGGCGTAAAATCGAGACTTTGATTTTGAATCTCCGTGAATACCCTAAAAGGCACCAAATTTAGGTGTTGTTGTTGTAGCTGATGGTGTTGTTGTAGCTGATGGTGTTGTTGCAGCTGATGGTGTTGCTGTAGCTGATGGTGTTGTTGTAGCTGATGGTGTTATTGTAGCTGATGGTGTTGTTCTTGTAGCTGATGGTGTTGTTGTAGCTGATGGTGTTGTTGCAGCTGATGGTGTTGCTGTAGCTGATGGTGTTGTTGTAGCTGATGGTGTTATTGTAGCTGATGGTGTTGTTATAGCTGATGGTGTTGTTGCAGCTGATGGTGTCGTTGTAGCTGATGGTGTCGTTGCTGTGGCTGATGGTGTTGTTGTAGCTGATGGTGTTGTTTTAGCTGATGGTGTTGTTGTTGTAGCTGATGGTGTTGTTGTAGCTGATGGTGTCGCTGCTGTGGCTGATGGTGTTGTTGTAGCTGATGATGTTGTTGTAGCTGATGGTGTTGTTGTAGCTGAAGGTGTCGTTGTAGCTGATGGTGTTGTTGTAGCTGACAGTGTTGTTGTTGTAGCTGATGGTGTCGTTGCTGTGGCTGATGGTGTTGTTGTAGCTGATGATGTTGTTGTAGCTGATGGTGTTGTTGTAGCTGAAGGTGTCGTTGTAGCTGATGGTGTTGTTGTAGCTGACGGTGTTGTTGTTGTAGCTGATGGTGTTGTTGTAGCTGATTGTGTTGTTGTTGTAGCTGATGGTGTTGTTGTTGTTGTAGCTGATGGTGTTATTGCTGTAGCTGATGGTGTAGCTGTAGCTGATGGTATTGTTGTTGTAGCTGATGGTGTTGTTGTAGCTGATGGTGTTGTTGTAGCTGATGGTGTTGTTGTAGGTGATGGTGTTGTTGTATAATCGCGTATAATCGCACAAAATTGCCTGAAATGGCCTTAAAATCACCACAAATTTACAGTAGTGCAAGCATTTTATTAACTCTATATCAATACGAAAATGTGAGATTATACTCAAAGAGTACTGAAAATTTTGTTCCAAATTTGTATGTAATCGTGCGATGTCGTCTAAAATCGCTCATTTTGAGATCTTTTGAGGTTACTTTTTGGAAAATTTTGCTCAAATCGCCTATAATTGCCTTTAGGTCCCGGAGTAGGCCTTTGGAAGAATTATAATATTGTTGTCAATTTTATTATACTTGCTTTGATTAAGGAATTGTACTGTCAGTTATCTTATCTTTCTCCAGTCTCAGCCGTCATTGCTAACTTGTACATGAAAGTGTTTGAAGTAGAGGCCCTCGAGGCTTGTAACGGCTGACATCAAACCAAGAGTGTGGAAACGTTATGTTTACGACGGTTTTGTTATAACGGAACGAACCAACACAGATGTGCTACTTCAGTAACTTAACAACCAACAACCCAGTATCAAGTTCACAATGGAGATTGAGAATGAAAACAAGATCGCTTTCTTGGACACCTTAGTACACAGGGAACCCAATGGTCACCTTAACACCGACGTATACCGTAAGACCACCCACACTGATCAATATCTCGCGTATGACTCACACCACCCCCAGTCTGTAAAACGCGGTGTGGTTAAATGTTTGCATGACAGAGCTAAAAACATTATTACTAGACCTAACGCTACGGTAAACGAAAAACAACGTCTCACATCGGCTTTAATTTCTAACGGTTATCCTGGTTCTTTTTTGCAGAAAGTTACAAAACCGACCAGCTATAAAGAAAGAACCCACCAACTACAAGTCTTTCGCAGTACATGTACTACCCTACATAGAGGGCGTTTCACAGACGCTACGTCGACGCTTGCAAGACCATGACATGAAGACAGTTTTCAAGTCCGACACGACTCTACGTAGCCAGCTAGTCCGACCAAAAGACCCCGTTCCCAAGCATAGGAAGGACGGCGTAGTTTACAAGATCACTTGCAGCGAATGTAACCTAGTCTATGTCGGGGGGACTAAAAGACCACTTGAAGAGAGAATCAAGGAACACAGCAGCGATGTCCGATTCGCTAGAACTGAAACGTCAGCTGTAGTAAAACAGCCACTAAGACAGGCCATTGTCCTGACTGGCAAAAGATCGAATGTGTCGACTAAGACCAACATTGGTATTCAAGTTGCGTCAAGGAGGCCATACAGATCTGACTCCATCCCGCTCTATTAACTCTGCTTTAACAGAGATAGCGGCATTGAAATCCCAGAGGCATACATTCGCACCATCAAAATGCACTCTCATGGGAATAGACGAGTATAAAGTGTTGCGTCATCCCATTCTACGCATTTCGCCTGATGATGACTGGCTGAATGCAGGCGAAACGTCGCGTTTTTTACAACAAGACTAACATCGTAAGACAAATGATAAATAACTTTTTATATATTTATATCTTATCTTTGTTATTCTATTATCTGGGAACTGATCATGAGTCACAAACAGATCCATAAATACGCCTAGTCACACACAATACATTTCCCATCGGTTGGTTCTTTCACATCTTTGGGTCGTTTCTTCATTTAGTTTTTCCTTTCTTTATATGATCTTTCTATCTTAAGCTCAATCTATACCGGCTTTTATTTCTTTGTTTCTATATTTCGTTTTCACTCCTTTTGCTACATGTTTTTTTTCTTTTTTTATGCATCTTTTCAATATTTCCATTTAATGTGTATTTTCGTTTTTTGGTAACCAGTTTCTTTGTCTACATAGGGATAAAAATGTTTGAAAGTTTATATATAGAGTGCAAGCATCAACGATCTGAAAATTAATTTTGATATGATGCAAACAAGCAGTATCAATGTAAACTATCAACAAAAATATATAAATTTATATGAGTGGGATAACTTCAGTTTTCCCTACCTATGAGGGGGGATTGACACAATGTTATGATGCTGAATGGAGAATCTGTAACGTTCAATTTTACGACGTCTAGAAAAAATCCTCCACTCCCCCCACACCCCAGGCGATAAATAATGACCGGTCATAAACAAAAAAATAAATTCTTAATGTATTGAAATAGGTTAAAAAGGCCGAGAATGTTCATGCAAATTAAACATAGCTTAAGACCCAGCTAATAGGTCGAATTCCACATGCGTCGCATACAATTCAAACAATCGATAATTAGACGGTCTTCTTTGCCAACGCAGGTGAAATCCGACTTATAAACTACACTAAGTTTCAAAATTGTTGGGACATTGTAATGAAGTCTCGCGTTGAAACTACCACACACCCTCACTCCAAATCAGTATTGTTTGGCACTTTTTCTTTCATACTCTGTGAAATTGTGAAAATGAGCAACGAAAACCACAAAATCTATTAGCAGCGAGAAAAACAAAAGAACGTCCCAACTAATTTTGAGCCTTAGTGTAGATCTAAGAAACCAATTAAACCACAAAGCACACTCACCATTATCTTAAAATGAGGCAGACTTCTGCATTACTGAGCGTCTATATATAAAATGAATAGAAAAGATGATTCAAAGAAACCCAGCTGGATTCCACTAATGATTATAGGGGCAACTTCAACAGCTAGAAAACTAATTGTACCAAATAGCCTGACAAGTTGTGCATTGAGGGACCGGGGAGCGTACAGGGTTAATAAATGGTGCTATCATAGAACTGTATTTTTGTATGTGTAATTGATTTGAATTGTGATCTTTTTTGAATGCAACATTTTTTTTCTCAATTAGACATTGAATGTGTTGAGGTATAAATTTGTTTACAAATTCTGAACTGCCGACTGCATGCAAGCTTGTCATCTTCAATCTAAAAAAAAATAAGCTAAATTAACGTAACAAATGATTCAAACACACATTTTATGGCTTGACTAGTGCTTCCTATTCAGTTTGGTGCACAGCTTCATCCAGCCGTTAATTGGATGGATATAAGAAGTAGTGAACAAATGGCCTATAATTGTTGACAGACTACCTTACTCTCACTCATATTTCGCTAGTATATTAATCAAATTTTGCGATTACAACAAGTAAAAAATAAACTTAAGCAATTCAAGATTGCAGGAAAATTAAAATGTAAAATGATTTTAATGATTTTATGGCTGTTGACTCGATAGTTGATACTTTTTCAACAGCCATGCCCACTAATATGTCCCTTCATTTTCTATATTCAAATAAATCTTAGTTATAACTATAAATGTTATTTAGATTAGTTTAATTGTAACTTGTAACTTTGTGTGCAAATAAAATTGAATTGAATTGAATTAAAATCGTTGTTCCATTAAAAGACCAACTTACGCATTTTTGTAATTAATTTATTTTTTAATTTGGATTTCCTCTCAAATTCGCAAAATTCAGAATTACATGAACCAACCATTTCTTTCATCATGGCCCACATCAACAAACAAAGGACAAAGGACTATCTTTTGGGATTACATGAACTCTGCATCTCATCTTCTCTCGCAATACACTCATGCTAAAAATACCATTTACACTAGATTGTGCAAATGTGGGTTGTAGTTTGAAGAAAGTGTGAAAAGTGGACGTTTTTACAGAAACAATGATAGGCATTCTGTTTGCAAAAAAAGTATATCACGCAACGACACAGTAATTCACGTCAACCCTTTTTGGCAGGGGCCGCGGAGGGGGAGAGGCTGGGGGCGCTTTAGCCCCCCCCCCCCCTCCCCCGATTTTTTCACCGTAATTATATTTAAAACAAACACACATTTTCATGATCTCGTTTTTTCATCTTTTTATAGATCCATTAAAATAAAAAATGTGCTGGCGCCCGATAGACGTATAAAACCATTTATACATCGATTACGACATCTTTTATTTAATTTCATAACGGAGACCACAAAATTGATGGCCAGCTTGTTATTCCCCCACCCTGCGAGCCGCTCCGCGGCCACTGTTTGGTCGTGATTGTATTGCGCCATTTCGCTGTGGTCTTCAATGCTTTGGTTGGAACTGTTCTACCTCAACTTCCTTAATTCTTTTGAATTTCGACAACTCTATCCTAGCATAAAAATGATGTACACTAACCGGCTTTCATATATAGAAAAGAGAACTCGAATTAAGCTAAACTATTTATAATGGTGTGTAGTGTGCACCCCAGATGTATTTCCCATCATTCCACTGGTTAATGCAATTTCCGATCGACAATCGCCTTGTACTAAATACTTCACAGGGCCGACCCTCCCTACCCCTGGAGTTCAGTAATTCTAAAACGGATTTTCACTAGCATTCTGAATTTTTTTTACATATGACGTCATCCTCAAATGCTGCACCCCACTACCCTTCCCTACTGGGGAAGATGGTACTTAATCCTACTTTTTGTGATACTTTTTTCACAGAAAGTGATGCAGGTGATGCGCATCCTCCCCCCCCCCCCCCTCCTACTCACCCTCTGACCTCAGAAAATCAAAAACAGATTTTCACTTACATTCTGAAAAATTTCTTTTACATATGACGTCACCCCAAAATGTTGCACCCATCCACTCCCCCTGGTTAAATAAAATCCTGGATCTGCCTCTGTTCCATATCATACTGACCTATGACATTGGCTTCTTAGCATAAAACTTGGATTAAATTGCTTGAATTTGGATTTTCGAAGACCGCTGTACCTGATGCACAGATAATTGAGGGCCACTTGATGTGTACCAAGAATCTTCTGTTGTTGTATAGTAGTACTTTTTCAGCAGCGGTGCTCTGTGGTTGGGTCCCTCACGTACAACTAGGTCCTCTCTGTACTTGATATTGCGGTGCTCTGTGGTTGGGTCCATCACGTACAACTATTGATAACATGACCCGAACTAAATAGTTAATCGTGTAGAGTAGATATACTGACGCTACTGATAACATGACCCGAACTAAATAGTTAATCGTGTAGAGTAGATATACTGACGCTACTGATAACATGACCCGAACTCCCTGTACCACAATCTTCGAGAAAACACTCGGTTCATTTTGTCATTTGTACACACTTTTAACCCTTGTATGACATCTAGGATATTGCAGTATCCCCTGCATATCAAAGCTTTTTTTGCATTCACACACTTGCCGGGCCCGATAACAATTTATAACAGCAAAATGGAAACAAGGGAAAGATGTTAGTAATTTGAGAATTCTTTTAAATTGAATTAAGCGTGGGAATATTTTACTATGTCCAGGATTGCAGCTTTAAAAAAATTATTTACCCTTCTGCAATTTTATTTTGCTTCAGTTTTTTTAAAAAAACTTTCTTACTATTCTTTATTATTATAGTTGAAACAAATTAAAAAATTTAACTAACATGTAAAACGTCGTAATGGAACTATCTTAAATACGAAAAATAAAAAGGAAGTTATACAGTATAATAGTGACAATTGTGTTGCATTTAAGAATTAATTTGCATTGAACATCTGGCATTTTTTTCGGCAATTATGTTATTTTTTTTAACGAGTTTTTATACATACTCTCTATGCCACAGGGCCCCCAAGCTGATGAACGGAGAATATAATACGATCTCAGATGTTCTGGAGGTTTTTTTAAAGTAGTTGTACTTGTTGACAAAAGCAACGATGAAAAATATATTACAATTTCTCAGATCGCGCCCAAAATGCACATTAAAAACAAACACAATGTGAACTTGAACTTTGTTAATTTTATTTTCAGTCTGCTTGATTTTTTCCCTAAAAAAGCCATCTAAAGGATTCATTCCTCAGTCATTTTGTGAATGTTTATTATCCCCTTTCAGCTTGGGGGTCCTGTGTATATGCCAATCATTTTTTTGTCACGCTATCAAAACCAGTCACGCGAACACAGTTCCCATAAGAGATTGAGCAAACATCACGAGATCGACTTCCCCGAAAACTGCAATTACAAAGAATTTCTTTTAGAAATAACAACTTGTCATCATGGAATCGCATGTAGAAAACCTGAAAAAGCAAATGCAATGTTGTCTATGTAATGACACGCTTATAGAACCAAAACTAGTCGACTGTTTTCATGTGTTTTGTAAGCTATGTATCAAGAGAAATGCAGAAGTCGATCAGCAAGACAATTCCATCTTCAAGTGCCCTCAGTGTGACTCCAAAACCCTGCTACAAGATCTAAACGACGTCGAAGACCTTCAGACCAGTCCAATACACTCGAGAATCTTGAAAGTTTTAGAGTTTGTTGAGAATCAAAAGATTTGTTCAGTTTCTTCGAGTCATCCTGAAGCATTATGGCAATGTCTAGATTGTGATCGATCCCTGTGTGAAGAATGTCTTCGTTATCATTCTGAATTCACCAACAGTCACCAAGTCGTTTCATTGTCTGACCTGAGCAAAGAAAACATCGAGAAACTGTTAAAAAAGGAACCATTGTGTGAAACTCACGACAATCAAAACGTGGAATTCTACTGTCAAGACTGTGATATGCTAATTTGTCTGCTCTGCTTGAAAGAACATCGTCACATCCAAAAGACAATAGCAATGCAAGACATCATTGACATCGAAAGAGATTCTCTGTCTAAAAACCTTGAACAAATCGATAAGGCCACTACCGACAAAAAGGAAAAGAAGCTGCAAGAACAAATAGCCCTGAATATTAAAAGAGATGGACAAAATGCTAAACAACTAGTGAAAGAACTCACTGAAAAATTAGTGAAAATACTCAGGAACAATGAACAACAACTATTAAAGGAAATTCAGGAGAGCATAACGAAGGCTGAAAAAAATTTGCGTTTAATTAGTCACACTGCACAGGCCAAAGAGTACATCAATTACTTCATAGAAAACGGTACGGCAAGTGAAATGATCGACGCCCGACAAGAAAAATCTTATCAAAACTTTAGCTACGACCCGTTTGATAAAACCATCGGCGGAATAGAATTCAAACCTAATGAAGAACTTTGTGAACAAGTCAAACATGGCTTGGGACTAGTACGATCACTGAAGAAGGCCGATCCAATACAGAGCTCTGTCAAAGTTTTACCCTGTGATTTGGAGGCCACGAGGAAAGCAAAGCTGGTGGTAGAACTTAAAACAACAGAAGGAGAAGTCGCAGAAGAACGCCTTGAAAACATAACAATTAATTTTACACCAGAAGATGATGTGAAATTAGAAGAAATACAGATGACAGATGATAGTGAGATTACAGTGGACTTTATACCACGTGTTGCTGGTCAGTTGACAGCAGATATTAAACTACATGGTAATCCTGTATGCAATAGTCCTTTAGTGATGCTTGTCAAGCCTCAACAAATCATGGAAATGACTGGACATTTCATACTCAAAGATGCATTGAATACTGGATCTAAGGACTTTACAGGTGTTGCAGTGAATAAAACAAACAGTAAGATAGCTGTGGCAGATTGTCAGTCACAATGCATTAGAGTGTTCAGCATGGAGGGAGATTTGTTACTGACATATGGTAGTAAAGGCAGGGGATGGGGTCAGTTGAATAACCCACAGGGTGTAGCATTTCTTAATGAAACAGATTTAATCATTGTTGATAATGGTAATCATAGAATATGTATAGTGAACACTACTACAGGACAACTGGTGAGAACCTTTGGTTGTCATGGCAAGGGTAATGGTCAGCTTGAATACCCTGTTGATGCCCATGTTGATGATGATTCAAACATCATGGTATGTGACAATGGCAACAGACGTGTGCAAGTGTTTACAAAGGATGGTGACTATCTGTTTCAGTTTAGTGTACCAGGGAGACCATATAGTATAGTTACACACAATGGACTGTTCTATGTCAGTGTTTGGGACATGTCAGTGGTTCATGTGATTGAGATGAAAGACAACCAGTCACAGACTACAGTAACCACCATTAGTGGTAAGGACTACACTGATGGTCAACTAAAGAGGCCGTATGGTCTAGCTATTGACAATGATAACTATTTATTGGTGTGTGATGATGACGCTTGTTTGATCCACAAGTTTACATTGGATGGTTGTTATGTAGGTCGGTCAAGTCAACTAGCCAATAATCCTCGTTACATAGCAGTATTGAATGATGGTCACTTGATTTGTACTACACGGGAAGGGGATGTTGTGTTTTTTGATATCTGACCTGAATATCAATAATTGAATGAATAAAGGAAAGAGGGAATGAATGAACTAAATATATAAATGATTTATTAATTGACTTGTCTGAATGATTTAATGAATCTATGCAAGGGATAAATATACCGATGAACGGAGACCCTCTAGGGCTATATAAGCTTAATGCCGACGTTCGAAATATTAATCTGATTTTAATATTTTTCGTTTGCAACCACATGATAATTCAGGCAAAATGTTTTATTTTAAATCCTACTGAAAAACTACATTCATAACCTTTGAGAGCATTCAAACCAATGTAATTCAGCTAAATTTGAAGCTTCCAGAGCAAATAGTTACCGAACTATTGACGATCAAAGATTATTATTATTTGGTAAAAATGTATGGCGTCGCCATGTTGGATGATGACTTATATCATCCAAAATGGCGGATAGAACTTTAGTGGTCTAAAAATAAGGCAAATTCAGTATTTTAGATCAGTTTTCGGGTTGCTTACTTGAATTTAATCACCAGGAGTCTATATGACAAAGTCTCATAACAGAGATGAATTTATCACGATATTTATCCTTCGATTCGAATTACGCTATCCCGTTGCGTGACATAATTTAGAACTAAATATCTCACAAATGAACAACATTTTTGGATAGTCGTTAGCTATAACATACACAGGCAGCCCAAGCTCATTATCTGTCAATATTTATAAAAATCATTTCAGTGTTAAACTTGAAATAAATTAAGAATACAAATCAAGGTCATCAAAGAAGTCTCAATAAATACAAAAAAAAGCCTTTCTTCAGGCTTTTTGTATTCTTAATTTATTTCAAGTTTAACACTGAAATGATTTTTATAAATATTGACAGATAATGAGCTTGGGCTGCCTGTGTAACATATAGCGGGTATGATTAAAAACTAGACGCTAATATAGCGTGAAGTCGGGCTAGCAGGCGAAGGAAAAATTGCGAAATTCCTGCTTTTATTCATTATTCATATTCATACATGTAAGTTGTTTAATTGGGATTCTGCCTGGTTCTCGATCACGTTGAAGTACAGCACGCGTGCTTTGTTTATAACACATTCTACTGCACATTCAGAAGCAAAAAACTTTGCATATCGAGACCTCAGACATTGTTTTGACATATAACTTTTATTAATTGTATTTACATCAACAGACAGTTGTACAGCTTTTTCAAACAAATTACAATTCTTTTCTAACCACATAAACAAATTGTTCAACGACTCCTGTATTCTTACACTTATACAAACCCGAGCAAGATCAGACTAGCGACTACAGACAGGCTAAATAAAATCGCCTTTTTATTTAAAACAGTATTAGGAAAATATTTCCATTCAATAGGCTAAATGAGCTTACAATAAGTAAAAGACAAGTAAATAAAAGAAAAAAGTTTGTTATTTTGGTGTCTTCATGACTTACATAATACCGTAGGTTGCTTTTTTCCAATATGGCGGACGTCTTCGAGGTCATTTCTTGTCTCAGTTCGACCTTGATCTCATCACATGATACCTTGCTCCTTTCCACATCTTGTGAGGACTTCACTTCAGTATAGTTCGTTTTGTCACTGTCATTTGTATTGTCATTTGTGATATTTTTGCATAGATCATCAACGATCAGGTGTGAACTAGTTACTCGTTTTAGCATGACTAGTGTGACTAGGCAACGTGACATGGTTTATAAAAGCTTTATTTGGGTTCCCTGTGGTCGAGTTCCTAAAGCATTATGGGGGACTATACACGACGTTGCCAGATAGATAGATAGATAGATTGAAGAAAAGGTAGAACTTAAGTCGGGCAGCCTAGCCCGACTAATGAACTTGTCATACTTTTGATGACGTCACTTGAAAACGAAGAATAGCATGTTTTTGAGTAGGACTGACACATTTCGAAAAACTTATTTAGGATAACGACTAACGCAAAAATTCATGTAAGTCAAGATGACTCCGAAACGTCAAATTCTTGCGTTAGTCTTAATTCGAAATAATTTATGAATTACAGAGGTTTTCAAACAAAGTTCTTTTATTATTCCTGATTTTGCTTATGCAATCGGGCTCATTAAGTGTGTCTCATATCACATTTATAGCAATGTACAAATTAAATATACATTCTGAGTTGACAATTTTGAAAGAGTTGTAGGCGTTAAATGACGCTCATTATACTCTTTCACTATTCATTTTCACATGATTATTGAGATTTTTAACATAGGCCTGAATGCATGTAAAAGACTAAATGCTTTATCGGATTAAAAGAAAGAATTTAGTTCGAACGAAGGTGTTCACAACCCAGCTTTGGTTAGTGTAATGGAGATCATTACTCGTCTCCGCTTTAATACATACATTGTGAAATAGTAACAGTTTGAAATGAAAATAAATAAATAAAGTTAGTTTTTTGGAATAGATTAAAATTTTCGATTTTTACATGCTTAAAATTGATTAACTGAGATACTTAAATGCACATTTTTTTATCCGTTTCGGCCTACCGTTTACAAGAAAACGCTACTTAGCCGGCTATTTTCGAAAACGCCTCTCAGAGTGGATATTTTCGAAAACGACGGCTATGCGTTTTCGTGTAAACGCTTTAGCCGGCTATTTTCGAAAACCCTGAAGTCATCACTTTGGTTCAGTCATAATGAGAGTATTTCAAACACTTATTCACCAAAATGCTTACAGACGCTCTTCAAGCTACCGAAAACGATGCGAAAACGATAAGCGTTTACACGAAAGCGCTATGTAAACGGGTATATTTTTAGCCGGCTAAAAAAATAGTCGGCTTCGTGTAAACGCTGCCTTAGTAGGCTAACGCAAAGAAATTTGCACAAAAATTCTTGAGCGCACTTGCAGAAATTCTGAATTTCGAACACGTTTTAGGAGATGCCATGATTTTTTTTAACTTAAGTATTTAGTAACTTCAATATTTAGTAGCTTTCCGTCGACCGTGAAAAAATAGTACGCATAATTAAGTTAGTAGTAGAGTCTAAAATCTCTGTTTGCGTTGCATGTTCTTTATCAACTAATGCTTCGCCGCTTGCCTCGAGACGAATACACAGATTTTAGTGGGTATTCAACAGAAAGTGTAATTTGCGTTCTATTAAAACAGCTGTGTACTACTCAAAGTGTCGAAATGACTTTTTATAAATAGCTTGGAATTTACACTCAGGTTCCCTCAGGTGTTTGGAGGCTTGACTTACCTTTATAATTTTAGCGCGAAAACGGTTTATTTTTCTAATTTGATCAATTTTACCTCAAATGTAACCAAACTTGTTGTTACTCATTTTTGAAATCTCAGCATCTTCATAGCCTCGCCAATCAATCGGGTCTATTTTTTACGGTGGCTCACAAGGGTCACGGCAAAATCAGAACTCACGGCAGAGCAAAGCAAACTCACGGCGAAACAAAGCAAACTCACGGCAGAATAAAGCAAAACTCACGGCAGAAAAAAGCAAACTCACAGCAGAATAAAGAAAGCTCACGTCAGAAAAAAGCAAAACTCACGGCCGAACAAAGCAAACTCACGGTAGAATGAAGTGAATTTTAGCGGCGGAAGTGAATTCTCACGTCGGAAGTGAGGGCCAAGAAAATTAGTTGCATTTGATCAAACCTGGGGGGGGGGGGGGGGGGGGGGGGGATGGGTTAGACATGGTAAGATGAGTACTCATACGGTGGTGTGAGGATCAAGCAAGTTCAAACTGAAAGCTCAGAAATTTTAAAAATAACAAACATTAGCCAACAAAAGTCTTCGTTTTTACTTTTCTTTGATGTTGTACATTTATAAAAAAGTAATGCAATTTGATTGTTTTGTGTCTATTTTCGGGAAACAAATGCTATTTTTTGCAAGCATCGTAACACTCTCTCCGAGTGAAAATCATATTGACTGAGAAAGACAAGAAAAAATTAAAAAATCACAATAATCGATCAAAGTCTGCTGCTCTGATACATTGAAAGTCAAACTATCATTGTGGTAAGCAACCAAAAAACTATTAATAAGGTTTAATAAGAAAATTGTTCTGTGATAAAGCAAAAAAATTACGTCAGTTTTGTTGTCATTGTCAAAGAGCCTGTCTCATGTACATTACATACATTTTAAAAATTCATTGTTTATTGCAATTGGTTTGTTATTCAGTCAATTAAAAGATGGTGGAGGATGAATAAAAGTATAAAAGAAAGAAATATGATAAATATTTTACACATTTCATCCACATAGTGATCATTCTTGAGATGGATGCTCACACTCATTACCCCTATATTAATTATTTTACATACATCTTTTCATACATGTTGATTTTGATGAGGGAGGAAAACTGGAGAACCTGGACAAAAACCCTTGTAGCATGAGAGAGGAACAACACTTCAAACAAACTAGGTTATACTTGGCTGATCTAGGGAATAAAGTTGCTTCACAGCAGTGAGACCAGTCCTCTCAACGCTCAGCCACCGATTATTACAAACAAGCTTATAAACAAGCTGACAAAGAGACATACAAACAACAAACAAACATAAACAAACAAATTTAAAAAATTTAAAAGATAAACATGAAACAGACAAAGAAATCTAGTAAACTAACAAACAATGAGTAAACAAGCATATGAACAAACACAAAAACAACAGGCAATACCGAGCAATACAATCAACAAACATGTGAATGAATTAACAATCAAGCAACAAATGCAGCAAATGCAGCCCATAATTTTCTTGGTCTTTTCACTTCCGCCGTGAGAATTCACTTCCGCCTCGTGAATTCACCTCATTCTGCCGTGAGTTTGCATTGTTCTGCCGTGATCATTTGTTTGCTTTGTTCTGCCGTGAGTCCTGCTTTATTCTGCCGTGAGTTTGCTTTGTTCTGCCGTGAGTTTGCTTTGTTCTGTCGTGAGTTTGCTTCGTACTGTCGTGAGTTTGCTTCGTACTGCCGTGAGTTCTGATTTTGCCGTGACCCTTGTGAGCCACCGTTTTATGTAACTATATAATGTAATAATACAATGAATAAAATGAGACGAAGGTTCTCTGTTACTCTGAGTTTCGTGCTTTCGCACTTGTCAGACAGACTATTTAATCCAATGTAGTAATATGTATATTTAAAACAAGAAAACTGAAAACTTGATCTATGCAGATGACATTGCTATTTCTAAATCATGTATTGGGATTTGTATCTGGACAATCTTTTCAAGAATACTGAGCTGTATGCAGAAAAAAGTTATTCATACAGTTCAGGCCCAGTTCAGGCGTCGATCTTTTGCCGCCTTGAATCTAACAGTGGAGTTTTGTATGTAGAATGTGGCGTTCAACTTCTTTGATTTCAAAATATTTTTATCATGAATTATCAAAAACATCTGTAGGAGTCACATTTTGTTGAATTTAGTTGGTTCAAGCACTGTATTTCTGATCAGAGACGAAATTCCACAACAATTAGAATCGACGCGGCAAAAGTGTATGCAAAAAATTAATGAATGGAGTTTTGAAAACTAAGAGATCCATAAATTAATATTATTTTGCAAAGATACATACATAAACAATGAGCTACCTTTCTAAAAAAACTTGAATAACGATAAGGAAAAAGAAACACTATTTTGAAGTTTTGGCTCTCAGAACTAAGAGTTAATCTGGACACTTGGAGTTCCTGTGTTTGACCAGATCGAGGCTCACAAAGTTGTAACGCATGAATGATTTTATCCACGCGGGCTGTGAAGCTGTTAATTGTGTTCGTGGTTATGAGCGTTTTTTTTATCCGACTGATAACTTTAACGAAAAGAAAAACCAAGGCCTGGTTTGAAATCCTCTTACGTTAGATTTGAAATCTGAGCGTGCACAGTTATATATGCGCGCTTATTCCCGACACAGAGTTTACACTCTACTATAAATCGGCTGAATAAAAGGATCAAGAACGGATCGCAAAAGGATCAAGAACGGTCGCAAACGATCGAAAAATTTTTTTTCGATTTTTGGGGAGCCAACGTTTTTCGATCCTACGACCGTTTTTAAACGATTTCGACCGCAATCATGTATGGATCGAAAACGGTCGTAGGATCAAAAAACGTTGCTTTATGCATGTAGTGATATTTTATTACAATTGAAAAGGGAAAAGTAACGTTCCAAGTAAGAACTAGTGTAGCAAACTGCAATGGAATGCATAAAGGTGTTAATTGTGTATTGTTTAAATGCTTGATCTGATTGACTAAAACAAGAAAATCGGCCTTTTCCAAACTAATGGGATATATTTCCTATATTTTGTTCAAAATCTCATTTCAGTTTTATTAAAGCCAGGAGGGAGGGGGCGTCTCTAGGGAAACCTTTGTTCCATGTCTTCTCCACTTTGACGTCACGCATAGTTTTCAAAATGGTCGAGATTCAATGCATGAAATTTTGTTGAAAATTTCGTCGTTCTTTTGTAAATTTTGTGCTTAGAAATGCTTCGATAAGTTAATAAATGAGTCTCTTTTGCTACTGGATAAGCTAATTGAGCAATAAATTCAAATATTTTACTTTTTGGGAACGATTTTGTCGAGGACCGTCATCACTGAGACGTGCCATTTGCACCAAACAATCGTTAATATCTAGCCAGAAACACAATATTTTCCTACCAGAATAGGAGGTTTTATGAAGAAGGTATAAATCATTTTGTGTGTGAGATTTCCTGTTCATTGGTTTGCTGGTTGTGCTCATCAATCCTCTCAAGTAACCTTTCAGTGTTTTCCTTATACTGTGTTCATGTAATTCTATGCGAAAAATCCTTCTCTAAAAACCTTTTTGCATCTCAAACTGAGCTTCTACATAACTTTGAATATTTACTGAAGGACAAGTGTATATTGGTGTGGTAGCTAAAACCCAACAAAGCAGGCAAAAGAGAGCAAGGAAGAATAATTTGATGATGACAAATGTCTGTCATAGTTGACTGTTCGAAATAAAGCGGAGTAAAACTGTCCAAAATGACTAAAAAAAGTCAGCAAAAAAAATACACATAAACTGTTTTTAAACTATCAGAAAACATACAATAACTAAAACATACCTTTTTGAACAAAACACAGTGAACTACTGCTCAGCTTTCAGTTACTTTGCGAGGTTGTAAACTTGCACAATTTCAGATAGATATGTAAAAGCGGCGGTTGAATTTGACATAATTCATGAGTCATAATTTATCTTTTCTGCTTGTCTTTTTGCCATGCTGAATCCATTTAATAGACTTTGATTTAAGTTTACATAAAGTTTTTCCACCTGGAAAGCGATAGAAATACTTGAAACGATTCATTAATCTTGAATAAATGCAGCGACGGAGTGAAAGTTAGTTCAGTTTGCGATGATCAAATTCAGATTTCATGAGTTCTTTCTTCCAGAAATTGCCGTACACCAGTTTGTTAGAGTTTATAGTTAATAAAACTCTTCAGGGCTATAGAATAACGTATGAATAAACAATAGTCCATCATGTTTTCTCGATAACAAATGTCCTCAAATTATCCACGATTTTTAACCCCAAAACATCCAACTTTTACTCGTATTGGTCCACATTATTCAACTGAAGAAGTTCTCCTTTTCCTCGTTGATTTGTATGATTTCCTGCTAAAAAAACTACTAAAAAATCAATAAGACTTATCAGCGTTTGCATCTTTACCGTGTTGGTAAGTTTACTGAGATGAACTACTTCGCATGCTCATTGAAAACTAGCTTTACTTCAGTAAAACTACTGGGAAGCCATTCAAATACATAGCAACATCGCCCGTCATTCAGCACAGTTTAGCAACAATAACAACAACAAAATTATAATGAGCAAAAAACAACAACAACAAACAGTTTTAAAAATAATTTTGTCGTTTAACAAAAACACCTATTTTCCAAGCTAGGTACCGTGAAAATATTATAGCATTATATTTACGTTTTGGGGGTAAAACGTTCATGTACTTCGTGTGTACTTCGCTTTTTTTGCACTCAATTTTAATGCACGACTGTACAAAAAAGGATTGATGAGCAGAATGAAGTGTTGTCATTCAAAACAAATACGCCAGGTTCAGTCTATGATTATCAGTGAATAAAACCTCCTTTTGTCAAAACATTTAGTAAAGTTTAATTACAGAAATTTAGGTGCAAACTTTTGCGTCCCGAAAAGAAATGGCGGATCCCGCGACGACTAATTAAACAATTATCAATTGGTTTGTGTGAGATTGAAACACATAAATTAAGTTTTGAATGGCTTAATATATACAAGCATTATTGTAGTACTGTTCACGACTAGTACTAGTAGTACTGTTCAGTTTTTAGTTGGTTTTCAAACGATTTTATTTGTTGTCAAGCTTAATTGTTTTGTAATTAGGGATCAGAAAATTTTTCAGTCGTCCCGTTACCGTCCCGAAGCGAGAGCTGTCGTTGCTACGGAGCCTCGTGACGTCAAAGTGGAGAAGACATGGAACATAAAAAATCATTTGGATCCAATAGCAGTCATCCCCTCCCTCCTGGGACTGACACATATGAAAAACAGAAATGAAATAAGAAATAGGGGTCACCGTGCTTGTTTTGGAACTGTGGGGGGTGGTAATAGGCCCATTTTTGCCCCATTTCAACTAAAAGAAGTAACATCAAATTTGTTGAAAATAATATTCTTGCGAACAAATTTTAAAGTTTTTCACAAATCTGCTATAAGAGTCTGACAAAATGCTCCCTTCGCTATAGTTCTCATGAATTTACTCGTTGGAAAAGACATCGACTGAGATATTTTACTGAGATTTAAATGAAGAGCTTCATTAATTTTTTGTACACTTTACCACAAAAAAGTCAAAATTACCATGTTTTAGTCTCGAAGACCATATATTTTTTATTTCAAAATTTTAAAGCTGGGTTTATGCCAAATATAAAAATTGAAAAATAATTGGGTGTCACCGTTTTAATTTTTGAGCTATAAGCAAAAAACGCGCGGATAATAAGATGATTTCAATGTTTTGGACGCGCGGGAATGGACACTAGTTGCTTTTGAGGCCCGTATGCAATACTATGATATTATTTTTTAACAAAAAGTTCAAGAATGACCATATTTTGGCTTTAACAAAAAAATTCTTTATAATCGCACGAGAAATTTTATTTGATTTCACATGCGCGAGCAGGATGCGCAGTAGCAAGGGTCCCGAACTACCTTAAACAACAAATTCACTTCATTGAACTCACCTCGTGGTCGAGAAGTCACAAAACACAATTTAATTTGCTGACTCATGCATCAAAACTGCTGATTCAAATAAATCCACAGGAAGCCCATCATCAGCAAAAGTGAAATACTCTCTTCCTCTGTATCTCGCTCCGTCGCGATGCTCTCTGCAATCCGTTCCAGTGTTGCTTAAACAGGAAGTTCCGGTATAAAAGGAGGGACCACGCCCCCTTCCACGCGAGATCTGAGATTCAAATTCATAAATTTGAAATTTAAAATGGCGGACGGCAGCGGGTATTTTGTTGAGTTCAAAGAAAGCAAAAAAACATAGCAAAAAATGCTTGTAAAAAATCTTTTTGCTCATTAAAACATTACTGAAGTGATGATATTGCTTAATGTTAAGTATATTATGGATATAGTTGATAAAAAAATGCGAAAACATTTTAACACGAAAATGTAAACAAACCATAGAGTATTGACAGCGATGTTTTCGCCCTTACCTTGACCTTATGCCTCGTGTTTTGAGCGGGAAAAGGTGCTGAAAAGGTGAACATAGCTGTAGTCCAGCTTTAGTTAGTTTGCTATTAGTTATAATGTCAAAAAAGCCGGGCTTCAGGTTCATCACCAAGCTCGAAAAGTCTACGAGGAAATAGAGTTGAGTTTATCCAGATAACACTGAGATAAAGTGACAAAGAGCAAACAGAACACTTGGGAGAAATATTACTTGATTTGCACACGAAAATAACCAACAAGAAAGGCCAAAAAGAAGACTTCAGATAATCATCCATTATCTTGAACAATTACGAATAGGTAAGAGTGTCAATTTGCTATAAAAGTTTCTGTAAAACATGTTTTTTTTAAATCAAAATATAAGAAGTGAAGTTTTTATAGGCTTCATAGAAACGCAAATGATTTAATTTACTCCGATCAGCAACTCAAACCTAGGCCGTGATTCAGGGCTGTCAACCCCCGGCCGTTTCTGATCTTGAGATCGACATGATGTCCGCCATTTTGTTTTCCCTTTGGAATTTTCCGAAGCAAAAAAAAAAAAAAAAAAGTTCAGCTACTCTTTCTTTACATAATCTACAGATTGTAGCTTATATCTACCTTCTATTCAAGAGGAAATTACGGTTAAAACACAGGAAAATCGATTTTTCGCATTTACCCGGGAGATTTGGCACTGAAATCTTGAGACCGGGAGATTTGTCCCAAAATCTGGAGACTCCCGGGTTATCCGGGAGAGTTGACAGCCCTGGTGATTGTTATTTTTATGCTTGGAATATTTATGCAATTCTTTAATATATTGTATCTCAGTTGATTTCCCTGTATAAAACATGTATGCAAATACATTGTTTTGCAGCATTGTTTTGTAAACAGATCTTGCTGAGTGATCAAATGTTTTCCCCATGACACAACATAAGCATATGCCACAAATGATTTATTATCGGTCACAGATTGTTCATACTGCATACTTATTATTATTATTAATTCTTTTTATGATGGACAATATCATATGTAAAGGGAAAAAAGCATAAGTATGCTATGCTAGTATAGCAGGTTTGTGACAATGATGGTATATTTTTTGCTTGTGAACCTCTTTTTACAACAAAAGAATTGATCACTGATCCCAATTTCTCTTTCGATTTTGAACAAAACATGATTGTTAATCCACCTATATAGTTTCTCGTCATCCTGATACTAATGAGTGTGATCCAAATCCCAAAGCTTACAATCCAGATCTCTGATCCAAAATAACTGATCTCTGATCTCACATACGATGTCAAGATATTAGCAGTATAAAAACAAGCTGGCACCTGTGTACTCACCTTTTACTTCCATTTTCCAAACTATATATAATCCTAATTATGATGTGTATGATTTTCTTTTTAGGTTAAGACTGATGTAGGGAAAGTTTATCCCCAAAGAGAACTGAAGGAAGAATTTGCATTCATTTACATTCTTTCTTTCTTGGCAAAAATTGCTAACATCTTTGTTATGTATCATGGACAATTATCATGGTCACCAGTCATCATGTTAATTATTGTTAGAGCTGACAGCTACGGTGGAAGGGCTGTTAGTGTATGTGCTCCTTGATGATGATCAAAGACAGATACTTTTACATTTTTAAATTTTTCATATTGAGTAGTTTTTAACTCTTCTTTATTCTCATTTGTAAACCATTTGTAAATATTTTGTATAGAGCATGTGATTGTACTGGGATGTGCATAATAAACAAATTTATTACTGCTATCTGAGCAAAAGCTACCCAATCATTATTCGCCGCAATACAGTTTGTACCAACATTGGTATGAGTAGATGGATTGAGTAGATCTGTGAAGTTAGGTGTGTGGATTGATGAAAAAAAAAACGATACAGATGCTGATAAGTATTTGAGTTCATAGAAAATGGAAAATCACAGTAACACAGCATCTGAACCATCTGGATCTGACCCTGACTCTATACCAATGATTTTTGTCCATAAAGATCTTACAAGTATTTTGAAATAGCTAATGCCTTTTATTTCTAAATGTATCTTTTACATGGAAGAGTAATGACTAAAATTATAATATTTGAACTAGTTGTGTGATTGAGTGAGTTATTATTGATAATGCATTAGTTGCTTGAGAAACACAAAATATATTTTTGAATCAATAAACAATGTACTGCTTCATTCTGATATAGGTTCACTTTTACAAAGTCCTTGATTTATTTACTAGTTCATTAAAATTATTGCAGGTTTCTCCTGTGAATCTATGTGTGTAGGTAATGCAAGCCCATCAGTAGGGTCTTGTCAGTCAACTATGCAAGGCATTTGAAGGCAGTAGATGAATCCATTATCACTAGAAAATAAAGCAGATAGTCGAATTATTTTTTTTATATATTATGCATGTTAATTTGTACATAATTAATAAATTATATAATTATATAATTACATTTTTTTAATGCCCTTTCACCACTAGTGTTACCAGTGATAATAACTGTGTGGATAGCCACAAGTCGGTCAGTGAACCAATATTGTTTGAAATGAAGAATGCGCTGTTTTCACACCCTCACTAAAAAGTAGTTCAGTGTTATAATATCAATAGTAGGGTCACTCTTGTTTTTCAATCCAGAGAAACAATTGGCTCAAGCTTGTTGATACTGCTATCTACAATCATGGCCACAGTACAATAGGAACCATTTTACTTTGATTGTACATTGTACATGACAGTAATTAATTATGACAATGTTTGATACAGAACTGATACAGCATCTTGTGGCAGTACAGTCTTTCTTTTCTAATCCTAAATCAATGATGAAAGAGACTTTGCAAGCAACCTTTCAGTTGCATTATTTTGCCTTTTGGTGCATGCCATAATCGTAGCAAATGACAGCAGAGGTATCCCACATATAATGTCCACTTGTATTGTAGATCGAAAATATTAATTTAAATTTCACGGAGATAAGTATTTCCCATTCTGACTTACCTTATTGTGTAACAAGACTGAACTCTATCTGAAGGAATAAATGGAAGAAAACCATTTTAGTATAAGACTTACACAAAAGTAGTCATGTAGTCAAAAATCACTTTCTTTTTTATGCTGCTGTTATGTATACATGTCAACACGAACTACAAGAAAGAGTTTGAAAGTCGGAAAACTTACCACTATTTTTTCATTGATGTCATTAGATGTCCTACACAGTAACAAAAAACATCAATTAGAGAAAAAAATCCCAAATGCAAGGTATTGTTCTTTGACAAACACGTAAGAAAGGGGATTTACTTGGTGCGAAACTGAACTATGCTGTCCGTAAATATGACATTTTTCGCGGGAGACTGTGCTTTTGCGCATTACAGCTTTGACCTTTCTTTTGACCTTGATTACCTTTGCTGTTGCAATTTCCATTCTCTTTGCTCTTTATATTCTTCTTCCTTCCCTTCTGATAGTAAAAAGAGTAAAATAAATGATCACTTTCGAACAGTCTGCAAACAAACTCAAATCGATACCAACTTACCTGCACGGATCTTTCATCTTTTTGTTTTGTTTTACACGGTAGTCAATCTGTTTGGTGCCTCTAAAATAGGTTGCAACGCTTACTAGGCCTTGTCTTTTCTGTTTCCCAAGTTTTGAAGGTGGTTCGGATAAAAAATATTATTTATTTGTATTTTATTTTACTAGTCAAACTCCCATGCATAGCTCGTCCCGATGTTTTTTTTTTAGCGGAGATCCGCACTCTGCGATAATTGACGGTTAACTGACTCGAGATTGGCCTGGCCACGCGCCTTTTATACCGGAACTTCCTGTTTAAGGACGTTCCTGGGTATTGGTCGCGCGCATCATTACTGCGCAAGATTGAGCGCGCGCGCTCATTACCGTTGGTCAAATTAATGATAATTTTTCCTTCGTTTTTTTCATCTAAGTCCCAATTGTCTTCGATTGAAAAGCAATTGAGTTTATTTTTCTGTAGTTTAAAGTCAATTTGCTACAAAAAGAGCAAATATTAAACGTTTTATGCGGTAAATGGTAAATTATTAGAACCCAGTCTCCGCGCGGTATTCAAGATGGCCAGATTTTTTGTCAACTTTGCCGCAAGATATCTCGAAAACAAAGCCGGTGACCCCTATTTTTTTCTTTCGTGAAATGAAGCTTTTTATCAAGACTACAACATATGTGAAACACAAAAAAATGACATTACATGAAACGAAGAACACTACACTTTTGTAAAATAAATCGACCCCTACCTTGGAACGAATCCAGCGACATCGCTTAACTTAAAAGCATCTTTTTTTGTAAAGAAAGGCATAAACAATCCTATTATTTCTTAGAAATGGAAGACAACAGTTTATTAATTTTCTTTCCAAATTTTAAAGAGCGTTGATTTCTGTTTTACAACATTTTTATGGCTTTATTCTTTGAAAATGGTAGTGTTTAAATACGCGCGTTTTTTCATCAAAATACCCCATTTTCTACTAGTGGGGCGGATAGGTGCAGGATTTTGCCCAAATTGTTCACTTTCTGTCAAAAGCACCAAAATTTGCATAGTTATTGCTTTTTAGGTATAGAATAATATCCGATATAGTGCCACACCAAAAATTTTCGTTTTGTGGAGTTATAGTGTTTTTCCAAATTGGCGGCCATTTTGAACCGGAAGTGAAAATTTCCCCATATGATTTACCTAGAAAACTGTCCTTTTTCACAATAGTTTTTAATAAATACTACTGGAGAGCAAGGACAACGACAGGGTTTAGGATATTATGCACTTTTTGATAAATGAAAAATTTATATAGGAGAAATACGATTTCTTAATCATAAACCGGAAGTGAAATTTCACATGATGGCGTGAGCATGAAATAGCTAGTAAAAACTATTTAGGGTATCAGGGGACCCTAAAATCCGATGTCCATGAAATGTGTTATAGCGTGTGAGCCATTATAGTTACGATCATAAAGTATAACTTATATTTCCTTAAAGCTTTTGATGTGACCCACTGATTACTTTTTAGTCAGTGTCTTATGATATTATACGTCTTCTTTTTGTGGAGTTCACATGATTACTTTACACAAACTAACAAATGGCATTATTGTTTAGAAGAAAGTCCGTTTTCCGTGAACTTCGGGAAAAAGAGGCGGATGAATATCACAAAATAATTATATATAAGAATTCATTTAAAAAAATGAGTTTTATAAGTACCATTGTAATCTCCACTTTCTCAGTTTTAAGAAAATGTATACGTATAGTAGTAACTATAAATCAGTATGTAACTAAAAAATTACAAAATGTCTGACAATATCAAATTATATTTACAGTCCTGACATAATGTGTGCGAGCAGGTGTTCCCTTTTCATAACAATATATACTAGTGAACTGAGTATAATAGATTAAAGACATTTCCGGTATTATAGTGAAGGATTATATACAGTGCGCTAGCTCTGTTTGGTCAACGCGCGTGCCTTATGAGAGCACAAAGTACGGGCACGTCAGCTATGTTTGACTTCTTGCTTCTACTTTGTCAATTTGGATTTTATAAAAGGAATAAAAAACTTGCTAGCTGTGCTTTATCGAGAAATAAAACACTTGGGGATAGGCAGAACACCTGAGAAGTGCGAGAAGCACTCCGCTACGCGTCGTGCCTCTTTTATTCCTTCAATAAGGGACGAGTGTGCGTGCTTTATCGAGAAATAAAGCACACAGGGATAGGCAGAACACGAGAGATGTGTAGAGAAGCACGACGCATAGCGTCCTTTAATAAAATACAAATTGACAAAGTAGAAGCAAGAAGTCAAAAATTGTTGACGTGTGCGTGCTTTGCGTTCTCATGAAGCTGCGTGTTGACCAATCAGAGCGCGCGGTATATCATAGTTATTTTATAATTGAAAATGAAAAATGTCCAACTTTATGAAATCCTATTTGTAATATGCATTGACATATACAATATAAGATGCTCTTTGTTTTAAATTATCATGCGAAATGGAGGAGAATATCATTGTCACTGTTTTACGGAGACGTTTAGATCGTTTTTTCTATTTCAGATAAAAAATTGAAAACATATGATTATTTTCTCGTATATTTGTGAAAATCAAGACACATTAATCATATATTAGAATGAAATGTCTGTCTTCGTGGTAGTTACTTGTAATGTTCTACAGTCATACATCATGAACAAATTTTGATAATGATGTTTACAGTCGATGAGTTTCTTTATCCAATGTTGCATCGCACCATGAGACACTGTTTCGTCTAGAGGGTACATGTCACGTAGATGAACAGTTAACCATGTGATCATAGTTGGGGTAATTCAAAGAGCATGGTAGCATCTTATGTACCGGTAGTACACTAATATAGGCCTTGAAGTCAGCCACACTTCTTAGGTACTTGATAAATAGCAACAGGAGAAAATAGTCAATTTCTCTTGTAATGAATTGAATTGGTATGTAGAAATAAATGTATTCCTATGTCAGGGAGTATGTTGAAAAGTGGGGAGGGCTGACAGCCAATTGAGAAAGGTCACAAAGAACAAGAAATCCAAGCATGCATCCATATTGAAAAAATTATTAATAAATAAATAAATATTAAAAAGAAGAAAAAAAACTTTTGAGGATAATTATTTTTTGGATTATTTGAATTTCTATTCTTTAGCACTAAAAGTGGAGGTGCTGCAGCCCCCAGCCCCTCCCTATCCACGTTCTATGTGATTCTTGGTGTTAATGTGAGAAAATGTTATTTTTTAAAGTGTCTTTCACCTTTTGCAAGTCATCATAATTCTCAACTTTAAATTGAAAACAAAAATTGTTTCATAAACCCTGTATAATGTATAAGTTTTCAGGCCCATTAGTTTTCACTTCCGGTTTATAATTTAAAAAACGTATTTCCTCTACATAAATTCTTCATTTATAAAAACAATGCACAGTTCCCTACACCTGGCCTTTGTACTTGCTTTGGAATCCTCTAACATAGCTTTTGGCTTAAAAATATCATAAAAAATGACAGTTTTCTTGCTTAATCATATGTGGGAAATTTTACTTCCGGTTCAAAATGGCCGCCATTGTGGAAAAACACTATAACTTCGCAAAACGAAACATTTTGGCGTGGCACTATATCAGATATTATTCTATACCTAAAAAGCAATAACTATGCAAATTTTGGTGCTTTTGACAGAAAGTGAACAATTCATGCACCTATCCGCCCCACTATACGCCTTGTACCTCAAAAACAAACTCGGTGACCCCCGATTTTTATTGCATTTCTGAAATCCTCATATAATAAAATAGCTTTGTACAAAGTTTCATAAAAATGACATTAGAACTTCATTTATACAGGAACGTCCTTAATGTGGCTCGCAGTTAATTTTGATTGTTTTCTTAAGTTTGTTTTGGATTGATTTTGTTTTTAATTTTGGTGAACTAGTAAAGAGAAGAAAATAGTGGGCCATAAGTAAGGATATTGCCTTGGACCAAATTAAGATTAAAAGCATTTGCGTCTTCGTAAAAATCATTGATAAATGGGTGGGTGTTATTGCTAGGAATAAATATAGGGCCGTAATCAGAATTTTTACAAGGGGGGTGCTTATAAAAAAAACCCTGGACCATTGATGCTTTTTTGTAGCCTTTAGTTAGGAACTGTCATATTTACGACGTGCTTTTCAAAAACCCGTATTACAATTTGTTGCTCTTATTGCGCTTTACAGTTCTTTTGGATGACTTTATTCTTTGTATTTTTCGGTGATTATTCTAGTTTTGTGCTCTTGATTCCAAATCTGAGAAAGAAATTCTTGTAATAAAAAAATGGAGATGGATGAGCGGACCTTTTGCTTTTCTGGGGGGTGCACGTGCACCTTGTGCACCCCCCTTGGTTACGGCCCTGAAATAGACATTTGCCGCATTCGCTTTACTGGCCACAATGAGGCTGGAGTGTATGAAATACAGAGATCATGGTCAGTCAAGGGAGTGCAGGCCGGAGGACGTCTCTTCCAAGTCATATTATGTTCTAGTAAATAAATATTCAAACATTAAATAAATATTTCAATATTTATATACAAATTAAAAAATATTTATATTCGAACAAAGAGTCGACTCGAACGCAACATCGTATTGCCTACACATCCAGTAAATCTAAATTAATGTAATGTAGAGTTATACAGTAATTCCACTCGGGGCTTTTCAATTACTGCTTACAACTGTTCTTTGGTGGACATCACGGACTGCTACATGCATAATAGAGAACGGTCGCAAGCGATCGAAAAAAAATCGATTATAGGTAAAGCAAATCTACCGAGTACTGTTTTCAATGTATTTTCGCTCAATCATGCAAGCAAATTTATGCCGTTGCTATTTAAAACTGAGTACCTTGATTAAATACGAATAAGCCTGTCCACTTGTTCGTATGCAAAATCCATGTGGAATGACTGTGTGGACTCCTTGCAGTTTGTTGGAATGCAACTCAACCTGATTGACAAAACAATGGATTTCAGCTCCCAAGAGAGCAAAAAACACATACAAGGACTCTATACTTGTATGTAGACCGCACACTTTTAGTATTTTCAGTCTAGTTTGGTCACAGCTTTCTTTTAGTTTGGGTCTGTATTTTTGAGTTGATATCGGTAACATATTGTTTTATGATTTAAGACAGACATTTTTGAACGGAAAACACTTCAGTTTACCTGTGACATAATGGAGACAAAATGGCTAGGATACCAGTGCAATTCTGGCGAGACGTTGTTCATTTACAACAAAGTAACAGGAGAACACAAGTGGCCCTATGAATCACAGCAGGTATATAATAAAAATAAGACTTTACTGTAGTTTGCTATCCGTTTAACCAAAACACTCGAACGCTAATCGTAAATCAAAACTCCGCGGAACTTCATCGAGCTGCTTTCGAACTTTGTCTAAACTCGCGTACTTAATTATACCAACGATTTGGCCCTCACGCACTTTTCCTTGAACAAATACTCTTTCTTTATCTTAAATTTATTATAGTTTCTTGAATATATGTATATGTGTCATATGTAAATATGTGAAATATAAGTATCTTATATTAGTGCAATAAAGAAAAAATCTGAATCTGAATTCGGTACGAACATAAAATCATGATTGGTTAGTTTTCATTCGGGTGGTAATCGGAGCTTTGATTGATGAGAGTACAAAGACCAAATCGCAGCAAGTAAGCGTGGACGTGTTCGAGTTTTTTTTTTTTTTTTTTTTTAAATTTGCAGTAATGATAAAAAAAACTCAATTAATGTAAATAGCATTATAGTTTTCATTGAGGCTAACACCTTTTTCTATCATTTAGGGAAAGGAATTCAGAATCATGTATGGCCATCCGATCATTTACAAAGAATTCTCTACTACTGCTACACAGACAGATGATAACGGCTGTAACAATGGATGTATGTCCATGTACATCGATACAGATCAAAGTCATGTCCCTAACACCTCTGATGCTGCGCAAGCTCAGAAACTAGCTTGTACTTCAGATCAAGAAAGTAAGTTGGAATTTAAACTTGAGCTAAATTCATTAGAAAACAAAGATGAACAAGAGAAAAGCTCTGGAATGGTGACAGCTAACCAGAACGACTTAGTAAGAAGCCATAGAGGTGGTGACAGTGCATATACTTGCAGGAGAGAGAACGAAGGCCATGGTTTTAGCCAAGAACTTCAAGAAGTGTCTGAAATGTTGAGAGTTCTTGAGGAGATGGATTTTTCTTCTGAAAATAACTTGCTATCTAAAAGCAATTGCGGCAATCAAAGGAATGACAAAGATATAGATGATGATGATGATGGTGGTGGTGGTGGTAATGATGATGATGCCAGTAATGAATCCAATGATCATGTTGCTCTAATTGATGATAGTGGTGTTTGTGATAATGATAACAGTCCTTATGATCACCATAAACACAGCAAAGATGTTGGAAGTGATGATTATGCCATTGGAGATAATGATGCTGATGATACTTCCGCTTTTGGGGTTATACCAGACGCAAACCAACAAAGCAAATATGAAATGTTAGGTGCAGTTGAGCTGGAAAATAACGCATTTTCTACAGACATTGAGAAAAATAATGATAATATCGCAGAAAGGGACAGGCAAACACAAGTGAAATTGGACGTTCATTCTGAAACACAAACTGGAATGAAATGAAGAATAAACAACAAAGGACGGTTTACCTGTTTTGTTTGTAATAAGAAATTTAACTATAAACGCAATCTACATGAACATTTTCGAACACATACCGGAGAAAAGCCATATGAATGTTTGGTTTGTAGGAAAGGTTTCAGTGATAAAAGAAACTTGGGCAGGCATGTTCAGATTCACACCGAAGAAAGACCATTTGAATGCTCTGTTTGTAAGAAGAGGTTCCGCCGAAAAAGCCATTTAGACAACCATGGTTCAGTCCACACTAGAGAAAAACCATTTGATTGTTTGTTTTGCAAGAAAAGCTTCAAGCGAAAATCCACCTTGAGCAGTCATATTAGAACTCACACTGGAGAGAAGCCGTTTGATGAATGTTCTGTTTGCAAGAAACGATTTACTCAAACCGGACACTTGAACACCCATGCTAAACTTCACACTGGAGAGATGCCATTTGAATGTTCTGTTTGCAAGAAACGATTTACTGAAAACCGGACACTTGAACACCCTTGCTAAACTTCACACCAGCCGAGAGAAGCCATTTGAATGTTCTGTTTGTAAGAAGCGATTCACTCAAATCGCGCATTTGAATTCCCATGTTAAATTCCACTCTGGCCCATTGTAATTTGGCATTCAATCGTAAAGGTAGCTTGACCAAAAATGGTAAAATCCATACCGGATAAATTGTAATTTTGCATTGGAATGTCTGGTGTTTGTAACTAAAGGCGTAATTTAACAGCAAAGCGCCTACATTGAAGATCATGTTAGCGTTAGACTCGTCGCAAACGAGAGAGAAAACACAACTATTTGAGTGGGAACTTTTACGGTGACGTCACTCGAACAATGATCGAGCACTTGTTTTTATTTTAATATTTTATTTTCTGAGCTTTCTACTGCTTCAAACCCTCTAAAGAGTAGAACTGAACTCAAATAAACTGAGCTGTCAAAATAAAACTGATTTCTAATAGATTCACTCAAAGGATGCTGTAAGTAATGTCATACAAAACGACATCGCTTTTTGTGGTACTCCTAGTCATAGACGGAGTACCACTATGTTGCAGCAAATGAGTGAAAGAGTGTAACACAAGATGGCGGCCGGCCTCGCGACCTGGCCTCCACGGGGATCCCACGGCTTACAAATAGCAAATGTCACAAATCAGCAATCAGCCTGTTTTACAGTGGACGTAACCGATTCGCTGTTACTTTCTTCTGGGCACGAATAATGAAATGAAATTTTATGAGTAGTTAGGAAGATTGATAAGCTAAATTGTGTGTTTCGATGATTCGACATCTGATGACGCAATGTGCAGCCTCGACTCTAAGTACCACACACAACTTCGGTGGGTCTGGCGTGGCCCGTTTACAGATTTCAGAGAACACCAATCAGTGGTAAGTTTTTGTCGAAATTTATCTTTATTTAACAACCAAAATATTTATTTCCAAGCGTTTGTTCGTTAATTTACATTATGAAAGTCGTTTCAAGTATTTTTGAAGTTTTAGGCCTATCTTCATGGCGATATTTTATTAATATTTCTTGTACATTTACCGCCAAATTGGTATCGCTACTCGCGGTTTTAATACTTTGACGGGGAGGAACTTAGTGTTCTAGTACGTTTAAAATAATCATGTTTAATTTGACATAATCTCTGCCTCAGAAAATACGAAATAAAAATGAAATTATGAAACGGCAGATCGCGATGCAACTAATTAGCTTGTTCATACAGTTTTAGCTAGTGGATTGGTCGTTTTTCAAATACAGAAAGTAAGATATGTAGGTGGTCTGTGATGGAGCAGTCATTTTTTACAATTCCGGTGAAACCTTAGGCACTATGAGTTCTAATTATAATTCGTTTAAAATAGTAGAGTGCACGCACTAAAAGTGTGCAACAGTTGTCACTATTTAGTACTAAATAGCACTAATTAAACAAAAGAAAACACATTTCTAGAGTGCAAACAATTAATCCGTGAAACTTTAGTAATACTGAATAGTACAATTTTATGGTAACTCTATTGTTTTCTTTTGTTCAATTAGCACTATTTTGTACTATTTAGTAATAAGTGTTTCACGGATTTATTGTTTGCACTCTAGTGCGTTCAGACTATGAACTGTTGTCTATTTGCTGAAGTTGAAAATGACTTCACTTGGAATTTACTTGAGTGGCTCATACTGCGTAGCTAGACATTCTTATCAAGTCAGATCAACATAGAGTCGTTCTCCGTCGCAAAACCCGTGCAAAGAATTTTAATACACCAAAACCACAAAAGAAAGTATAAAGAAAATGCAGTTAATAAAGTATACGATATATTAAATATGGCCGGTGAAGTGTATTTAACTCCTGATTTTACGAGTTTTTGGAAACTACTTTATTTTTAAAACTATTCAGCATGGTGTTCATGTAATCGCTCGCGATCGCTGGATTGCAAAAAAATGATGTGGGTGATTATACGGAAACACTTTACAGAAATCGGAACTCATGGAAACAATTGACAGCGATCGTGACCGATCCTTGCGTCAACAAATTCAGTGATCCGGCGATCGTAAGCGATTATATGGAAACCAGGCTTTGTCTATGTATTCGAATAAAGTGCAAATAAGTTTTACAAGAGTACTGCTCATTTTCGTTCTTTTTTTAAAAAACCCTGAGGCATTTCTTTGATTCCTCAGTAACAAACTGATGATTTCAACATCAGTTACGGTACAAACTTCACTGACAAATTTTAATCTACTCGGCATCAAGGAGATTAACTGTTTTCAACCAATCATACCACGGGAATAAGACCATATATTCAATGCGAAATAAAGTCGTTTTCGTATGAGCTGCAGTGTGTCAATTACTGCGTTTTAGTGGCAAGTGACAATTATGACTTTAATTTCCTCAAATTTCCCTTTCACATACCATTGAAAATGGCCGCAAAGAAATCCGCAAATGATCAGTGAAAAAATTCAACCATTAGAATCGATGGGGCAAAAGTGTATGCAAAAAATTAATGAATGGAGTTTTGAAAACTAAGAGATCCATAAATTAATATTATTTTGCAAAGATACATACATAAACTATGATATACCTTTCTAAAAAAACTTGAATAACGATAAGGAAAAAGAAACTATTTTGAAGTTTTGGCTCTCAGAAGTAAGAGTTAATCTGGACACTTGGAGTTCCTGTGTTTGACCAGATCGAGGCTCACAAAGTTGTAATGCATGAATGATTTTATCCACGCGGGCTGTGAAGCTGTTGAATGTGTTCGTGGTTATGAGCGTTTTTTTATCCGACATCTGGATATCTTTTCAAACTTATACACACCTGTGAACACTTATCACGAGTTTAAAGGTAAGTTTTATAGCTTTTGTGTAACAAAAACTATGAACGACAGCCAATAAAAATACTTGCGCTTGATTAACTTCCCGGTGAACACGTTCTGGACAGAACTGTATTTTGTTTTTAAAACTCCGATCCAATGGAATGCCATTAAAAAACATCCAGATATTTCGTCGTTACAGATCAATACATCTTATTGTTTGAAAAAATTGTCGTCACAGTTGTTCCCAGTTGGGGGGAGACAAATTCAGATAAAACACGTTGTTTAAGGAGGAGGTTTACGTTTTAATAATTTTCAGTTGAAGAAAAAAAAATGGAATCTTTCGTTTGAGTGGGATATATCAATAGTTCATTTTATATGAAAGCTTGTCATTTAATAGTGAAAACTATTGTAAAGAGTCATCGATGATTAGTTGTTGGTTGGTTTGTTTATATGTTTTTGTGAGTGACATTCACGGAAACCCAGCATTTAGAGAATTTGTCTGTGCATGACAGAAAATTTTAGCTGGCGGTCATGTTTACAGCTTTTTTTACAACTTTTGAGCTCCAATCGCAATCTTAGTGATCTTCAATTTAGGAAAATACTAATGGATACTTGAAGTCTATCACTTTGTAAGGTGCTGTGACTAAGTCAAGTAAATATGGAGGATATTGATCTCAAAATATTTTTTAGCAAAAGTTCGCAAAACAAAAAAAGAAGTAAAAACACAAAAATTTTTCCACAGATTAAGAATCAAAGCTCATGGAAATGGCGTGGAAAAAATGATTTCTTTTTTAGGATCGATTTTGTGGGGTGATGAGCAGATTATTTGCACATTTTGCAAGTTTTGCTCAACTTTCCTTCTTGATAAGCGGTATGTTTGATGGGCTGCGCCAAAGCTAAATATAACTAATTAATGCGAGTCGTCAAACCACATTCTACATCACAGCAAGCTTGTCCAAAACGTGATATTGCGATATTTTTTGTCATTGTTGTGTTTCTCCTCTCAAGCAATTTCCACTGATTTGAATACCGAACCAGAAATAGGTTAGAATGGTCTTGATTTATCCAAATAATTGTGAAAACACAGATAAACCACCAAATTTTGTAAATTTCTGGTCAGGCTTTTTTTGATATACTTCTATCTTCAATAAATATAAGCTTTATCTCAAGCACAAAGAAGATTTGTCAGTCTTACTCTATGGTCAATTTTTTTGCATAACTTTAAAGAAAAGTCAAGCTTAAATGTTATGCGACACTAAGTTTTTGCTTGGTATGTTAATTTTCTTTAATAATCTTAGATTAATATTATACTTTTGGTTCTTGAATAGAATGATGGCCAAAATCTTTGATTGGCAGTCAAACATGATCTAGTCAGTCTCGTTGTGAAAGTGGCCAATTTGCAGAATCTTGCAGATGCTTCATGGTGATAAACAAACAAATTGTTATGCTAATGTGCCAACAAGATATTTAATACACTGTACAGAAATAACGGCCAATCACTGTATGGTTGGAACAGAGACTGAAGTATCGCTTTAAATTGTGAATTGGGATTAAAGGGGATTTAGAAGGTATTCTTCTTTTGCGTGATTATAGTGGCTTCTACTATTAACTTATGACATGCACAGACAAATTTTCTCTTTGCTTGGAAACCCAAATTTTTTATGATTAAATTTATGCACTAACTAAGAATCCACAGAGGCATGAACACAATACTACAAAGGAATTGAAATAAAAGCTGCTTATACCTTGATTAATTCTCAGTTATTACATATATATATAACTTTTATTTGGCACTAAAATGTTTAGAATTGTTTCATGCTTATGTAACAAACACTCTGTCATTAAGTTATCATATCCTACTGATGGGTATCCTGTGCTTTGTGTGGGTGTGATGCATTAATCCTGTTTTGTTTTGACAGGCTTACCATGATGGATGACAACTGGATAGAATATAAATGCAACTCTGGTGAGACATTGTTTATTTACAACAAAGTAACAGGAGAACACAAGTGGCCCCATGGATTACAGCAGGTTATTAAATGCTAAATTGATTGAGAGAAGCGGATCCAGGGAGGGGGACTGGGATGACGTATCCCTCCCCTCCCCCCATAATAATTTAATTTATAATTTAACTTTAATTTTTCCATTTTATTTACTGAAATAAAATAATTGATATCAACTGAATACATTTTGAGTGTTTTATTCTCATAAATGATTTGCTGTGAATGACGTACTAGAATCTGCTAATGAGAACCCAAATGAGAATATATAAGAATATAGTTGGAAAATTCCCATTGGTCCCTCTCCTTAAAAAAATCCTGGATGCACCACTGGCCGTATCCCCATTAGTCTTTCTGGAGTTCAAAAAGGCACTGGGGACTATGTTAAAATTATGTCTGAAAAAAATTGCCTATATGAAAGATAACTTTTTCAAGTTTCAGAAAGTTTCAAGAAATAATGTCTGATTTGTAAGCTTTAAACAAATCTTCAAAATTAGATAACAAAGAGAACAGGCCTTTTGAGTTTGATAAAAAAGATACATTGTGGTCTAGCTTCAGTACAAAAAACACTATGTATGGCATAATGTACACAAGAGTACATGGGGCAAGATACTTTACTCCCTCAGTGCCTCATCTTCTTGGATAAGGACGTAAAGCCGGAGGTCCCGTCTGCCTTTACTCTATGTTATAAGGTGGATGTTAAAGAACCACAGAGGACATAAACAAATCTCTGACAGTGACTACACTCAGTGACTGTCTCCGTCAACAACCAGCATTGAGCAATCCGAGCACATGAGCCTTGTAGAGAGGGAAATATGGTAAAAATGAAGAGAGGGAAAAATTCAATTATCAGTGCTCAGCACACGCACAAAAAAATGAATGAATGTAGGGCGTGTAACAAAAGACAAGTATTAATAAGCATAGCAATCATAATAGACACAATTATATGCAGAATCATTGAAGCTACTCAACAAAGAGGTTTGAAAAGCTCGGAATGTAAATTAATCCTGTGAATACAAGGAATGTCCCAACCGATTTTGAACCTTAGTTTAGTTATGCCATGGATAATGTAATTAATTCTAACTTTCATGTTAAATGTTTTTTTTATTTTATTTTAGGGAATAGAATACAGAATTATCTATGGTCACCCAGTAACATACAAAGAATTCTCTACCACTGCTACACAGACAGATGAAAATTGCTGTAGATGTCGGTCCATGTATATTGATTTGGATCCAAGTCATGTTTCTAATGCCATAGATGCTGCACTCCCTCAACAACAACCAGTTGATTCAGATGAAAAAGTTCATTCGAATAATGAACATGGTCTGAATATTTCCTTGAATCACAAAGATCATCTAGAGGCAAGTCAAGGGCCAGAATGTCAAAACGTAGCATTGGTGAATTCTTACAAGAACAATGAAGTCAGAAATAGTGATCACAATGAAAATACTTGGACCGATAGAGATGACCATGATTTGAACCAAGAGCTGCTAGAAGTGTCTGAAATGTTGAAAGATCTTGAGCAGATGAATTTCTCTCGAAACAGCAGCATGAGTTCTGAAAATAACACTTGTGCTAAAAGTGGCACTGTAGATCTTGGCGTTGGTACCGATAATGATGGCAGGGAAATTGGCACAAGTGATGATCATTTTGACAGTGTTGGTTGTAGTGGTGATTATAACGGTTGCTATGGCCGTGATTGTGATGTTTATGGTAACGATGTTGATGTTGAACACGGCCACATACCCGACAATAACAGGGTAACTAATGCCGACAATGGGAAATCTATATCAACACACAAAGACCCAGGTGATGTAGCAGGATTCGATACTGACATGATTGACGAAAGTGCTGTGAATGGTACGGTTATGTACAGACAAGATGCTCATGATACTAATCTTACCGCTTTTATGCCTTCAAACGTCGTTCCACGTCTTTATCACGAGAAGGATTTTGGTGAGAATTTCTTACAGCAACTGGATATTGCAACGCCCGCAAACCAGATACCATATCAATGTTTGGTGTGTAGAAAGCAATTGAGTTCCAAGTCCAGCTTGAGCACTCATGTCAAAACCCACACGGAAGTGAAACCTTTTGAATGTTCTGTTTGCGAGAAAAAATTTTGCCAAAAGGAGAACTTGGTAATACATGTAAGAACTCACACTGGAGAGAAACCATTTGGATGTTCTGTTTGCAAAAAGAAATTCAGTCAAAGGGGGAATTTAACTACACATATGAGAACTCACACGGGAGAGAAACCATTTGAATGTTGTGTTTGCAAAAAGAAATTCAGTCAAAAGGGGAACTTGGTTAAACATATGGCAACTCACACCGAAGAGATACCGTTTAAATGTTCTTTATGTAGGAAAGCATTCACTTATAAATATCAATTAGTTTCCCATGTTAAAATCCACAAGGGTGAGAATCCGTACCAATGTTTTGTTTGTAAGAAGACGTTTATAGATAAACGTGGCTTGAAAGAGCATTTTAGGCAAAATCACAAAGATTGAAACTCTGACTGTCTGCAACATTATGGAAGTGTTTGGTGAACTTTTGTTGTTTCTGGAACATTCTTAATTTATGTAAGTTATTCTAGAAATTCAGAAGTTTCTACAACATTTGTGTGCATGACATTCTTATGTAATATTTATATTTAGTAACATTAGTAACACTGTTGAAGATTACATCAAGAGTACTTTATAAAATGTACTTTATAAAATGTACTTTATTTAGAAACACGAAGCGTATAGAGTGCACACACTAAAAGTGTGCAACAGTTGTCACTATTTAGTAGTAAATAGCACTAATTAAACAAAAGAAAACAAGAGAATTAGCATAAAATAGCACTAGTTAGTGGTATTTATGTTGCACACTTTTAGTGCGTGCACTGTAATAACTTTTGTCTATTTGTTGAAGTTGAAAATGACTTCACTTGGAATTTACTTGACTGGCTCATACCGCATAGTCAACATAGAGTCATTTTCATTTGATCGCAAAACCCATGGAACCTTAAAGGCTGGTACACACGAGGGAGCTTGCTCCCGCAACACGCTCCCGCAACATGCTCCCAGAGGAAGCTCCCTCGTGTGTACCAACCATTTCACGCGAAAAAAATGTGTTGCACAACAAAACTTTTGCTCACTGGTTTTATATGGAAACCAGGCTTTGTCTATGTATTCGAATAAAGTGCAAATAAGTTTAACAAGATAGTACTGCTCATTTTCTTTCTTTTTTTAAAAAAATCCCTGAGGCATTTCTTTGATTCCTGAGTTACAAACTGATGATTTCAACATCAGATACGGTACAAACTTCACTGACAAATTTTAATCTACTCGGCATCAAGCAGATTAACTGTTTTCAACCAATCATACCACGGGAATAATCCCCAGTTTCCAACTAAGTCCTTTCCAAAATGTACCAAACTTTTTGAAGACCATATATTCAATACGAAATAAAGTCGTTTTCGTATGAGCTGCAGTGTGTCAATTACGGCGTTCTAGTGGCAAGTGACAATTATGACTTGAATTTCCACAAATGCTAAAACGAATAATTTCAAAACAACTATTTTCGGTTCGGGATCCCTGTGTCAAGTGTAATGTTTGGTTGGGTTACCTGTGCTGGTACCAGTTCTTATGACCGTGAGCCAGGTCATCGTTCATATCCAAGATCTTTCAAAATGGATCAGTTTGATTCTTATAATGATAATTTGTTTAATAAGCGACAACTCGGACCGATTGGATCGACAACGTAAGTACGGTATCTTAAACCTATAATATTTGCTATTATTAAAAGGAGTTTGCCGTTATTTTGTCCAAACTAATGTGAAATACAAGTCATTTATTTATTTTCAATGGCCTGATAAACAAGCGAACGACAACCAATATGATTGCAGTCAAACAAAAACAAACAACCAAAGATTTATATGCTTTAATAGTTAGTATTGAAGTCGTATCCTCAAAATATGTGGTGTCTATCAGAATACCACTAATATTCATGGGATAAATCATCAACTAATCATTCTCTTTTCAATAGGTTTTTGATGGGGGAAATGGACTCACACATTATAGTCTAGTAGATAAAAAATCACAGTGTTTCTAATAATCAATTATTTTCGTTTATTTTGACAAATTTTTCACATGTTTCAGGATAACACCATATGTGATTGCTCTGTGCATTTCCAAGTTTCTACACTGTTTTGGTATATATGTGGCATACGAACAGCTCAAGATATTCCGCATCACACAGTTCTTATTCATTGCCAGATTAGTGTAAGTTTACAGCTAAAATCATTGCATCATGACCGGACACCTTTGCAACTCTGACTGGATGTTGTTGTTTTTCTGCGACACTAACTGTCGATCCATCGAGGCGGCATTATTGATGTCGCAGAAAAAGCAAAATCCAGTCAAAGTTACAAAGGCACCTGATTGTGATGTAATGACTTAAGCTGTAACAATGTTTGTTTTGACTATACCTATAATATGTTCTTCACATGCATTTCCTGAGGATTTTCTTTATCTTGTTTGGGATTCCCTTGGATTCTATCTGAACAATGGAAGGAAATTGGGTCACAAGTAATGTTCTAGACTCAGAAAACACTATTATTTCCCAGGGGAGGAGAGAGTACAGTATTAGTTGTGTATCAATACCCCTAACACTGTACTCTCTATGTCTGGGGAATAGTGCTTTCCTTCTTCCTTGTTCCCTTTTTGGCTCCATCACAATGCTATCTGCATATAGACTGTTACACCAGTATCTAGCAAAGGATCATGGGTCCCATAAAGTGAGACCTAAGATGCTTTAAAAAAAAACATTTGTAACAAGTTTGAGCACTGGCTTTAGGATTCTCCTTGCTTCGAGTCGTGTGTTTAATAACAACCAAAATACTCTTATTGAATTCTAAAAAATCACTACATAAATCACCTTATACTTACATTTAATTTGCGTGTTTTTATTCTTCCGAATACGACAATATTTAGCTGGTTTACAATCCCATTTCATAACTCGTTATGACCAAATGTTATCGAACGAAAAAATCTGCTGAGCCTGCAATAAAATGACCGCATCGACACAGGAAGCCCTCTCCTAAAAAAATCGTTATGCTTAATACTAAATAATCACAGGGTAAGCCCAAAGTGAGTATTTTGGTTGTTATTAAACATTTCTCGCGACTTGAAGCAAGGAGAATCCTAAAGCCCATGGTTTGAGGAAGATCACTCAACGAAAACACAGATGGAGGTAGGGTCCTGCCGGAACAGTGGTTTCATTATCTTTTTTGAATAAGCATCTTTAGTAATATTGAAGTAGGAGGTCTGTGTCCCAAATGCTTTCTAGATGGTGTCTGGGGACATATTCTTTAAGTAAGACACAAACTACCCAGTGATAAGAGGTTGAATAGATGGCGCCATATTGCCGGTAGCCGCCTATGATTGAAAACACTGCCAGCATCTGTAGGTGACACCAAAGTCAAAATTTGCTTTGTCTTTGATGTTGTGTAATTTATGATGTTTGATTAATTTATAATTTGATGAATATACTTAAGGCAAAATGAGTGAGAAACAATATAACAAAGGTAATGCTAGCTACAATCACATGATTTGGCAGATAATTATATTCTTTTCCTAGAAAATATGGAAGTCGCTATATATGAAATAGTGCAGTTTCCTGCTCATGCAAAAATGAGTCTGTCTCCAACTTCCATGATCAATTGCAGGTGTTTACTCTTTTTTCTTTCTTTCCTCTTTCATAGTTCTTCTGTAGTGCTTGTTTTACTCCAAAAACCAATTTCATCAGGGAAAAAAGTAACTCCTAATCAAGTAGGTGTTTTGATTTGACTTTTTATCTAGTACATATTAATTTTGTATATATAATTCTTATTGCCTGCCTTTCCTGAAGAACAGACAACTTACACTAAGAGGTCGCAGATGACCTTATTAAGCTGCACAGTAAAGGGGAAATGGGATCACATGATCTCTTAGGGCAAGCGGCCTATTGTTGTCTTGTGGATGAAATGCTTAAAAGTGCAATTGAAAATGTGAATTTGGTTGAACCAATGAAAAATTTACTTTCTTTCAGTGGTATAGGGTGTGTAGACATGCTGTATTCTCTACCATTATTGCATTGATATGGCTTCAAGGTCTAACATTGTGTGGAGCACTACGGTAAGACTTGATTCTACAATTATATGACAATAACTGCAATAGCATTTTATTATTAATAATGTAAATCTAAACTTGACTATTTAATAGATCTGTACTTTTGGCTGGGTTCCCGGTAGGTTGCGGGAAAAATTTTCAAATTGTGCGGGAATTCAAGGACAAATTGTGCGGAAAAAATGGTCGATTGTGCGGTAAAATGTGCGGGATTGCACAATAATAATTTAAGTATAAAAACGTTTTTTTCGTATTTCTGTAGAAAATTAGCCTTTCTACAAAGTCTTGGGCAGAGAATAAGTGTTTAATCAAGTATACCTCTAATTACAAAGTTTATATCTTGACTCCAGAGCTAGATTATCGTTCGTAATAAAGTCGCGATAACGTGTCACAAGTTTGGAACGCCTTGCGTTTTTTTATTAGAGCGCAGTCTCTCTCAATTGAATGGACGCCATTTTGTTTTTGACGAACGAGTTTTGAAAATTTCACTTCGTGTGAGTGGAATTTTGACGAAAAAGTTAGAAAAAAGGACCTTAAATCACCAGACTAACTTCTTAAAGTGACATTTATTAAAATAAGTGCATAAATTATGCTATATTTTTCTGAATTGTAAGGGTTTTGAGCAAATTTCCTCAATTGTGCGGAATTGTGCGGGAAGTACCTCATTGTGCGGACCCGCAACCGTGCAACATACCGGGATCCCAGTTTTGGAGAAAATTGTGTAATATAAACGCTTGGACATTCATTGAAACATTTTTTGATGAAATGATGCATTATGTTTGGCTAAGCTTTGATATATATCTGCCACACAATTTTTTTTTCAAAAATACAGACTGAAATGGCCAAGTACAGTTGGTCAAATGCAAATTCAAATGGTACAAAGTTCATTTTTACACAAAGTTGACTGTGTGAATTAAAAATCTTGGCAGTAGAAGTATTGCAGAAATGTTTGTTTGTGCAATTCAATCAAGTATTTCACTTTTGAGGTTCAAGGCTTAATATTAATGTGTTGTCTGTAGTGATTGACCAGGAAATGTCTAAAACATTCCTATTATCTCTGTCTGCCCATGAGCTTTCAATTCTAAGATATGAATGTTTGCTGTTATTCTACATTGTTTACTACAGGACAGTGCTATTGTTTGAGCACAGTGAACTCACTGTACTGGGAGCTCTTGGTGTTCTCTTTCACACTGGTGTAGCCGGTCCCTCAAAGGTACTATAATCTAATAGTGCTGTAAATCTGTCAGCAGTTCAATATTGAACATTATTTATTATTTTGAGAATGCTCAAGGTGATGTGTTTTGAAAAGATTTAACAGATCTGTCACTTACCATTTTCATTTTCATCTTGTATACTAACAATAATGATATATTTTTTCAGGCAAGAGGATCAATTTTGTTCTTATTGGGTATTGTGACTTTATTGCTGTTTGATAATGATACTCCTCACGACCACGGATCTCACAGTATCCTTGAAATATTTGTTGTATTGTTATATCCCAGGGGCTAGTTATATGAAGTCTGGATATTTACTATCCACCGGATAAATCCCTATCTAGCAGATACATTCTAACGAAATTCTATAGGGGTGGATAACTTTATCCATGGTTTGTGTAACTGGCCAAGATAAATCACTATCCAGCCAATACATTTTGAACAAATTTGATAGGGTGGATAACTGTTGTCCATTCAATAACCTTATTCGGGTTACCCAGGTGCCGGTTGCACGAAGCCTGAATAAATTTATCCACTGGATAAAGTTATCCACTCTATAGGATTTCTTTACAATTTATCCACTGGATAGCGATTTATCCGGTGGATAGCACTATTCAGGCTTTCTGCAAGCAGCCCCAGATTAGTAATTGCTATCCATTGGATAAGTTCTAAAAGACATTCTACAGGGTTTATAGCTTTTGTCCAGTGGATAACGTTATGTTGGTTTTGTACAACCTGTCTCAGATCTTAGCCAATCAGAACATATTATTCAAAGAAATACAAGGATTGTATAAAATCTGATTGGCTCATCATGGGTATATCTCCGTCACACAGCTCTTTTCAAAAACGACAAATTGAAATGGTCGAGTACAGATTTAAATGGTATAATATGTTATTTAAATATGATTGCAAGCATATTGTTTGGTACCATAACACCATATCCAAGATGAAGGCAATGGCCGATGGATGCATATGTATTACCATTCACTGTCCATGTTGGGTCTTCCTGACCACAAGGTATTATTATCTATAATGTTGATGCATCTATTTGTCTCCTTGTCTATCTATATGTTTGTCTGCCTGTCTGTCTTTAAATAGATTTGTATGTGAGGGTACAGCTCTGTCTGTTGTATCATTCTTTGGCTGTCATATTACTCTATCTGTATATAGATCCATGTCTGTCTGTCTGCACAGATCTCTGTCTGTGTGTATATAATAATATAGATCTCTCTCTGTATAATACTACCATGTATAAGTAAACTAGGTGATTCATTTATTTATTCAGAGTTGTCAGTCTATCTTTATATTAGAAAGACCTGTCTGTTTGTCTCTCTGTCTATAAGTCTGTCTGTTTGTCAATTTGTGTATATATTTATGTTTATATGTTAATGTGTTAATCTATAGGGTGGTCTTATCCTATTGTTATTGGGTTTGCTATTGAATGTTGGTCATGGAAATCTATCAAGAAAACTTGCTGTGGAGATTGGAGGTGGGTAATTATACAGGGTTCATACCATACTCCTTGAAATCCTGGAAAAGCCCTGGAACTGAAGAGTTTTTGAATGACTTGAATTTAACCAAATCTCATTTCAAAATACTTTCAAACAAACAGACAGACAGACAAACAAAGCAACAAACAGACAGACGGACGGACGAACAAACAAACAAACAAACAAACAAAAACAAAACAAAACATAAAAAACAACAACAAAAGTAAGGGGTTAGTATTGTTTTGTTCATAAGTAAAGAAAAATAATGACAGGGTAATGATAGTCAAAATTTTGTGTTAGAACCATTTTAAGCTGAAATCGTTACTAGCACAAAACATGAATCAGAGTTCATGCAATTCCTTGAAATCCTTGAAAAGTCCTGGAGGTGAGAAACAGTTTCATGTGCAATTGAAAAGCTCTTGAAAGTGATACAAAAACTCCTTGGAAACTTCTTGAATTTGGTACATGCACAAGTTTTCATTTCAAACTAAGACAAGAAAAATTGTTGCTAATCGAAGTTATAAAAATTGGTTCTCCTTGGAAATTCTAATGTTGTGCTTAAAAAGTGCTTGTCAAGAAAAGCTTAAATTGAAATTCCTGCTAAAGTTAATGTTCCACAAACCGTAATGAATATATTAAACAACTGATGAACTTTTTTGATTGTGTGTTTATCTGTCTGAATACAAGAGAATGTTCCTTATTCCCATTTCAGGTGCAAAGCGTCTAACAGCCCTGTCAACTATCATTTCTTGTGCTATCTCATTTCCACTTGCTGTTATATCTTACTATGGTCAGGTGAGCTTTCATTGTTATCCTGATATTGTACCATACATCATTACTATACAGGCCTTAGCCACAAGATATTGTGGAGACTTACTTTATCAAACTCCATTCCTTCATCAAAAATGTGTACTTTTAGTGTGTATTTTTTAGTGTGCTGTCTGTCAATGGACAAGAAACATTAACAAAATTCCTGAAATATTTCTACCGGGCCATGGTTTTTAGATTGGCACTGTGATTTAAGTATTTTATAATATGGTGTATATAAGCATACATATGGAATATGCACTGTATATATGTTAAATTATTATTATTATTATGATATTATTTCAGGAGGCAAGCATCGACTGGCTAAGCAGTATTCTTCCAATGATTGTGGTCATTTTCTTTGTCTTTATTCTTGATTTCTATGTGGAATCATTCTGTGTATCCAAGCTAGACACAGCTCTGACAGCTAAAATAGGCTCTATATCATCATTTGTTGGTGCTTTGTTCTTTGCACTACTATGGGACCAGCCTTGGGCGTGGTCTGTACATGAATGGCATCATGGGAATGCTGGTGTTGAGAAGCACTTGCTATCTGGAGGAACCATCTTCAGTGCCTTGTTCTTTATATTTGGTTAGTAAGTTGTATTATTGTATTATGACCCATATCAGGGCTTGAAATAAGAGCAGGTCAAAGGACAATGTCCCTCTAAATTTGCTACTTGACCTGCCAAATCAGAGTTTGAAAGGGCAAGTTGACCTCCATATTTTTGAGGGAAAAACTGATCTTGTAAAAAAGAATTATTGAACTTGCAAAAAAGGGGTAATGACCTTCCAAAAATGCTTAATTTGTTATGTCATCTTGAACTATGTATGTCAGGCTGTTATTTTGAGCCTTGTACATCTGCATTGGGCTGTAGGTCTTCAAGCAAGAGCTAGGGTGTGAGTAGGCTTGTACAGCATTTTTTAGCAAGGCTGTACAAATGTGTTTATATCTGCTGGATAGCGATTTATCTGGTGCCGATTATTACTGTTTGATAATCATATGATACTCTCACGGTATCCTTGAAATATTTGTTGTATTGTTATATCCCAGGGGCTCGTTATATGAAGCCTCCATGGATAGGCTGCCACTATCCATCAGGGGCCGGTTGCATGAAGCCCGAATAGCTCTATCCAACGGATAAATCGCTATCCAGTGGATAAATTCTAAAGAAATCCTTTGGATTGGATAACTTTATCCAGTGGATAACTTTATTTGGGCTTTGTACAACTGGCCCCTGGTGGATAGTGCTATTCAAGCTTTGTGCAACTGGCCCCAGAGTTTTAGTTTATCTTCTGACTTTTTATATAATAATGATATTATAATTTATTAATTAATATTATGGATAATCAATTATTGAGACATGATAAATACTTGTTGACTGAGTTTGGTCGTGTCAGATATTTAGCTCTTGGTCACTTGGAACACTTGTTCTGTATGCTAAGGCTCTATCAATAAGTTGTATATTAATAATTGTATCATAATTATGTTATTTTTTTAAAACTCTGTAATTATTTCAAGGTAAATGTTTGCTCTGAAATAACAACCTCCCTTAAATTATCTATTAATTTTTATTCATTTCAGCAACAAGGTTGTTATGCCGACCATCGCCACGTCCAGCTAAAGGCAATCTGATTGGCTATACAACTGGTGGATTACCGATTTACAACTTCCACACGCCACAATCTATTGTGTCAACATTAAGAACATTCCTCAGACAGACATTAGAAGAGTCTGAATCAAGACAGATCTTCTACTTTCTTTGTTTGAATTTGGTAAGTGAACATCATTATATTCTTGATAACGGAGGGTGTTTATTCGCACAATAACTTATACAAGAACATACAGAATAAAAGTTACAGCTGCTATAATATGGAGGATGCAAGAGAACAACCCTAGGGGGTTAAGCTAAGCTAGCTCTTGTGACCTTTCAATATCTACAACTGAAACAAACTAAAGTTGAAGTATGAACATGATGCATATATGTTGGGGAATATCTAAAATGAGTAATAATTCATGTCAAATAGCTCTAACATAAGGTGAAAGCAAATTTGCTGCATGAGAGTACTACTAAGAGAGAGCGCAAGTTAATTAATACATGTGTAAGAGTGGGTTTAAGACCCTGAGTAGTAGTCTGGCCAGGATGTAAACCCCGGACTTGTGTATGACAGTGCAATTGCTTTTCCACCTAAGCAAAGCCATTGTCCATTTTGGTTATAGATTGGAGTAAAGTTGTACCTGCAACTGTAAACCTCACTATAAGCTACTGTAGGCAGTTTACAATTTTGTACTTGAATTATTGATATAATGAAGAAAATGGTTCACTAAACAAAAACATTAAAAATGAAATAAAATAAAAATGACAGAAATAAAATAGAAAATAAAAAAAATAGTGATAATGAAAATTATAATCTTTTACTGCAACATATCTACTGAATGGTTCTTAATCTGCACTCTCACACTCACTACCTTTACATTCTTTATTCAAATCACCATCAACGCTATTCACAGTGTTGAGTGAGAAAAACCAGATTGCAAGGAGCACAGTTAACTCTTGTTATAATGGACACCCTAGAGACCCTAACTTGGTGTCCACAATAGCGAGGGCTGATTCCATAGATTTCTTTGAGACATGGATTGATCTGCTGTCTGCAATAGCAAGGTGTCCGTAAGGCGAGAGTTGACTGTACTGAGACAATGCCTGTAATCAAGCTTGTATGTTTGTTTAGTTTTTCACAGGGGTAGAACTAGCATATGGTGTATGTACAAACAGTCTTGGTCTTATCTCTGCTGGTTTTCATATGTTATGTGATTGTTATCAAGCTTGTATGTACAGTTTTTCACAGGCGGGGTAGAACTAGCATATGGTGTATGGACAAACAGTCTTGGTCTTATCTCTGATGGTTTTCATATGTTATTTGATTGTAATCAAGCTTGTATGTACAGTTTTTCACAGGGGTAGAACTAGCATATGGTGTATGGACAAACAGTCTTGGTCTTATCTCTGATGGTTTCCATATGTTATTTGATTGTACTGCCCTTGTGCTTGGCCTTTGTGCTGCTCTCATGTCAAGATGGAAACGAACAAGAACATTCTCATATGGGTATGATATGCTGATTCATGTTTAAAACTGAATATTAAAATAACTAAAACAAACTTCATTCTGATATTGTAAACGCTTCATTTACAATGGTTATAGCATTACCTCCTGGAGTAATTTAATAAAGTAATATTTTAAAGATTATGTGCTAATTAATAGTGTGTGTTTCTGTCTTTCAGCTTTGGCCGTGTGGAGATCCTGTCTGGTTTTGTCAATGGCTTGTTCCTTGTTGTAATAGCTTTCTTTGTGTTTGTGGCTGCTTTGCAAAGACTGTTTGATCCACCTAAAGTCAGCACAGAACGTCTTTTAGTAAGTATTAATAATGATAATAATAATAAATAATAATTAATTAATAATTTATTTCGTAAAACTCATTTCTAAAGCTCATTGCTTCTTACAACATTCACAAAAAAAAAATTACTACTGATCTAGACATAGAGAGTGTGAGAGATGTTTCATCAGAGAAAATACAACCCTTTTTTCTCAACTAATATTGGCATTGTATTTTGTTTCTTTGTAGGTAGTGTCTGTATTAGGTCTTCTTGTCAATTTAGTGGGAATATTTGCTTTCCGTCACGCACATGCGCATGCTCACGGTGGTGGAGGTGGATGTGGCTCACATGGACACAGTCACAATGACAATGGTAACCATGGACACAGTCACCATGGACACAGTCACCATGGACACAGCCATTCTTCTCATCCAGATAGAAGTGTCAACATGGAAGGTAAGTTGCTTTGTTACCTGTAAATTGGTTGACAACAAAGTTTCAAGACTTTACATTCTTTTTATATCCAAAACACATGGCCTATAGTCTTGTAAATCAATGAATGTAAACATAACCCTCCTAAGCGATATATATTTAGAAAGGTATTTGTTATAGTAGTCCTTGTACAAAATGTACTAATGTGACAGGAATGCGTAAAGTACTGTAACTGCTTTCGATCAGCACAATATGTATGACTGTGCAAATATGGTTTACAAAGTTGGCATACAACTCTGGTGTGAGGCAAGTTGCACAGAATACACAGAAGATTGGCCAGTGAAACAAAATCTAGTATTAACACTGATTTGTTGTGTAATTCTGGCATGAGACAAATTGCACAGAAGATTGGTCAGTGAAACTAATAGTCCCTTGTTTGTTGTTTTCTAGGTGTGTTCCTACATGTAGTCGCTGATACACTAGGCAGTGTTGGAGTGATTGTCTCATCTGTTCTCATTGAAAGATTTGGACTATTTATAGCAGATCCTGTGTGTTCGTTGTTCATAGCCACTATGATATTTCTTAGTGTATTACCATTACTCAGAGAGTCGTCATATGTGTTGCTTCAAAGAACCCCTATTGATATAGAAAAACCACTTAATCAGATATTAAATAAGGTAGGTCAATCAATCAGCCATTCTGTAAGCCAATCATTTAACCAGTCAGTCAGTCAATCAGCCAGTCAATCAACCAGTCAGTCAGTCAGTCAGTCAGTCAGCCAACCAGTCAGTCTGTCAGACAATCAACCAGTCAGTCAGTCAGCCAATCATTCAACCAGTCAGTCAGTCAATCAACCAGTCTGTCAATGAATCAATCAACCACTCATGTTGTCAGCCAATCAACCTAGTGGTCAGTCAGTCTGTCAGTTGATAAAACAATTAATCAATCAAACAAAATAAATGAGAAAAAAAATGAAAAAGGCATTTAAAAAATAGTACAATTAAAATTATAATAGAAACTAAATGCACATTATTATCAATCAATTGATGTTGCTTGCTGCCATGCAGAAATTGATTTTGTAGTGTTTTTTATGTCAATCTTATTGTGTTGTAGGTTCTATCACTAGATGGTGTACTATCATACAGAGATCACCATTTCTGGCAACATTCAGAAAAGACTACAGTAGGAACTCTACATGTACAAGTGGCTCCATCAGCCAGTGAACAAAAAATTATACAACAGGTAACCAAGTCTGTACAGATCTTGTCATTATGAGGGCACTGAAGGGATGAAATGGATCTGGTATTGACCCTGATATAGGTTTTTACAACATATTTTTTTTCGTCATACTCATCATAGGTAGATGGTTAGGAAACCTATTGTTATAGCTCTTTGTTTGCTTTTGAGGTTGAACTGGTTTTGACTGTGCACAGGTGATTCTCATTTTAAAATGAGTAAGCAGCATAAACGTTGTCTATGGGATTATTCTAAGGAATATTCTCATAGTTGTCATAAATCTCAAAGTATTCTTTAAACCAGCAGCCAAAATAATGATTCCGTTCACTGAGTTGTTTCCAACAAGGGTAAAACAGTGTTGAAACAAATGATTGATGGTTCACACATAAAAAAGGAAACAAAGTCCCTAGGCATTTTCTACTGTTCAACTAGATTTTGAGACAGTTCTTCATCTGCGGGGTAATTACAAACTCCAATTTGTTATTGACCAGATTCTTGGACTGGGAAAATGGGAATTGAATTGATATTTTAGGTGACACGAACTGAAATTTAACTAGCAAATAAATGTTTGATAGACATTAGGCAACATTCCCATCTATCTGGATCATAGTGTAGAGTGTAAATGCTAAATAATAATCACAATTAAGGTGTAAATAGCACTAATCAAACAAAAGAAAACAATAGAATTAGCATAAATATAGCACTATTTAGTGGTATTTGTGTTGCACTCAAATTTGCAAATTTGTGCTTTTTACACAAGAGTGAATGGATGTCAAGCAAAGCAAAAACGTAACTACGGGCCGAATTTTGCCTTTTTTGGGTAATAATTATTACTTCGGAAAAAATAGATGTTTATTTTCAGACCAAAATAAGTCATTAGATTAAAAAAAAATTAGCCGAAATATCTACTTATGCCATTTTTGCTTTAAACCCTTCACACTTTTAGTGTGTCCACACTACCCACTATATTTGTACTTTTGAAAAAAAAGTGTTGTGTGACTGGTTTACACTATCATAGAGTCATTTTTGTATGGGTGGGAAATGGTACGGTTACGATACCACTACAATATGGTAGAAAATTTGAATGTTTTCTAAGAAACTATGGCTATGATATGATACAGCACTGTTTCCCAGTCATATGAAAATGACTGCAATACAGTATTCATTTGTTGTATTTTTTAGGTTAATGCGCTGCTAAAAGAGTATGGGGTGAATGATCTATCTATTCAAGTTGAAAAAGAAGCATTCTTCCACCACATATCGGCATTATCAGCTGGTTACAAGTCTGTATTAGCATTAAAACAAGGCTCTCAGATAGGACAACCACCAAGCGATTCTGACTCAGGATTTATTAAATCAATATAAAAATATATTAATTTTATTAATGGCATTACTCAGGGCTTTGTACAATATAGTGCCTGCTCGACCCGTCGCTAAGATAACAACAACAATAACTTTATTTACACCCTAAATTATAACATGTACATTACAATTGCTATTATAAAATTACGGACAATAGGTACAAGATCAATAGAATAACTGATCACTGGCTAAACTAGCTATTCAGCTCTCCATAGATAACAATCTATGTAATCCATTCATCTGAATTGCTCCAAAGGGTCATGAGTGAAGCCAAAACCTAAATACAATTGATTGTTAGTGTCTCAGTGCTAACAGTCAAGTGATTTCAGTGGTATCAGATTGGCCACACCTTCTTTAAAAGATGTCTCTATCTTTTAGGTTCTTTTTTGAAAAATTATGATAAGCATAACTCTCTTATTTTTTTTTTTCATTCCCCATGCAAAGAAAGTAAATGCTATATATTATATATATTTATTTATAGAAAAGACATTCGCCATCATATTAGGAAAATCAAAATTTTTAATTTTCATGCGTTGTAAAGTAAAAAATGTAAAATGTATTTCTAGAAAATATCCTTACCACCATCACAGAGGATATTTTTTGTGAACTCTCCACCCCCTGGAATTTCTGAAAGTGAGACATAAAATTTCTGGCCTGTGAACTCCCATGTGCACCACCCCTCTAGAGTTTCCAAAAATCTTCTGTAGTGGGGTTTATAGATAGATGTTTTCTTGAACCACACAAAGTAAAACAGTATAATTGTGATCCTTGATCATTCTCAGTGTCCTTATGGAACATGTTTCTTTTCCATTGGGAATCAGGGATGGTTCTGGGTTCGAACATAATGTAATAAATTGACTATTTATTGTAAGAGAAAATACTTGTAAAATAAAGATCGTAGAGAAAGAAAATTATGATGAACAAGGTTTTGCCAAGTCTCTTTTATCCCTCTTGAATGGAGAACTTCTTATCAACAACCTTTATACCAAAGGCTGTTCTCAACAAAATGCTGAATGCCAGAAATGATCATCATTCGGAAATGCAGTTAGAATTTAAGAACAAAAAAAGGAAGAAAAAAACAAGTTGCTATCTGCATATGGTACCAGCTCACCAAATAAATATGGTCCAACATACTATCAATTTATCACAGTAATTCATTAAAAAAATTCTCCTGAAAAATCATAGTGTGCACGCACTAAAAATTGTGCAACATAGTGTGCAACTGTTGCACACTTTTAGTGCGTACACTCTAATTATAACATTTTGAAAACCAATCTTGTTTAATATACAATCCTGAGCAACAGAGGAAAACTCCACCATATTAAAATTCAATATAACAATTATAGCTGTATTCAAAGTTATGCTAGTGAATACAGTTCATCTTGAAGAATCATGGTACAATATGTGACAGACACATTTTCAAAGACACTACATTTCTTGATCAAAACATTTAAATTCATTACAATAATTCAAAATTTTTATATGCACCTGAAAAGTCATTATAATTACAAAATCTTGAAAATCATTCTTGCTTAATACATATTTCTGAGCAACAGAGAAACTCCATTGTATTAAAACACAATATAACGATGGCTGTATTCAAAGGTATATAGCAAATACAGTTCATATTGTTTAATTATGGTATAATAATTGTTTCAGCCATTATTTTGTTCCACTAGTGTTTTTAACAGAGTTTTTATCTCAATATTTCATTGACATGAGGTTTGGGAAGACATAGCAAAGTCATGCATGTCAACCATACCAACATTGTTTTGTGAATCAAGGTGATTATTCTATGTTAACTGTTAAGTACCCATAGTAAATAATTATGTACATCTTTGCTTGCTAAAGACATAAAAAAAACAATGAGAACTATATATCTTGATAAAATCTAAAAATTTAACATCAAACGCTGCAGTTGTTCTTGTTGTAATTATATTTTTTGTTTTGTGGCTTGGTAAAACCTGGAATTTGATTACTTGGATAACCCAGCAGTCTTCAGCATGATTGTGTAGTTGGGAGAAAGACTGTGTAGTCTTCAGAGACCCAGCAGTCTTCAGAGCGATTGTGTAGTTTGGAGAAAGACTGTGTAATCTTGAGACCCAGCAGTCTTCAGAGTTATTGTAAAGTTTGGAGAAAGACTGTAGTGTTGAGACCAAACAGTCTTCTGAATGAATGTTTAGTTTGAAAAAAAGACTGTTTGTGTGGTATTGAGAAGAAATCTAATCTTGAGAAAGAATGTGAGAAAGACTTGGCATATTCTCAAGAAAAACTGTCATCTGACATAAGGGCAACCTGATCTGAATTTATTTTCAGCGCAAAGATGAGAGTAGTACCCATTTATATATGGAACTCAGATCAGGTTGTAGCTGCAGTGTTTCTAAAGACTGTATTTTTGAGTGATTACAGTAGTTTGCACATGAGTGGGAAACGGTACAGTTATGATACTGCTACGATACGGCAGATTATTAGAATGTTTTCTTAGAAACTAAGGTCACGATATGACACAGTACTGTTCCCACTCATATGAAATTGACTCTAGCACTCTTTATAGGTGGTGTTACATTGGCCAACTTGAAATGCCGACTGTTCGCACAATGCTGTCGTACGAAAAATCAATGCCGTTTAACATATCTCCAAGGACGATTTTTCGTGCAATATTTCGCTCTGCAACACGTAGCAAGTTTTTGACCTGACTGCAAAAACTTTAACACAAGATGACGAATATTCTGCAAATTGATGCGTGTGACATATCCATCGCTTATGAAAAAGAAAACTAATCAGTTGGCAGCGTGTGAACAGCTGTTTACTAAAAAGTTCGCCCCGTGTAACAGGTCGGCAAAAAATCTACAAGATGGCACAATAGCATTGCGCGAAAAATCGTTGTTGCAAGTTGGCTCGTGTAACACCATCATAATTAGCTAGTCTATCCTACCCATCATACCATCTACAGGTTTAGCTAGTTTTTTTTTCCTTGCCATGATAAACAGGTTTAGCTAGTTTATCTTAGCCATCATAAACAGGTTTAGCTAGTTTATCTCAGTCACCAAGTCTAACTAGTTTTCCCTAGACATGTACAGGGTAGCTAGTTTTTCCATAGCCATCGTAAACAGGTTTAACTAGTTTATCTTAGTCATCTTGAACTGGTTTGTCTAGTTTTTCATAACCATCATAAACAGGTTTAGCTAGTTTATCCTAGTCATCAGACTCAGGTCTAAGTAGTTTCCACTAGCCATCATGAACAGGGTAGCTAGTATTTCCTAACCATCATAAACAAGTTTAACTAGTTTTCCCTAGCCATTATATACAGGTTTAGCTAGTTTTTCCTAGCCAACATGTAGTGTTTTAGCTATTTTTTTCAACAGCAATCATATACAGGTTGAACTAGTTTTTCTATAGCCATCACATACAGGTTTAGCTAGTTTTTCCATAGCCATTACATACAGGTTGAACAAGTTTTTCCATAGCCATTACATACAGGTTGAACAAGTTTTTCCATAGCCATCACATACAGGTATAGCAAGTTTTTATTATGGTCACCGTCTTTTCAGTTTAGGAGGTGCCATAAGTCCCAGACCACTACTAGTCTGTTGCTTCTTTGCAGATGAATACTGTTTGCCTCTTCCTCCTTGATTCTTCTTGTTGTACTTGAACTTGTTCAGGCTAGTTGTATCACCGGCCAAACTGTGTTTACAGAACAATATATATTTAATTATTAGCATTTTTACAGGTGCACCATGCGGAGGTGCAGGGGAACTGGAACTTGTACAAACGAATGTGAATAAAAAATTGTATTGTATTGTATTGGAAGTGGACATTTTGCAGTTTTCCATTTCTGCAAACTCAAACACATAAACATCCTTTGCAGTATTTTGCTCCCATCAATCAAAACTTTGATTACCACAAGAGAGAAAGAAGTTTTCAAGCAACAGTTTTCACCAGTCTATGTACTCTACCACGGAGTGTTCACTTTAGCAAGGTCACAAATTCACATCTAGTTAACGTTGGAGCTCAATTATAATCGGGTCTTCTATCAAGCAGTTTAGTAAATTGCTCCACACATTTGTACATACTTTCAGCCACAGCATTCTACAATTAATATATGAAAGTACTTACTTTGTTGAAGTGTTTGAGGTCTGTCTTCTTTTTCCTCTACCAGTCTGACCAGACTCGGACCAGTAAGGAGATTGTCCATTGTCAATATCACTACATATTGTACTGTCTGATGTGTCATCATCTCTCCTGGTCTTCTTCTTATCACGGATTGCAAGGGGTGGTAGCTGATGACATACAATAACAAGAAAAGATACAGTCACCTAATATCTATAAAAATATCAGACTGAAAGCAAAGGCAAAAAAGACACTAGGATGGAGATAATAAGGCTATAAGGTTAGGATCATAAAAAAATAACACTTAAATTTGCTGTTTGGATTAATGTCTCAAAACATTTTACAAATTACCGACAGGTTAATTTAGACATGTTAGTCCGATAAGAGAAGGCACTGAGGGAATTGGAATCGGTCTGGGAATCGAACCCGGGCCAGTGGACCCGAAGTCCAATGCCCTAACCACTAGACCATCACAGATCTCGGTTGGGGGAGCATTGGGTTGTGAACCAGGACTGAGGAGGCTCTCAGCTACATCTGCACTCAGGGTCTTAAAAGAATTGAGAATGTTCTTTGATTTATAAATGTTAGGCTTTGTCTCATCTCTTCTCAGAATCCACCATATAAAACAGCTTGCAAATATTGAAAAACCTCCTTAATGTATTATATTTCATAAGCCTAAAAAGGTCCCTAAGATTATCCACCCCTGTTTTTTGGTGTTAGAAATATTGTAACATCTATATATTGCATTAATAAGCATGCGTCATAGAGTACTAATTGCAGTAGTAATAATTGACACGCTCTCTTAGTAAAGACAACGACTCTAGTTCAGTCTGTTCTCTTTCTCTTGTATCTATTTCAGTCTGTATTTGTATTATTGTTACCTTATATCTTCCATTCACCAGCTGCATGGCTTTGCTACCAAGTATAGCATAACTAATGACATTCTCATGACTGCCAATCACCAGCTTCTCTTTCAATACATCCTTCATTACTAGCATTCTTGCAAGTCTCTCGGCATCATTTCTATGGAAGTGTTGACCCAGACCAAACAGAACACACCTATCGTGGCCTTCCTGGGTTACTTTGGCATTGTTAGAGCCCTGGTAAAAACATCAGAATAGCGAATGCACTCGGTTAAGGGACTGGTCATTAATTAACAGGGATGGATTCTGGTGCAAATGTCAAAAGCCATGCATGACTTTTCTAGACCTACCACTTTTTTAAAAGCAATTTTAAATAGATTGGGTGTAAATTTCTCATTTGTCTTTGCATAATAAATCATGACCCACCCTTTTTGCACCAGATCTCACCCCCCCCTTTCTGATAATTAATGACTAGTCAATAAAGAATGTTGATTAATACCTAGAGGTGGTAAAGACAAGGTATTTCAAAGGAGAACTTCACATTGGTCTTTTCAAAATGGAAGACTAAAGTCATCTAATAGGCCTGAAGTGTAACTATGACGTTTTGCCCGGTCCACATATACCATAGTTTTTTAATTTTTGAAATCCTTTCATATTCAAATGTTATTCCCTCAAGATTACAGAAACAATAGTCATAACTAGTGATCAAAAACAGTGTGAAAAGGATTCTGGTCTAGAGGGTAAAGCGTCATAACTCTTCAGGCTTATTGAAAAGCACAACAGCTAGTATATTTGAATTATTAAATACCTTAAAAACATCCACAAAATGATTCAATGAATAGCGGACATTCTTGGGCTTATTCCAGCTACCATGATAAACCACATTATTGACAGTCTTTACAAATGCCTTGGCTTCTTCATTGATGTCTTTTTCCACATAGTCAAGACTACCACTGCAGTTGTCACATACTGTGTCTTGATTGGCTGCACACTCTCTTTTGTCATACGTTACTTCACCAAAGTAGTGTAACAGCTGAACTCTACGGCATTCTGTCTGGTTTTCACAGAACTGTATGACACGGAATAAGTTATCCATGTGCACATCTCTTGCACTAGCAGTTTTATCCCCTTCTATCATTCTATGAAAACAAGAAAATGTTTTCAATACAATAACCATATTTTTAACATTATCAGCATTTGACAAACCCTTTCAGTTGGGATGGCCAAAACAATCTCTGACGATTATACCCCACAGCCAGCCATAAATTGCTTCTCCAAAATCTGCACTCTCAATCACAGAATCTCTAACAAGAGACTCAAAGAAAATCATTTTCTTTGAGATGGCTGGGCTGGCCTAGCTACACTAAGATTCAAAATTAGTTGGGACATTTGTTGTTTTAAATCACATTTTTTGGTTAAACATGCACCTCCCCTTTCACAATGTTGGTAAGATTTGTGATGATTTTGGCATAAAATAAAACTCATTCAACATTGTTTAGAGGGAGAGTGGGATTGACTGGAATATTGTAGAGTGAAAAAAAAAAAAAAAAAAAAAAAAAACTGGGAGAGAATGAAATATTCCAACAATTTTGCAACTAAGTATAGGTTAGTAGTGAATACGCTCATTCTTTGATGACTGGATCTGGAACAATGACGGGCAATTTTCAGCTATGAGTCACCACAGAGTCACCACACAAGGCTCTATAACTACCACTGGTGCACAACTAATGTATCATCACATAAACACTACCTCTACATTCACCATTGATATCATTTGTATGAATGACTGACTGAATGAATAAATGATTTAATGACTGACTGAATAAATGAACAAATGAGTGATAATAAATAATTTAATGAATGAGTGAGTGAGCGCATTAATGAATGGAGATCTAAATGCATGAAATTAACCAAATGAAGGTGAATAGTTCCAGTCAGGATATCTACCTTCTTATTCTGTGCATATCTCCATAGGAGTAGTATAGTATGCATTCTGCCTTCTTTCCATCTCGTCCAGCCCTTCCACACTCTTGGTAATAGCCTTCTAGTGATTTAGGTAATGAATAATGTATGACATATCGAACATCCCCTTTATCAATGCCCATACCAAAGGCAATGGTGGCACAGACAACCTGCAACATACAAGAACAACTCAAGTCTATTTATTTCTTTATTTAATAATATTTTAACAGGTTAGTCCAATTCAACAAGCTAACTTGATTAAATGGAGACCTGTGGAACTCCAGTTTGACCTTGATCTTATCCGAGAAGATGTCCATTTATCCACTGGATAGGGACTTACAGCATTATCTAGGCTTAATTTGTACAACAGGCCAGTGATTGCCAGCATGACTCTCCAACCACTGACCTATTCAACCATGCATTATGGCATTACCTTGACTCTGCCTTTCACCCATGTTTCTTGTATTTGTACTCTTTGTTGATCACCGAGCCCAGCATGGTATGGTACAGCACTGATACCAGATGCCTTCAGTTTATCTGCTACACGCTCACATTCATTCCTGTCATATATGGACATCAATAATTGTTTCACTATGGTATACCATATAAGTATACATACATACCATACAATGTATATATATATATATACCCTAACAAACATCCTACTAAAATCAGATATTCAGTAATTGTTATAATATGAACTCCGGGGAGGGTTGTCTGAATTTTTTTTAAAATGCCCCTAAAAGATACCGGATACTGTCCTGGCTTTACAGATTTTTTATCTCTAAAAGATACCAAAATCATGAGTTTGAGGACTACGAATACATAGGTTCAACTCCTAAAAGATACCAAAAAGTGAGGATTTGGCAAACTTGTATAATTCTAAACCATTAAAGAGACCAAATTGCTGATTTTTACCCCTAAAAGATACAAAGTCAGAGCATCCCTGATCGCTTATGTCGGCCCAGTGTCTCCCTCTACCAGGATATACACTCAAAACCTGGACCATTAGCTGATACATTTATCCACTGTATTGGACGTGACTTAGTTCATTTCATTTGTAGAATGGGACGGAGTATATTTTATTGCAACACTACAAAACTCAAGTCAATTTGATTTACTAGTAATTCTGGGTTTTTATATAGTTTACATACCTTGAAAGACAGTAGACAATGCCAGAGTTATGCTGATATTTAGACTTTATCAATGTAATGATTTCATCCAATGTTTTCTTTTTAGGAACAACTTGGAATTTCAAGTTAGGCCTATTAAAACTTTGGCAAAACCTAAAAATTGAAAATATCTATGAGTCTGTAACAGAAAACAAATTTCTTTAAATCTGAAAATAAATCTGAGTTCAAGATAAGCTTTGACTTCATATCCCTTTACAGTACTCTTCCATATAACTCACATGATAAATGCATGAATCAGATATTTCGGATCCATGATAGAGGAAATCTAGAGATTTATTAAGAAAAACTCTTGTGGCATGGGATATACAAAACTCTGCTTAATTACTTGTTGTAGGAATAAATTTATTATCACAGAAAGTAGGTAAGTAGTGAGTGATTCAAACTAGAATGCTCCCCTTTACCCTTACCAGCAACAACAACAGACATATCCTCTATTGAAGTACACTACCATGCTTTTTAAAATAATCTTTTATTGCAGCATATCCACTGAGTAGTTCTACATCTGCACTCTTACATTCGCTACCTCTACATTCATTAGTCAAATTAGACCACACTACTCATAGTGTTGATTTTTGCTGAGGGGGAAAACCCTTGTGACATGAGAAAGAGAAACAACAAACTCAGTTCACATATCACCCAGACTGACACCATGCCGCTTACCTTTTGCAGTTACTGTTAACTAGTTTGAGTTGATGTTCAATATCAGTCCTGACACGGGGTGTTGCAGTAGCTGTCAGTGCCATCACAGGTACACCTTTGTATTTATTAATCACTTGAGATAGGTTCTTGTAATCAGGTCTAAAGTCATGACCCCACTGACTGATGCAGTGGGCTTCATCTATGACGAACCTGAGAGACAAAAATTAACATGATGTCAGCTGCAAATTACTAATAAATACAGTGGCTTAAACATAGTGTAGTGTAGTGTAATGCAGTATAGTGTAGTGCAATGTGGTGTAGTGTGGTGGGGTGTAGTGTGGTGTAGTGTGGAGTAGTGTGGTGTAGTGTGTAGTGTAGTGTAGTGTGGTGTGGTGTAGTGAAGTGTGGTGTAGTGTAGTGTGGTGTAGTGTGGTGTGGTGTAGTGAAGTGTGTTGTAGTGTGGTGTAGTGTGGAGTAGTTCAGTGTAGTGTGATGTAGTGTAGACCAGTAGTGAGTGTAGTGCAGTGCAGTAGTGTGGTGTATTGTAGTGTGGTGTATTGTAGTGCAGCACAATGTAGTTCAGTGTGGTGTAGTATAGTGCAATGTAGTGCAGTAGTGTGGTGTAGTGTAGTGCAGAGCGTAGTGTAGTGCAGTGTAGTGTAATGTAATGTAACTCACCAAATGTTAGAATTCTAATGAAATTATTTGGTCTGGTTTAACAAACATGAGGTTAAAATTTAACAGTCTAATGCTACATTGCACATCAGACAGGAGTCATTTCAATTGTGCATTTACCGCTCCAATCTTGTGTAATTGGAAAGGATTGATAGTTAGCAGTCATTTGTGACACTAAACACTTATTACCTGTCTAACAATCCCCTTGCGTGTAAGCTATTCAATGCACTGTGTAGTTTGCCACTTGCAGCCAGCTTCTCAGGTGTGATATAAACTAGTTTTAGATTAGGATGGCGCATGGATAGATCTTGATAGACAGCATTAAGGTGTTTTGTGGCTTCACTGCTGGTACTATCACCTGACATATGGGTGGCTGGAATCTGGAAATTATGAGTAATTTATATGAACATTATATTGTATGTTATGAATATTTGATGGATTCCTGTACAGGGTTGATTATGATGTCTTGGGATGATTTTATTTGTGTCCCTAATTAGTCTCCACCAAGACTTAACTGACTTGCTGAAATATTCTGTATGTTAGACATTTTGTGATTTCATTCTTGTTTTGAATATTTTAGTTGTTGATTTGAAAATTGAATTTTCAAATCAAATAATGAAAACAATTTTTGAATAAGGAAATCAATTTGAGAAAAATGAAATATTTTTTTGAATAATGAAATCATTAATGATCTCTATAAGTTTATACTTCAAGTAGTTTGACTGCAATGACAAAATTAGAATGGAAGACATAACGTTTTGAGTAATAATTGTTGCAGGGTACATACCCTCATAGAAGTCAGTCTTTGTACTTGATCCTGAATAAGTGACTTGAGAGGAGACACAACAAAAGTGACTCCATTACCCAATAGTGCTGTTACTTGATAACATAGACTCTTTCCTCCGCCAGTAGGCATCAGAACGAAGCAGTTCTTTTTCATCATGGCTGCATTAATCACAGGTAATTGATTGGTACGTAGGCTCTTTATATGGAATATATCCCGTAGTATTTTCCACATTTCTCTTGAATGAGGCAGGTCTGTGCGCTTCAGCTCAGCTAAAGGAATAAGTACAAAACGATCAGTATTTACCATTTACCTTTACCATTAATGCACTGATCAAATTTGGCAAATGATTGTACTTTATAACTTGCACGTCATAATTCAATAAGTAAAATGTTTCTAATGAAAATTTTGCAAATGATGAATCTGCATGACTCTGGCAGAACCCACATCCATGACATACTCTGGCAGAACCCACATCCATGACATACTCTGGCAGAACCCACATCCATGACATTTCTTCTTTAAAATTAAATGTTTCATTTGTTTTGATTCAACCTTCAAATTTCTTTGCCTTGAATTACCTTTATCAGTTTCTAATGGTTTGTCACAATCACAATAACTATAATCACAGCAAATTCTACAAGTCAGAGATTTCTTACCATCATCACCGTCATTAGGCATCAATGAATTCTTCTTGGGAGATGGACTGCTGAGGAAACTCTTCTGCTTCTGTGTTGTAGCCATACCACCACTGCTACTGATATTCAAGCCTTTCTTGAAGGCACTGGTATTAGGTGTCTTAGATGATACAGAACTAGATGATGATGTAAAGGTGGATGTTGAAGTGGGTTGTTGCTGTTTAAAGTATGACTGCTCCAACAGACAAGCCATCTCAAGATCTTCTTCGCTGTCCTTGAAGAGCTCACATACTTCATCAGGAATATCTACATTGCTATAACTAGTGCCATTGATGGGCGAGCTATTGTTATTGTTTGTGTAAGATGGGATGTTTTTGTTATTAGGTCCTGGGAATGAAGTCCTGCCTTCATTGGCAAATTCCATGTCCTTGTTGTTGAAACTAGAGATATTAGGTGATCTGTTATCAGCACTAGTAGTGAATGATGTTCTGTTAGTGGTATTATTACCGCTAGTGAATGTTGATTGGTGTACATTAGACATGTCTCTAGTACCACTGACTGATAGTCTGATTTCTTTATCGTGGTCAATGCCAGGGCTTGGATAGAACCCATCGCCACACGGAGGTGATTGTAGTATAGGATTTCTCATTAGTGTTGTTGGTGTACTGCATGACTGGGGAACTGATGATCTTGACTCTAAAAATATATATGAAATATACAGTATTAATCATTGAGTTAATGGTTTTAGTTTTTAGGTACAGACAGTACAGGAACAGCCAATAACTTGTGTTAATTAGATTGTCTGGGAGAAGCAGTAGTCTGATCCTCAGAAACACTGCTTGGAAGAAAGGATTTTTCCACAATCTGAGTGGAAGTCATATTTGCTGTCAGACATCATTATTAAATAAGTTGTTTTCATGAAAGGTTTTTTTATCATCAAGGTATGTGTTTTATTGACAAATTGATCTGCAAAATGGCCCAATTGATGTTTTTGTTATTTTATTAAACAAACTTGGGGACAAAAACGTTTTTATTACAAAACATTGAGTTTTTTTTAGTCAACATTTTATTCATGTCCATGAAAGATTGATGCTCAGCATTTTTCTCACAAAAATCTTTTTTGTATTAAAAACAAACAAGATTAATGTCAAAACCCTTCGTAAAAGTTGATGAATTTTTCTTGAGAATATAATCATTACATAACTGTGGCCAGTGATGCAAAAACACAGCCATCATCTTCACTTGCATCATTATGTAAATCAACCCATCAATTAGCTTTACTTATAATTACCTTGCACAGCTCTAGATTTTTGCAATATGGCCTCTAATCTAGATGACTTGGTGCGTAGTCTCTTCCTAGAAATAAGTTTAATAATAGTTTTAGCATAATTTATATGTCATTGACAGTAGATTTGAAGTCACAGCTAGGTTTGTAATCTTTTGAAGTCGCTAAGTCCCAAGGCATTTTCATTATCTTCCACGACCAATAATTATAAAAAAAAACCTACCTATTCATGTTTGTTTGTTGTTGTTGTTGTTGTTTTTTTTTTTTTTTTTTGTTCTATCAGGATATCATTTTGTGTCAGACTTGATAGTTTAACTCTAGTATAATAAGGATTTTTTTTGACTTTCCATGACCCTGAAAATAATCAGTCATGACTTTCCAGGCCTGGAAAATGAAAATAGAAAATGACTCCATGACTTTCCAGGCTTTCTATGAGAAAACAGCCATGTACACAGAAAGTCACCATACGTTCTGAAAACTACCGTAAAGGCATCTGTAAATCTGATACAGAAATCGTCCTGATTTGCATAAGTCTTAGCTTGAAATATCTTGGCCGAATTAAATATAATTTCAATTAAAGTATTAAATCTATACGACTGTCGTATAGCAGCATTAATTTACACATTTCATATTAATATACAATATATTCCATAGATATCGGCAGCTCATATTGTATATATTACAGTCATATAATCATTGTTAATTAATCATTATGACTAATAGTACTATTATTAATAGTAACATTGTTCCAGCAAACTGTACATTTTGATTTTGCAAAGTTTGTGAATCTTTTCATTTCATCATTATTTTCAGACTGAATTACATAATTAATTTTATGGAAGTTGTCAATTTTAGATTTAAGTAGTATGCACAATATATAATAATATTGTATAATTTACCTTATGGCTTGTTTGTTTTGTAGTTTGTTTACATCTAGTCCTGGTATTGACTGAAGTGCACTGGGACTGACCATATCAATCATGTTACATATATCCTCCATTGTCTTCATCAAGTCACTCTGAACAACATCAAACTCATTCTTGATTTCTGATATCTACAATTGAATTTTGTCATAACACCCAAAATTAGAGTTTTACTTCTTATGAGTTGGAAACAGTATGCACCATATGGTAAATTGCTACTTCAATTTGAAGTAAAACATTTTCAGATTTTATCTCCAATCAAACAATTTTTTGTGATGCTGATCTTTAGACATTAAATAAGTTTCTACATTTTTTTATGGATTAAATTTTTAAATTTCATTCTTTTTTACCATGAAATTGACTCATACTATACGTAAAATGTTTTTTGGATTCATCATTTTTAAGGATCGAGTTTTCAAGCGCCCATAAATTGAAGGGTTCAGAGCGAAAACGGCGTAAGTGCATTTTAGGATAATTTTTTCGAATTTTCAAATTGTCACCAAATCAATCAAAAAAGGCATCTAATGACTTATTTTGGTCCAAAAATAAACATCTTCTATTTTTTTCCGAAGAAATTGTCCGAAAAAGGTGTAATTCGGCCCGTAGTTACGCTTTCGCTTTGCTTGACAACCGTTCACTCTTGCGTGAAAAGCACAAATTTGTATAGGACGATAAAAATAGCCGAGTGAATATGCATAAGTACAAATCATAGAGTGCGCGCACTAAATAAATACCACTAAATAGTGCTATTTTATGCTAATTCTATTTTTTTTTTTTTGTTTTTTTTTTTTTTGTTTAATAAGCGCTATTTAGTAATCTCGACATCAGTGTTCATGCGGACAAATAAACCTATTAATATATATGTATTTTTTGGCTAAAAACTTGGCCTTCGAGCAAAAAGTTTAATATCCTAAGAAAATTCAGTCCTTCTTCTAATCTTATGCAAGTTTTTCAAGGTTTACTTCATTCTACTTACACCGCTAAATCACTACGAACATGCCTATTTCGAACTACACGTGTTTTGACAAAAATACCACTGCAATGCATTCTGGGAAATCAAGGAAATTTTCGGCAGCCGTCATAGCCTCCCCCCATTTCAAGTTTTTTTTATAAGTCTAACGCTACCTCGGAATTCTGCCGAATTTTCAGGCTTGTTGTGTTCTTTGATCGCCAAAACTTGCAAAAATACCCGCGGCAGTCCGAGAATTTGCCTCTAAAACAGTCTTTAAGTGATGATTTCTCCAACGGTCGCCAAGATTCACGAGTGCGAAAAAAACACCAATTTTTACTCGAAATCATCTCACCTGCTTGATTTCTTTCAAACAGTAGACTCATCACAACTAGAAAGCTTAATGATGCTTTTCCAGAAGCGTTTAGAGGCAAAATAATAGCAAAAAACAACGACAAAATCGCAAATGATGCGACTTTGTCGAAGTCCTGATTAGACTGAAAACCAGTTTCAAACGTGTTAAACATGTTTACCAGTTTCATGCCTCCCCAGTAACACAAAAACACAGGAGTATTGATCGAAGCCAAAAAGAAACTACCCTAGACGAGCATAAGGTTTGTACGACTCAAAAAATCCCTAAAATCGCCAAAAAATGTCATTTTTCTGACAATTTCTTCGGAAAAAAACAGAAGATGTTTGTTTTTAGACCAAATTGAATTGTTAGATGCCTTTTTTTGATTGATTTGATGACAATTCGAAAATTCGAAAAAATTATCCTAAAATGCACTTACGCCGTTTTCGCTCTGAACCCTTCAATTGGCTAATTAAATTTAACTATGGTATTTTTCAAGGAGTATTAGGGGTCGTTTGATGCCTTTTGTTGTGCAACATCTGAATAGTGCTATCCATTGGACAAATCCCTATCCGTGGATAAATTTAAAAGAAATTCTACACAGTGAATAACTTTTATACAGTGGATAACTTATCCCCTGGTATCGTCGGTGGTGCAGGTATCATAACCACAGGTTTGATTTCAGTCAGTTTGTTGCATCCTAATTATAATTGCAAAGATAACAATCAAATCTTCCCATCACTTTGCACCTTGTTTTGACTGCTAAAATACAACAGCAGCTACTTCTCTTTCCCTTTCCTTGAATATAATTTTTCTTGGTTGTTTTTAGCAGTTTTGGGAAAAAGAGTTACAGTTTGAAAAGCTACTTACATCTTTATTTGGTTGCAGTATATTACTAGATTCCTTTGGAACATTTGCAGTGACATTTTCTTCAGAACTATATCAAATTATAATGATCAAACATTTACAATAATTTGTATTAATCAAACTATTATGTATATATGCATATTATTGTATGATTGTGTTTCACAGACACAATTCAGAAACCAAAATTCATCCCTATGCTCTAGAATTTGACCTTTGCGTGGTACTATAATATATATATGTTAGTCTCCCTCACATAAGTCACTTGTGTCACGCAAAGCTAAGCTCCCCAAGTAAACGTTACTTGGGGAGCTTAGCGTTGCGTGATACAAGTGACATATGCCAGGGAGACAATTATATTGTATGACCAAGAGCACCATTCTACCATGGTGACATTTTTTTAAATTTATTTAAACCATACTGACAATAAACAGGGTTCATGGCACTCTTTCTCATCTGGATCTGACTTTTCTCAGACAAAAACATCTTTAATACAATATCCAAGAGTCCCAATCACCCAGTCACCTAGTAAGAACATTAACTAGACGTTCCTTTAAAGATAAAAAATGAGAATGATCTTTTGAAAATTTTAAAGCAAAACGTCTCAGTCCCTGATTTTGAAAATCTCACTGAGTATCCATCTCTTGCTTTTTAAAATGTCTGTGTCCACATCTCAGATGACCATTCAACACCCCTAACACTTTCAATGATAGCTTACCATAGGTTCCAATCTTGTATATTGTTATCTTGTATTGTCTCACCAGGGGAGGGTGGTGGGGAGTAATATGCTGGAGGTTTGGGACTACATGGAGGTATGTCAAAAACATCATCAGCTTCCTGGAAATAAAAAAATATCAGGCTTAACTTTAGAATACCCTCTCACTTATTAGCATAACAATAACATCTAATATATTGTTAATATTCATCGTTTTTTAAAGAGTGATGCTACTGGAATTGTCATGTGATGAGGTATTATAAAATAATTGAGATTGTATGCATCCTAAGACTGGTCGAACACCATGTTTGATGGAGTATCAAAACACCCTGTTGTCACTTTAGCACACGCTAGCATTGTAACTGCCAGATTCATATTTATCGTGTGCGCTTATTGGTCAGTTTTTTATAAAACAAATCATTAACAGTTTTCCGTTTTTGATACTCTTGGGATATTTTGAGAAAACTCCGCTATGTGTCGTGGTTTTCCTACGCCCCTCTCACATTCTCTCAAAATCCCGCGTGTTTTGATCAGAGTATCAAACACAGAAAACTGCTTTTGATTTGCTAATTCTAAAATTGCTGCAAATATCATCAATACATCAAGTGAACTGGAAGTACCTGTCAAAATCATGGTCTATTTTGTAATGAAAGATTTTCTCAGAGACAGGAACATCAGAGCTGATACCGTACCATTTGTCACTTAACTATTAAATCATTATGTCCCTATAAATTAATTATACCTGAAATGCCGCTGAAGCAATGTCATTTTCAAAGTCATCATTCCATTCACAATCAAAATTATAGTCTTCCACAATGCCATTGTGTTGCTGTGGAGTCTCTTCGCATCTGTCCTGTTCAATGTTGCTTGATGATCTTTGTCTCTTTAGTGATTTTCTAGTCACTGTTGCTTGTATTGGAGCTTTAGAAATCTCTTCATCTTGGACCAGGTCAATCACAATCTAAAATAATAGATCCCATGATATGTGACAAGATATGCAGGATCAAATCAAACTTAATGTATTGAGTCTTTATTATTTACACCAGTTACAGTGAGGGCACTCGAACCGTGAACACTTTGTGCTTTTTTGATACTTTTTTTAACATGTTCCATTGAGTGAATCGATCTGAACACGTTTTCATTTTGATAACTAAGTGCATTTGAGTTCCAATCTACTTTTTTATAGTATTTGAAGCAGTAGAAAGCTCAGAAAATGAAAAGCTAAATAAAGACAAGTGTTCATGGTTCGAGTGTCCTCACTGTAAATGACACATCCAGGTACAACACAGGTAGTGCAAACAATTCACAAGTATATTGTGTGGGCTGCCTGTTAGCGCGCCAGCAAAATATACAAATTTCAAAAGAAAATAACATCAATGACACATCCAGGTACAACACAGGTAGTCCAAACAATCCACAAGTATATTATGTGGGCTGCCTGTTGGAGTGCCAGCAAAATATACAAATTTCAAAAGAAAATAACATCAATGACACATCCAGGTACAACACAGGCAGTCCAAACAATCCACAAGTATATTGCTTGGGCTGCCTTTTAGAGTGCCAGCAAAATATACAAACTTCAAAAGAAAATAATTACATAAATGACACATCCAGGTACAACACAGGCAGTCCAAACAATCCACAATTATATTGTTTGGGCTGCCTGTTAGAGTGCCAGCAAAATATACAAATTTCAAAAGAAAATAACATCAATGACACATCCAGGTACAACACAGGCAGTCCAAACAATCCACAAGTATATTGCTTGGGCTGCCTTTTAGAGTGCCAGCAAAATATACAAACTTCAAAAGAAAATAATTACATAAATGACACATCCAGGTACAACACAGGTAGTCCAAACAATCCACAATTATATTGTTTGGGCTGCCTGTTAGAGTGCCAGCAAAATATACAAACTTCAAAAGAAAATAACATTATCAGACAAGTGAGCAATTTTAAGTGCAGACAGATAAATAAGTGAATATAATTCTATTCTAGAAAGGGTTTTTATATCTTTCAGGTATAATGATAACCCTGATGACATTATTGACATCCTGATAACTCCTGAGAGCATTAGAAATTTCATAGATCATTTCATATGCAAACTTGTATCATAACAGTAGTCCTGCTAAATATTCCTTACATTATTACTAGTGTTTGTTGCATTTGTTCTTTGTCTGTTGAGGCTGGTGTTACTACTCAGTGGCTTTGTTTCTTGCAGCTTGATTTTCTTTGCAACTGGAGAAGCTATGGAAGAATAACACGAATGGCTTGAGTCTGCACTATTTGTTAGAATCATGATAACCAATATACTTATAAGCTGAATGTGTGTTGTATTTACATGAATAAAAGGGAAAAAAAGTAGAGCACACAAATAATAAAATAAAAACCAACAGTGAAAAAAATGATTTTAATTCCCTTATGAATTAAAGATCTCTTAAAATTCCCTCCACCATCTCTAAAATGTTAATGTTTCTTAAAGAGACTATTGTAACCATACAAATTTTGACAAAAAGCATAATATTATATAATATATACAATATGAGCGGCCGATCTGTATGGAATATACAATGTTGAGCCAAAGGCGAGACATTTTATATTGAATTTACATACAGATAGGACGCGAATATTGTATATTGCTTATAAAATGTCTAGATTAATGCTGCTATTCTAGAGTAATGTTTTTGAAATTAGATTTAATTTGGCGGAGATATTTCAAGCTAAGCCAATATGCAAATCAGGACGCTTTCTGTATAAAATATACAGATACCTTCACGGTAGTGATTTTCTATTGTTCTGGGTTCATTAATTATTCATGAATTTTATAAGTGTTCTTTTATAAGTGGGCATGAATCTTTCTAACTTTTCCCATGCCCTTCTCCTCCCTCCAAAAAAATATAAGACAGACTGTACTTACAGGATGTGAAAGTCAAATCATCATCATCTTTGTTACTAGTCTGGCTAGCTGAGAATGAGCTGCATAGAAAAAAGGCCAAACTTAAGGCCAATCTACAAGTCATATGAGTCATACGGTAAAGTAGGCTCTCGCTATTATAAGCTGTAGCTTCCAGAAGCCTTCTTGTCTACAAATAATATTACTTTAATTTCTATTTTATACATGTATGTAATTGTTTATAAGGGCACATAATGTAGTTGTCGAGTAAATAAACGTTGTCGTTATTGTTGCTGCATTAAAATCATATACCAGGGTTTTCAATAACAGACAGCTACCGGCGGTATAGGGCCACCTATTTTACCTCTTACTGCCGGCTATTTTGTGTCCTTCCTAAAAAAAATATGATTGTAAATTTTGGGACACAGACACCTATTTCATTTACTCAGATGCATATTCAAAAAGATATTGAAAACCCTGATATACCATAATTAATGGGCACAAAATAAAGCTGTTATACCTTTTAGTGAAGGGCTGGACACACGCAACCTTCCTAACACTAAATTCAATAAAACAAAACACTTAATTGATAATTATTCAGAATAGGAGTAGTTTGTCTAAAACTTGAATTAAAAAAAAAATCTACACTAAAAAATTGGGTAATAAGAGGACAGGATAGAATTGGGAATTCATATTGAGAATTCAGTTTGAAAAAGATTTATCTTAATAGAGTACAAATATCCATTTAAATTTGAATTTATTCACTGAATTCGAAAATGACAGCAATTTTGAGAATGAGGCTAGTCAATCATCTAGGTGAACTGTTCACCATTAGGCTTTATTGTTATTGTTAAAAAATGGCACAAAACTCATGGAAACCACCACATCATTTGAAGTTAAAGTGCAAGATAACAATCAAAACAAAGCACTATCCATGTGCAATGGGGGGAGGGGGGACCTGCCATCCCTGCATCATCAATGAACTTCAACAGTCCACATTTAGTTAATGTATTAGTGACGGTCAGATATTCATGAATACTTAGTTGCAAATGGCTGACAGTATTTTTGATATAAAACAACAGGGATAACACTATCCACTGGGTAAATGTCTATCCAAGTGATAAATTCTTATAAAAATCCAACAACACATAACTTTTATCCAGTGGATAGCTTTATCCAGCTTCCATGCAACTGGCCCCAAGTTTTCAACAATTCATTGCAAGTGAAACAAAAAATGATAAATTACCTGGTATTTGGTACTACAGGAGATGTTTTAGGCTGATAGATGACATCAGTCTTGGAATTCTATACACAAAATAATAAATCAGCTCACAATATATTGACTTTTATATAGCAGGGGTAATGCAGCACCTTTTTAACCAGGGGTAGGATTACATTTAGTTTTAATACTAATCAAGAAACAATTTTGTCTAGAAGTCTGACTAAAATATGAAAAAGATTTATGAGGCTCCAGTTGAGCCCCCCCCCCCCCCCCCCCCCCTGTGTGCTTCAATTGCACAATGAACAATGTCAGCAAGGAACAAAGACTTTACCGCCAAAACATATCTAATTTGTTGTATCGTGACCCTCTGTTCCAAAACTTTGTTTTAATTTTGGTCTTTTAAGAGCCATCAATCAATGTCATAGGAGAGAGCAAGCCCTTGTGTGTTCTGTTATTGGTTAACTTGCAATGAACTTGATTGACGGTCAAGAAAAGATGATGTCAAAATTCTTGAAATAGCGGATTGTGAAACAACCAATTTGGCTGGAAAATGCTAGACAGGAAAATAGTCGGCAACAGATAAAATAAAATCAAAAAAATTATTACGAATAGCAGCAAATTTTTGATGTAGTGTCACGGCCTTACCTTGTTTTCATCTGTCTTTTTGAAAAACCGGAATATATTGGAGCTGTAAAAAAAAAAGAGAGAGAGAGAAAAATGCAAAACTTGCTGCAATCTGTAAACAAGTTTTGGGTTGCTGTTGATGCAGTCAAGTTTGATGGCCCCTCTTTTCAAGTTGATGCCTTGAATACATTCCTCTACAAAATTAACTTCAGGCCAAGGCCTTTGTTACAATAATTATTTGAATTGTACTATAGTTAGTACCCCTGTAAACTATTAATTCTAGACGCCTAAAAAGGTCGTCATTAGTTGAAATACTATTAACTGGACATAACCCAACAATTTGTTTTTGTTTATATATTTGATTGTTTATGAAAATCAACTGTAGAATACTAAGCACCACTGATTGAAATCAGTTAAAAACTCTTTGATATTACCTCTTCTCGCTTGATGTGACAGTCTTCTTGGTTTTATTCAAATTTGTTTTAGATTTGTTGAATGCTGCTAGCTGTTCTGCCAGGTTATTGCGGGGGACATTGGTTGCCATGTTGGTTGATGATTTTCGAGTATTTTGCTCTTCTTCCAAACGTAAATAGGCTGTACAGCCATAGTCAATCGCATAAAATAGACTTCATTTATCTATTTTCCTTCACTGTATAATTTAGAAATAGAAAAGGGGACCATAAACAAATCAAAATTCAATGTGTAAATTCTCAAATGCTCTCGTCTTTACAATTTTCGCGCGCACTAAAAAGTAGTTTCCAGTCCTAACTTTTTCGACCCTGTTTCAGAAAAGTTGAAGATTAGGGAGGGGAAGGGAGCGGAGCGGAGGGGAGAGGGCAAGGGGTCGGCAAGGGTAGATAAAGGACAAAGAAACTGAACAGATGGGAATAAAGTAAAATGAACATCAAAGAAATATACAAAAAAGCAATCTCAACAATGATATAACGCCCTGTGGCAGATTTTTTTACGTGGATATTTTCAGTTTTACGATTTTGCCGATTCATATGATTTTTTTGATTCTTTTCAGATACCTTTTCATGTTTGGACACGATTGTCAATATTCAATCACAAAAACCGTATTTCCTTATAACGTGACTTATCACAGCAACAGGAAACGGAAAAGACTGCTTTTACTGGGTGGAACCAGATCAATTTGCACAAAACGCGCCAAGTCATCGCCCCAAGTACGCGATGAGCATCCGAAAATATATCGACGCCATCACTCGCTCTAGTTTTAGCAATTTTCGTATATAAATGCTTCAAGAAATTAAACATGAATAAAATTAATGTTATTGTGAATTCTAAAATACAAAACATTTGGATTTAAACATTTTTAGCATCATATTCCGATCCGATTTTGGCTGATGTCCAGGTTGTAATTCAATCGTTACCTTGTCGTTTGACGTCATTGTGTGACGTCGAGTATACTCGTACTTCACTAGTGAGTGAATGTTGCTTCGAAGATCTCAATCCACACCTTTACTCTATTTGAGCAATTTTGACGTATATGCTCATCATTACGAAATCAAACAAGTTTAATTCGCTGTGCTAAGAGTGCTGGAGATTAGCAAGAAGCTAAAATCATGTGATAAAGTCACAGTTTGTAAAGCAGTTTGATCCGAAGGATTGGAACGCGAGTTGATAATGGAGAAGGGCTTCGTTGTCGCATTTATTGCGCTTCTCGCCAATTTGCTTGCGGTAAAAGCACAATTAGACCTTTTTATCACTAAAAGAGATGTCAATTCATACTTAAGTAAGTATATTTACACGATAGTGGTTTGTAAGCAGGGATTCTTGGCAAACTAGTGTGTGGAAAGCACGTGTTTACGTTGTGATCTTATGTTTGCAGAACTGAACTTCGACTTGGATTTGTATTTGATAAAAGACAACGAGCCCGTTACACTTTTAAAAGATTCACGAGGTTTTTACGACTTTATGTCACCATTACAGTCTACGGTCAATGGAGTGAAGTTGAGCTGGTTTTCAAGCCCGCAGGTATGTGTTCGGACGTGATAATCAACACAAACAACTCCACAGCTTGTTCGAACTTATTCTTTACCAAAGATACGCATTTTTTAATCGATTAGTATTGATAAATTCATACCATCTGTAGTATTGACATGGGTTAACTACGGGTTTTAGTCCGTGTTGATGTTGTGTGTACGTGTTTTTGAATCAAATCTCATTACGAATTAATTATCGGTACTACATTTCTACGAGAAGTGATCACAAGATGTTTTTTTAGCTTTAATGTACTTCTTTTGATAATTCTAAGCGCATTGTTTATGTTTTTTTGATCTCATAATATAGTGTTTTTGTCTTGGCAATTTAGATTTTAATTGTTAGTATTTTGAAATACATCAAAATCTTCCGAAATATTGGTCAATTTCTTGCATTCTTTTGATGCGCTTCTTTTGCCTAGCAATGCAAAGATAAAATCCATTACTTCTTCTTTTTTTCAAAACTATATTTAGCCCGATTTCAAGCTGTTGATTCTCATTATATTTCTCTGAGTCTTTATGTTCTTTTCACCATTGGATTCTTTGTTTTGATCATTAAAATTTCTGTAATGATTTGGGTTTGTTAAAACTCTTTGAATTAGGGAGTATTTATAAGTCCCTGTCTAATAATAAACTCATTGACCCTGGCTACATAAAACTTAAAAGCCTATTTCATTTAGTATTTCCTGAACGGGTCAACATGAGCTAAATAATACAATACAATACAATACAACAATACAACACGTTGCCACAAAAACCTCAATGACAATGTAAGAAGCAATAAGACACTCGTGTTATTGGCATTAATACAAATTGTTTGAAATTCTAGTCTACCAAGTATAGTTTAAAGCTGTCATCAAGTGATCATGAGATTGTCCGTAACCCTGTGGCCTCCATTCAACCCCAAGGAGTTGTCCCGCATTCTGTCGTGTGTAAGTAAATCATAGAAAAAACACATGCATACTGTTTCTGATGCTGTTTTTTTTTTACTGGATTGATAGTCGTTCTGCATGTATTGCATAGTCAAGGTTTCAGGTTTTCAAAACATTTAATTCATTCATTCATTTGTTTATTTAGAGCGATTTTCATAAACATGTGAAACAAATAAAAACTATTATCTATTTATTTATTTATGTTGAAGAAAGCAAAAAGAAGTCAAATTTTATCAAATTGAACATTTTCCACTTTATTACACATGGCAATTTTCACAACAATTAATTTATTTATTTATTTTAATATGTTTTTATTTATTTACTTATTTTGCTGTTTTTATTTATTTACTTATTCTGCTGTTTTTATTTACATATTTTTAAAATTATGTAGTTGTGTTTATTTATTTATTTTGCTGTTTTTATTTATATATTTCTTAAGTTACTAATGTATTTAGTTGTGTTTATTTATTTAGTTAGCTAGTGATGTGTTTAGTTATTAATTTGTATTTATTTATTTATTGTTATTTATTTGTTGATTTATCCATTTATTTGTCTATCCACTTATTATTAATTACTTATTTTTAAAATAGACTTTAGCACATTTTATACATTTATCACTTAATATCAATATAATTTCTATTTTAGCATTCTTCATATCCCTGGACTGTACTGGCAAGAAAGGAGGCATGGTGGATGTGTCCATGCAACTTAACTACACAAAGATTGTTGCCACATCTGTGAATAGTTCATCTCAAAAAACGTTATTCCTTCAAGTGAAGAAACTTTGCGAAAAAACAGGTCAGTTGTATGACCTCAATAAAAGCTGGACATAAATCCCCTGAATAGATGGTTTTCAACCATTCCCAGGGGACAATTTAAACAAAAGACATGGCAGCCATGCTGGTGGACTTTTCAAAAGAAAACCACCACCGTGACTGGTGGACCCTTTTGTACCACTCATTCTCCCGGGAATGGTTGAAAACCGCTGGGTAAATCCCTGTTTAGCAGTGGCCGGCTGCACAAAGTCTGAATAGCATTTTCCATAGGATAAATCCCAATGCATAGGATAAAAATCTTTAGAATCATAGTTGATAGATTTATCCTATAGAGAACTTTATTTAGACTTTGTACAACCGGGGCCCCAGGGGATGTTTGTACGAGGCCTAAATAGCACTATCCACTGAATAAATCTCAATGATAAATGCAGACATAAATTTATATAATTTTTTTATAATTTAGAGACTTTGCACCATCATGTAGAGGCAGCCATGACAGGAGGCTAGTTTCCTTTATATTATGTGAATCAACAAAAAAGTCTCTACTTTGAATGACCACCTCACTTTATAAAATCCCAAGAGTTCGTGTTGATTGAATGAAATCAGAGTGAGCTAGGAGCGTTCAAATTTGCAAAGAAATGTATGAAACCCGGACGTTTTTTCTGGTTCCCATACATTTTTTTCTAAATTTTAGACTTTTGTATGACTTGTATCTCATTCAAATCTTACTCTATCAACTCCAAACTTTGCCATTATGATGAACTTTGATGTGATCATTCAAAATATCGACTCATTTGTTATTTGGCAAAACGTAAGGGAAATTCGCCCCAGGCCTCACGGTATGAAATCGGGCAATGTAAATGATTTTGTCCAGATTCTACTGTTCCTGCCAATTGTCATGGATCTATATGTAGAGTTGTTATTGCTTTCTTGGTAACCAACAATCTAAGTTGTTGCATTGTTGTTTCTATAGAAACAGCTGTAAAATATATAGGTAATTTTGACCCCTATAGTGATAAAGCAATGCAATATGATCATATTACTCTGATGAAGGACTAACATCCGAAACGCCAGTATCACTGTCATCAATATACAGTGTCTAATTTACCTATAGATATATTTTACAACACAATTTAAGTTGTTCAATTACATTGATCATATGAGTCACATGAGTGGGAAATGGTACAGTTAGGATACCACTACAATACAGCAGAAAATTTGAATGTTTTCTAAGAAACTACAGCTAGGATACGGTACGGTACTGTTTCACACTCATACGGAAACAACTTTATCTGTTTATCTGTTTGTACATTAATATTTATCTATTTTTTATTGACTGATTCCCTCTTTGTGTTTGACAGTAAAAGATAAGGAAACACAACCCAAACCTGTCCATTGGTCCAGAGGAGCTATTGTTGGACTATCTGCAGGAATCACTGTGTTTTTATGCCTGTGTGTTGGTTTGGTGTTATTGTTTAAACACTACATGAAACAGAGAAAATTGAAGATGGAATTTGAAGATGATTTGGACTTAGAAGATAAAAGGTTTGCATTTCAAAATTTAACCAAAATAAATATTTGTATAAGTTCTTACAGAAATCTACATATATATACCCACTGGACTTTGCTCATTCAAAGAAATGAATTGTAAAAGATTATTATGTATGGCTGCATAATGTAATCAAAACAAATTCACACAAGAAAGTTGTTATGCTACCAATATGAAGCATCCTATTCTCACTTAACGCTCTTCAGCCGCAAAGCTGCTCAAATTTGGTTTGTCTTAGAGGAGCTGTCTCAACCACACTTAAGTAACATGTGTTAGACAATGTGAAGAATTTAAAAAAAAAGTTTTTTCCCTCTAGCAGCCATGTTTGGGGACTTCAAAAATGGTTGCTCCAATCATATGAATAGAAGTCACAAAGCATCATGGTTGAGGCGAGGCATTTAATGATTAGTCATAATTGTTGTTAATTTCTTTTGCAGACAATTTTGTCTTAAGAAGGTGACAAGTCTACCAGTCCACAGACCGTCTTCCGGTGGACCTAAATCTCCTCCTCAAATCCTGTACTCCCCTAAACGTGTTAAGATAAAAGTACCAAGACAAAGACAGAGGAGTGAGACAAATGGTAGTGATACATCTACATTGGAACTGATTTGTAAAGAGGAATGTGATGATGACAAACAGCCAGGAGAAGAAACTACCATCAAAGGTATAGGATGAACATGATTTTCTAAACATGGTTTACTACTTATGTGAAAATCTAAGAGTAAATCCTAATTTTATGTACCATGCAAACATGACCATGTCTTGCCATCACATGTCTAGATTTGTTTGTGTACACAGTAATTTTATGTGTGTAGGTAACAGTACTATTGTTGTAACTAATAATATTGTGATTATAACAATGAATTGAAATTAAGAACTCTCTGTCTTTGGATCTGTCCAACAGACATCTCTATACATGTTTGTTTAAGTGTGTTGAACATTTTCATTATACGGCATGTAACAACATTACTGTTATTGTCATCGTTAAACTATTAGCACTAAGACTTTAAAGATTTTCATCATAGTTAGATTGAGCAATTGATTGACCAGTAACTATTTGACTGTCTGTAAGATCAATCGATCCGTTGATTGATTGTGTGATTGATTATTGTTCGACCGACCGACTGATTGATTGATTGATTGGTTGATCAATCGGTCTTGAAGTTTGAAAATTAACTGTTGATTGGTATTTGATAGATGGTTGGTCTGACAGAGTGGCTGATGTTTTATTGAATGCAGAACATTTGGAAATAAAAGAACAGATAGGCACAGGTTGGTGCATCTCTATTGTTACTGTGCTTATATGAGCAGGATATCTATATGAAGATTTAAACTTTGTACAGATTGGATGTGAATAAGTTGTAGCTTTGCTGACAGTGTTCTGTCTTTATTCTAGGAGCATGTGGGGATGTTTACCATGGATTTCTTAAAGAACTCAAAGACAATAATATTTCTGAAGTGAGAGAGGTCTCAGTGGAAGTCTACAGAGGTGAGATACTGTTAGACAAAAACTGAACTAGTAAATAGACAGACAGATGGCTGGGCAGAAAGTGAGATACTGTCATATAAATACTGAACTAGTAGATAAACAGACAGACATATGGACAGAAAGACAAAGAGACAAGTAGATGAATATTATTTGAAAGTCAACAGACAGATTGATGGACTGACAGAGTCAAGATGAAAAACATATTTGATGTGGACCTGGAATAAAACAATTTAAGGGTTATAGACCGTATCATATAATTTATGCTGCACAAGTGAGGTCACAAAGGTGAGTCGTTCTCAAAAGACTATACTCCTTTTGTTTCTCTGTTATTGTGACCTCACTTGTGAGCATAAATTATATTCCAAAGGATATAACCCCAGTTAAACCGTATAGATATACATGCAAGTATTTTGTATATTGATCAAGAAATACCATTTGTTTTCTTATAAGGTGGCAAAGAAGATGAAGTTTCAAAGCAATTACTAGTAGCAGCCATACATCAAGCCAAAGAATTCAACCATCCAAATATAATAAAGCCGATTGGTGTAGTCTTGAACCCTACCGTACAAGTAGTAACCCCTTATATGGAATACACAACTCTGAATGACTTCCTAAGACAACACTCTGATACAGTCTCTCATAAACAAGTAATTTATTATGCTTTAATATCTATTATTGTTTACTTTATTAACCTTATAGAAAACAGTGCAATTGAAATTATTATTTGATGAAATGGAAAATGGAGGACGATCTTGTGAACAAGGCTAGTTAGTTGTCTAAGGGAACAATTGATTGTTGGGCTGTTACTGTTGCAAAATGATACAAACTTCATGGAAACCACTCTATTTGAAGTTATACAATATAACAGTTAACACAAAACACTGGCGATGTACAGCGACTGACTAGCCTTGTGTCTGTGATCTCGCTCCAGTATGTAACGGCAATGTCTGCTTTATTTTGATTTCAATTGGTGTATTATGTGTGAAAATTAAAGTTTTACAAGCACCAATGGAACTTCAATTTTAGATTTTAAGTTTAATTTTTTTGATTTTCATTTGCTCATTCATTTTTTGTTTGCTGATTTAATTATTATCTTTTTATTTATTCATCTGTCTTATTTATGTATTTATGTATGTTATGCATTGATCTATTTTCAGCTTATGACCATTGCCATTAATATTGCTAATGCACTTGAATACTTAAACCAAAACAACATACATAAAGGTCTATCATCTAAAGAATGCATGTAAGTCTTTCCAAAATTAATAGATCTAAAGCATTGTAATTGTACATTCTTGTGAGAATCAACAGTGTGAGTGGTTACAAGTTTTTTTCCTTTTGACTTTAGATTCTTGTGTTGACTTCTGTTCTTTGTGGCTTGAAATAGCTTTTTTCACCTTTCACCAATGTATAGTGTTACTAAAACATTTATAAAACAAGTTCACTGCCAAAAATGCTGCACAAAAACTGAAAACATTTATGAAGTCTGAAAGTTTCAATTATTAAAGATATGGCTCTTGCAAAGAAAAGTTATGTGTTTAAGCCTAAAAAGGAGGCTTTAGGGGAATATTAATTCATTTACTATCATCAAATTCATTAATAATTCATGAGCCTAGAACACTACAAATTTACCACTACCTTGAAGGCATTTTTCAATCCTGATTTTTAGTAAGGTTTACCATGAAATATCTCAACCACATTATATTTCATTTCAAATTTTTCAATCTGAAATAGAATTATTTATATTTCTAGACATTTGATAAGTCATATTTCAGCTTTATCACCAGATATAACACACTTTCTTGTTCTTTATACATGACTTATTAATAACTCTTTCTTATGTAGGATTGATGAAAACGGAGATGTAAAGATATCAACATTTCACAACACCACCAACACAAGATGGATGGCCCCAGAGTGTTTCACCAGTGGACTCTACTCGGAGAAAAGTGATGTGGTGAGTTTGATAGGATACAATCTTGCCTCCAAATATCATGAGAAATAGCATGGTGTATCATGCCAATTTTTAATTATTGTCGATGTTGTATTTCAGTGGTCATTTGGTGTTATGCTATGGCAAATGACAACACATGGAGAACTTCCTTATCCAGAGATACATACTGATGAACTGTTTAACTACCTACAATCAGGAAATAGACTGCAACAAAACTGCTCTAATCAATTGTAAGTACAAAATACTAATAACTAGTTTTATTGAAGTGTCACCCTCGAAGCTTAAAGTCTCATCTAAGAACTGGCAATTTAGTGGATGCCAATCAAAAAGCTGACAAAGTGTAAGACAGACTGTGTGTGCAGTTTTGTTTTTGACAGCGAGTACGTTGTCTGCTTTTTGATTGACATCCACCAAATTGCCAGTTCCTAAACAAAACTTTTGGCTTTAAAGGGTCTCACTTCAACAAAAAATTGGTTGTAACTTCAGTTTTGGCAAACCCACTCTGCAATCTTTATAAAAGCATAAGATTGTTTTTGGCAAAAAACGTGAAGATGTACTGAGGTTATATGCTATTGAGCTATACAAATGTCGAATGCCGGTCATTTCGATCCAAAGTCAATTCGATCCACGCACTTTTGGTCGATTCGATCCACACCATAAGTCGATTCGATCCACATTTATATTTATATTAATATTGGTTGGAATGGAAAGATTTAAGTTTTAAAACAATTTATAAAACTATTTGTCAAAGTTTTGCAAATATGAATTTTGTTACGAAGTGGCTACGGGTACGTCACCCATACTCCGACTTGATTTGCTATTCGTACAGGAGTCAAAAACATTTTAGATTTTCACAGTGAATCTTTATATTTTCCTAAAGAAAATACGATATAATCATTTAGATGGGCTAAGCGATTATTATAAGCTTAGTTAAAAGATTTTAGAATGATTTTACGAGTCTCTACATAGGTGACAAACGAAACGTTTGCGACACTTAGAAATATTTTCAACTCGAGCGAAATGTCACGCACTTTGAAAACTTCGAAAAATCTCTTCCAAAAAAGTTTTGCATGCTAGGAGACATCTGGAAAATAAATTCCAGCTCTTTTAGTCTGAATTTCCAATAATATATATTTTTTTTGTAAACACAATATTTCAGCATCAGTCGGCGGAAACGTTTTCTATGAGTCGCGTACCCAGACGTCCATTTGCTATTCGTACGGGAGTCAAATTTTAATATGTAAATTTTCGTACTGATCCTCGACTATTTCGCTAATAGAAAAATATTTCCTTATTTAGATGGATTTGGCGATTCTTTTGGACTATTATGCTAAACGATGTCACACTGATCGATTGACTGAGTGATTCTCATAGGTTAGAAACTCTGAGAATTTACGACATTTACATCGTGACTGACATGTATCGCACCTCAAAAAAACTTCGAAATAACCGTCTCGAAAATTTGTTTGCATGCTTGGAAAGATGCGAAAAATAAGTGCTAGCTCTTCCAGAGGAAATCTTTTTCTATTAGCGAAATAGTCGAGGATCAGTACGAAAATTTACATATCAAAATGTGGTTGTGTAGATGTATAACTTTTACAGTAACGCCATTGTGTCTTTGTTGATAAGTTGGTTTAAAAACTGATCGACGATATCTTTCGGTAAATAACATTCATTAAACCAAATTAACATTATAATTATCTTTATTTGCTGTATATTTTGCATTCAGTTATAACAGAAAGAGCAGTTTGTTTCGTTTTTTTCAAGTTTCACGAATGATTGTTATTTCGAGTTTTGTTTACTGTAGTTACGATCAGTTGTCAGGCAAAAAAACACCACTTTCTCTTTCCAACTTTAACAATTAAACATTCATATCTTCCCTAAAAGAGGTTTTTGAAAAGTAACAATTACTTAGATCTTATTAACCGAGCGGGAGGTCTGTACAGGAGAATCTTGAGTGAGGTCGAAAAGTACAGACCGAACGCAGTGAGGTCTGTACCCGACCAAACCTTGAGTTTGGCATAGTTTTGATCAAGCAAACTTGTTTGTTCGTTGTTTTCTCGCAATAACACACCAAAAAAATCAACTTTATGAATGCCATTTCTATCTATTCTCGATTATCAATTACCAGTAATAATTTAAACTTGTGTTTATATCGAAATGAGATCGTTTTGGTCTAGTTTTACGAGTTTGGATTTAGCGATTACTTGCAGTCGTTTTGTGGCGGCTTTGGATCTATTTTTTACACTCTAACATCAAATTCTCAACAAAGAAAGAAAGAAAGAAAGTTTACAGAACGAAGGATCTTTTTGTGTTATAGGCATTCTCGACTTAAGCTGGTTATTTCTGTGCAAATTGTGTGATTTATTGTGAAGTTCGGACGATAGATTGTATTGAACAGGACATTTTTGACGGTAAACAAAAAACTAGTAGAGTAAAACTACAAAAATTGCGGTAAAAATAATAATAACGATAAGAAAACACATCGACTGGGATTTTCTGTGGTCTTTATTCTCATCAACGACCTCTTCTCCCATGAAAATGTTTTGAAAATGTAAAAAAACAATCAGCTGTTCTATGGTGAAAAGGCCAGCTACTCAGTCGATCGGTCCGCGATCTTAATACAGGGGAATATTAACCGGTCGGGAAGCGCGTATAACCAATCAGATTGCTCCATTTGCTAGTGTCCAGACTCCAAGATTCACGGTCATATAATAAAAGAGACTATTAAACTAGCTTATTTAAGGCTCTTTTGAGCTATAAATATATGACAAAATTCTGAATCAGACGAGCGTGGACGAAACGTCTACTAGAAAGAGAAGCCATTTAAATGCTTCTTAATTCACATTTTGAGTTCCTCCTAAAAAACTTCATAAAAATATTTATTACTTATCATCTTTGCATATACACTATAAAACATAATTATTAATATAAATATAAATATAAATGTGGATCGAATGGATAAGTTGCCAGTTGCCAGTCCCCTTCGTTATTACAATGCATTTTGGGTTCGCCAAGGGGCAAACAAGAGCTCTGTTGGTACTAATGTTTATGGTCACGATATAATTCGCATTTTTAGTGCTTCATGCGGCACCAGAAATCAGAATTTTCTTCCCAGGTCAAGGGAAATGTAATCAAAGAATACTCATGCTTCATAATTGTAAGTTTATCATGAATATTGTGATACAAATGATGAAATAACTCGCTAGTATTCTTTCGGAAGTGCGATTATGAAATGTAAACATAGCGATCATTTTATAGTTGATCTAAAATGATACATTATGTGTTTAGACGAAAAGGAAATTGTTGCAAGATTACAGAATAAAAAATTTTAAATCGAGTATCATTGATTTGTTTCGAATATGGTTCTCCTAAATTGGAAGTAGACTGTCTTACGAATACTTTAAAATATGCCTCGCTCGAGCCTTGTGGCGAGCACTGTGTTGTCTGGGCTTGTGATAACAAACGAATCGATAGTGGTTACCTTGAAAAACAAATTCTCCTTCTCCGTCATGTTGGTATCTTAAGGTTTTAATCACCTTTAACAAAGCAAGACCTTTAATTCTACATGGGGCAAAAGTGATTATGAAAGAAAAGTTTTGAGTAACTTTTGGTACTAAATGTATACGGTAATCACTTCGCGGCTAGACATAGTATTAAAATGTCGAACGCCAACATTTTACATTCGGGGATATGAAATAATAGAGAGTCAAAATCGACAAGGGAACCTCCAAAAGAAAGAACACACTCTACCCGAAAGAGGAAACGTGCGAAAGTTTGCGATTTTGAAGAGAACAAGTCACCAAAAAAGTCAACATTTGGTGATGAATCTGAACCAATGCCGAGTGAAAAGAAACATCATGCTCTCCCACCATCACCCTAAAAAATGAATCCATTCTTGTAGCACAGCTGATAATGGCCAGGGCAATAGCTCGGTAAAAACAGTTACTATTGCCACGCACTACAATTTCTTTTTGATTCATCGTATTGTATGATTGATTTCCGAGGTTTTTATCGAGATGAGAAGTATCCAAATAACAAGCGTTTACGTTAGCTTTGCAATGACAAGACACATCGATATTCAGTTCATATAGTTTTATTGTGTAATTTTGCAATTTCCTTTTTATCTATACACATAATGTTTCGCTTTAGGGTAACTATAAAATGATCGCATTTCACAAATATCGCACTTCCGAAAGAATCGGCGAGTCAATTTCATCAACTACATCACAATATTCATGATAAACTTACAATTACGAAGCATGAGTATTCTTTGATTACATGTCCTTTGACTTGAGAAGAAAATTCTGTTTAACAGTGCCACATGAAGCACTAAAAATACGAATAATATCGTGACCATAAACATTTGTACGAACAGAGCTCTTGTTTGCCCCTTGGCGAACCCAAAATGCATTGTAATAACCAAGGGGACTGGTAACTGGCAACTTATCCATTGACTTGTGGTGTCAAGTACAAACGAAAACTCAAGTCGACAAACAAGTCAACTCGACGGCGCGGAGTATACCAAACAAATCATTTCTTTAAAAACTTTCACAAACGTCTTTCCATCATTAAGTTCTTTCAGATTTTACAAAAATCAATAAAGTCAGCGAAGTTATAAGACAACGAGATTGATTGACAACACCGTAATTTGTAGACATTGCAATTTATGTGCGCGAGGCGTTTCATTTTTCCATGCGATAAACAAATTAATACTTAAGGAAAACTTCCACAAACATCTTTATTATTTATTTACAAATCTTAGTCCTTGTATTCAACTCAAATACATGATTATTTTGTTTAATATAAATGTGGATTGAATCGACTTATGGTGTGGATCGAATCGACTTGTGGTGTGGATCGAATCGACCGAAAGTGCGTGGATCGAATTGACTTTGGATCGAAATGACCGCATACCCAAATGTCGGAATGATGCTTTTTTATTAGTATCAATTTTACATTATTCACTTGTTTGTAATTTTTGCATTTCTCATCTCTTAATATATCTCTAATTCTGTTCCTTTGTGTGTTTTCTTGTTTGCTGCAAAATAACTAAGAATATTTTTGTGTTGTTTTAGGTACTCTGTGATGTTGTTGTGTTGGAGCTTAGATCCCATTAGTAGACCAACATTACACTGGCTAATAGACTGGCTAAATACCTACGTACAATCACTGGACACAAACAGCCAAATGCTAGTTTGATACCACTAGCTCTGTAGAATATTATTTTGTACATAATTGTAGATATATGTTATAATATTATTACTGTTCTTGATGAACATTTTCTAAAATACCAGATAGAGTGCACACACTAAAAGTGTGCAACATAAATACCACTAAATAGTGCTATTTTATGATAATTCTATTGTTTTTTTTTGTTTAATTAGTGTTATTGTTTACTACAAAATAGTGACAACTGTTGCACACATTTAGTGTTTGCACTCTACTGGATATAATACTGCAAAAAGTTGTTTAGTCAACATCAACGTAAATTGAAAATTAAGTTTAAAAGATGGCTATCCAACATCTTTCTAAATTAGCAGATTGTGGATATGATACTGCAAAAAGCTGTTTAGTCAACATTAATGTATATTGAAAATTAAGAAGAAAGGTTGGCTATCCAACATCTTTCTAAAATAGCAGATGCTATACTGTAAAAAGTTGTTTTGCAACGTAATGTATATTTTGAAATTGTTATGGCAAGTGAACATTTTGGCTATTCAGTTCTTCACATAAAATATTGTACGGATTGTGAATTGATGTTTCGTTATAATAATATTATTTAATAGTACGCCTCTTAGAATTACCACAACATGTCCAGTGGTTAGCTTCATATCTAAAGTGCATAAATCATGTTGGGAGTGTTTGTCTATAGTAAGTTAAGATCACAACTGCTTTATTTTTTTTACTTCTCGAAGAATTGAAATCAATTTTATAATTTCTAAATTGTTACAGTCATTAAAGTTCGACCTTTAAAATGTTGGATGTCTTGTTTCAAACAGTTGAGAAAATTATATTTTAAATATTATTTTCAACAAAGTTTTTCTAAAAACCTTTATTTCTATTTTTATCTTTATTAAACAGTTTAGAGATCTTCCATAAGGCCTTACTTTCATAAAAATAGGTAGTTTCATCACCACAAACTTCAATTGTCAAGTCTCCTGACTTGTCAAACTATATTCAATTCTCCTTGTTCATAATGATTAGATAACTGGCATATATGTACACATTGAGACATATTTTGTACTTTTGTACATTTAGCTGTCGTTAGGGTCAAAGTCAAGTTTTAGCAGTGACGCATATCTGACATTTCCTAATCTAAATTATTGTGGATTTCAGATCTTTGAAGTTCTGTCAGTACTAGCAGCTTTGGAAGTTTTGTAACTGATAAAGTCAAATGACTGTGAACATTGATATGACCAGTTTCGAATTCTTTCACACAGCCATGACCTCTATTTACTGTGCATAAAATGTCTTGAAATTCTATCATTATTTTTAGACACACCGACAACACATTTCTGCAACTATTACAGGACATTGAGACCAAGGCATTGTAAAAGAGATTTTGAACCTGGACTGTCGTCACTGTAGTTAAAGTAAAAGTATAGTAAAGTATAGTTGAAATTATTCAAGGGTATGTTGATGTACAAACTCAACATTTTGCAAACACATAATTTTGTGTACCAATGATGTAATCACTAATTATGATGTCTGTTTGTACAGAACTTTGCAGCGCAACATAGTTATTTTGTTTATACAATATGGTATATGTATTTATCAAATAAAATATCAGTAAAACTAGTTTGGTCTTGATGGCTGTGGATCTCAGTGACGGATTTAAAGGAGGGGTGCGCACCCTCTCCTGAAAGGATTTTACTTTGTATTTTTAAATATTTTTTTCAAAAATACCCTCAGTACTTCATGCTTACTGTGTAGTGCACCCCTCCTGAAGATGGTGCACCTCCTGAAAACAATCCTATGTCTGCCCCAGTATGTGCAGAACAATGCAATTGATCCAGACTTGGGGGACTTCCCAATCAATGTTACACATTTGCCAAAGGGGAACAACCAAAAGAAAATCCATTAAAATAAAACAACAATTTACCACCTTAGAGCAAACGCAGGAAATGCCTTGAAATAAAAACAAACTAAATACTATCAAATAGAAATTATTTAGTAAATATTGCTCCCTATCACTCAACCAGAAAACAATACTGCAAAGAAAAGAAATAGTAATGTTCTGGGGCCGGTTACACGAAGCCTGAATAAAGTGATCCACTGGATGAAGTTATCCACTGGATGAAGTTATCCACTCCAAAGGATTTCTTAAGTATTTATCAGCTGAATAGCGATTTATCTGGGGCCGGTTGCAGAAAGGCAGAATAGCACTATCAGCCAGATAAGTCGCTATCCAGCGGATAAATTCTAAAGAAATCGTTTGGAGTGGATAGCTTTATCCAGTGGATAACTTTATTCAGGCTTTGTGCAACCGTCCCCTGGTGGATAGCACTATTCAGGCTTTGTGCAACCACCCTCTGGTTGAGAGATTGTGACAAATGGTTTATACTACTATTTGTTAGTATTTGGTTTGTTTTTATTTCATGGATTTCCTGCATTTCCTCTAGCTGATCCAAGGTTTAAATGGTATGGCTATAACAACCCAGGCCACTTACACCAACAACAAAATGTGAATGCAAATCTTTGCACAAATTCGTTTTTTATAATAATATACACTTGTCAGCTACATGTCAATGAGTATCATATTGTGAACGAAACTGAGGCAGATTGTTTAGTCTGTCATTACACTCCATGAAACATTACATAAATTTACTACAAGAATAATGCTTTATTAGTAAACAATAATGGTGCAAACAATAAATCTGTGAAACTATTTCTTGTACCAATCTGAATTTTCATAAAATTTTACTGATTAGTATATCACAAAAGCTTAATGGTTTATATGTTTCCACTCTATTCAATACTACATTTTCAATGAAGAAAGGATTTTTTTATGAAGAACATGAAGTGATCTGGAGCACTTTAAGCCCGGTTCACATGATCAATGCAAATGCAAATGCAATGACTGATTTTAACCTTTGCATTTGCACTTGTGTTTGCGCTTTTACCGATTTACACATTACAAATGCAAGCGCAAGTACAAACGCAAGAAAATGAAAAACGTTTCGTTTGAACCAGGCTTCAGAGTCATCCTCACATCATCATTCATCATTATTACTAAGTTAAACTGATAATAGTGTCTGGAACACACTGAAACAGCAAGCATTACTCAATATCCATGTGATTCTGTTTATCAAAATCTACTATATCACAGTGATATCAGCAATCAAGGCAGCAAAGTAAAATTAATATTGACATGTCAATAGTCTGACATGTATAATGTATGTGAATACATTATCAAAGGTCATATGTTGGAGTCAAACTGTTGTCCCTGTTGTTGTTGTAGCATTGCATTGCTAATTATTACAGAAGTTGTTATTATTTAATATAATTATAAGTTGGCACTGTTCATTACATGGTTCCATTGCTAAAGTCTCTAACTGGAAAGCACAATGGTGCTACTAGTGTCCCTGTTGTTGTATTACTGCGTTGCTAATTATTGTTCATGTTGTTAATATTTAATATTGATGCAGCTGTTGTTTATTAGATGGGTCCATTGCTAAAGTCTCTATCTGGAAAGCACAATGGTGCTACTAGTGTCCATAGGTACATGATGTGGCATAACCAAGTACACACCATCTTGACCCAGACAGAACCCCAGTTTCTTTGAAAGTTCTCCAGTGCAGTACCTTGAGGACTAGAGAAAGAGAAACTTGTATGAGCATCATGATTAATTATCATAAGATTTTATATAATTATAATATTCAATAATAATTCATGGACCCAGAACAATAAAAAATCACTACAACCGTGAAAGCATCTGTATATCTGATAATTATAGAATTTGCCCTGATTTGCATAAGCTATGGATTGAAATATCTCACCCAAATTACATTTAATTTTAAAATTTTCAATCTAGAATAGCAGCATTTATCTAGACATTTCATAAGCAATACCGGTATACAATATTTGCGACTGATCTGTATGGAATATAAAATGTCTTGCCTGCAACTTGCATTGTATATTCCATACAGATCAGCCGCTCATATTGTATATGTCACTTATAATTTATGCAATTGACCTGTTCCGTATACTAAGAACAATCTTGTACACTATTGATTAGTTGTTTACTTAACAATCAACAATAATTATTAATTATAGTAAATGGTAACCAAAAAATAATAAAAAAATCTATCATCAAATGTCAAGACTAAAACTTGCATCTTCAAAGTCATGAATTGATTACTACGGTTTCCAGTTTTTTATTCACTTAAAGGCCGGTACACACTAGGCGACAAGTCGCAGTGACTTGTCCCCGCAACATGTTGCCTCAGTGTGCAGTGGTTCACCTGGTAGCACGAAATCCAACCAGTTGGATTTCATGCGGCAAGTCATAACTTTACAGAACTACAGATTTAAACCTGGATACCAATGCCAATATTATAATAATAATAATAAGCATCTTTAATTATAAAACATTTCAGCAAACGTGAAAAGTAACAATAATATAATACAACAATAAAATATACACTTTAAACATGATATAAAATTGACAATACATAAAAGATCTGTAACTGACATTATAAAAACTATGTAAATAAGCATCTGTTTATAAAAAAGTTTTTGAAACGTACAGTCTTTACACGTGATAGAAAATTAGCAAGAACCACTTGAGATCCTTTTTCATGTCCCTCCCCCCCCCACTCCCTCATGGGAATGCAATATGACAGATGGTCATCTCACCTGTACCAGTTGGTAAGGGTCATCATGATATACAGTGAAGCCAAAAAGAAGATGAAATGGAAGAAAGAATAGCTGTAAACTACAGCATCATCCTCATCTTCATTTACTTTGCTGTTACCCTCTTCTGCATCTCCTACAAAACAATATAAACCAACAAACAACTGAACAAACAAATGCATCAGCGTAGTAGACTTATGAGACTTTTGTCTGTTCATGTCTACCTAACATCCATATAAAACATATGTTTTGTCGATCTTATTTATTTATTATAATTTATTATGTATAATTTGCAATTTAATTTTGTAATTTCAGGTCTATGATAAGTGCTATCCCAGGGATGAGTGAGCTTCAGCTATATGATAATCGCGTTAGACAGACAACCTCTCTATTTTCAGCAATACAATGACACTTCAAACATGCAAAAAGTTACAAACTAATGTGGTATGTCTTACCAGTTTTGACATTAGGAGAGCTTCCACTTAGTTTATCAGAGCTACCCGATGTCCTGATGCTACAATAAAAAATGCAAATAAAAAAGATAATGAAATATTTCATTAATTTTATTAATTATTCATGTATAGACCAGGTTGAAATATGTCATAAGGTGCAGTTATGTACTGGAGGGAGATCACAGAAACCAGGCTAGTCGGTTGTCACTGACTTCAACAGTGTTTTGTGTTGATTCTTATATTGTAGTTTAACTTCAAATAGAGTGGTTTCCATGAAGTTTGCATCATTTTACAACTTACAATAACAGCCTGAAGAAGAACTGTTCACCTACATGACTGACTAGCCTCATTCTCAAGATCTTCTGCCATTTTTCAATTTGGTGAATGCTTCTTATGAATCATATCAGAGTTAGGGCCTGTTTATATGGAGTGGGCCTGCCCGGTTTAGCTGGCTGGTTTCTTTTGTGTTCAAGCTATCACAGTGTAAAAACTAAAGAAACCAGCCTGCTAAACCCGGGCTGACTTGCCCCACATAAACAGGCCCTTAGGTGTGTTTACCTGGAGTAGATGACAGTAATGAATAGAAGAATAAGTCCAACAGTGATAGCTGTGACCTCAGATCCTTCCACCCCAGTCCCAGATATATCAAGACCTTTGGCATCCCCACATACAGTATGGATGGTTTTGTTTCCTACAACAACTGAACAATACAGAACAATAGAATTTAGTGTCTGTCTGTGACTCTGATAGCCTTACACTAAGTAAGGTGTCTGTCTGTCTGTGACTCTGATAGCCTTACACTAAGTAAGGTGTCTGTCTGTCTGTCTGTCTGTGACTCTGATGGCCTTACACTAAGTAAGGTGTCTGTCTGTCTGTCTGGGACTCTGATAGCCTTACACTAAGTAAGGTGTCTGTCTGTCTGTGACTCTGATAGCCTTACACTAAGTAAGGTGCCTGTCTGTCTGTCTGTCTGTGACTCTGATGGCCTTACACTAAGTAAGGTGTCTGTCTGTCTGTCTGTGACTCTGATGGCCTTACACTAAGTAAGGTGTCTGTCTGTCTGTGACTCTGATGGCCTTACACTAAGTAAGGTGCCTGTCTGTCTGTCTGTCTGTGACTCTGATGGCCTTACACTAAGTAAGGTGTCTGTCTGTCTGTGACTCTGATGGCCTTACACTAAGTAAGGTGCCTGTCTGTCTCTTCAGTAGTTGGTTTATTACTTAATAATCTGTCTGTCTGTCATTTTTACCTTCAGTAGTTGGTTGTCTGTCTGTCTATCTGTCGATTGTCTGCCTGTCCATCTGTCATTTTTACCTTCAGTAGTTGGTTGTCTGTCTGTCTATCTGTCGATTGTCTGCCTGTCCATCTGTCATTTTTACCTTCAGTAGTTGGTTGTCTGTCTGTCTATCTGTCGATTGTCTGCCTGTCCATCTGTCATTTTTACCTTCAGTAGTTGGTTGTCTGTCTGCCTGTTGGTTGTCTGTCTTTCTGTCATGTTTACCTTCAGTAGTTGGTTGTCTGTCTGTCTGTCTGTGATATTTACCTTCAGTAGTTGGTTCATTAGCCAGTGCTGATATTGTCAGATAACTGGTGTACAACGAGATCACTGATGCTTGCAGTAAACCAGATTTTGGCTGAACTATAAATCAAAACAATTTTCATATATTAGACAGAGGTCATTTATCATTTGGTTTCTATTGCATGTGTTCTAGGTGCTTTACAACACTGAATATAGAACAAAAGAACATCTATACAGAAAGAGAAACAGAGAGGTAAAAACAAAATGCCAGTAGGTAACTAAGTAATAGGGGTCCCAAGTGAGATAAATTCTCTCAGATGGGGAGAGGGAGATTTTTGAAATTGAGGCTGTTATACAGCTTAGCATAGCCACAGCCTCTATTTTCTCCATATAACTGTATTGTCACTGACTGGTATCTACTTGGTATATAGTGACAGAGGAAAGATGACAGAGGTATCCTCAATGATTTTTTTACTTCCCCCTTAACAGGTTGGTGGTTTAAGTGTACCAGCATTATTTGAATAAAATGACAATGTTTTTTAGTTTTCTCCTTTTAGCAAACTCAGACATAAAATGTTTGCTGCTATTTTTTGGAGTTCTTTGCTCCTGTCAATGAAAACTGTGATTGCCGCCTTTAATGAAAACCGTCTAACCAAACATGATATAGTCTTAACATTGTTGTTAGTTAAATGTCAGGAGAATACAGAGTTTAGCCAAAGCTGGAAATCGGTTAGATGAAACATGACAGTTTTAAATTAACAGAACCAAAAACACTAAATGACACTAAGTGCCTGAGTTTACAGTAAATGGAAAACTGCATTATGACATTTTAGTAGAGGGAACTATTATACTAACTATGCTGTAAACGTTTGCAGAAATATTAAATGGCATCAAGTGGAGTGTTTTACCTTCCTGTATTTTTGGCAGAATTGAAATCACAGATATGATGATGCACAGAATCATGTTGAAACTTATGAAGAACTTGTTGAGCGAACAACCTGATGACTATAAGAACATAACATTAACATATTATTGGTGATGAAAAAACATGTATTAGTGTAGGCCTATCACCAAGGATGGTAATGACCTACATCGTCAGTCATTCTTTTGCATCCCCCTGTTATTGGTTAATGTGAAGTGTGGCAAGATGGAACCTCCAGTTCATCATCCTTTTCCGAGAAGATACGAAGCCTATCAATTATTATATATCGAAGAACATTCGCCTCAATTATTAAAAGACCCTGTGTGATGGTCTGGCTGAAGTAATAGTGATGATAATGTATGAAGGGGTAATGCTTAGTCTAAATGATCATGACAATGATAATGATGATGATTAGAAGTGATTGTGATAATATTGATAATATTGATATCATGTGATATCATAATGATGGTCATGATTATAGTTATGTGAATCACATACCTCTGTAAAATAGATGTATCCAAGAACAAAACCAGTGAATGCCAGACAGTAGAAAAGAGTCATAAAAAACAGAAGACCTGGAAAAGATAATATTAATCATTGTTTTATTCAGAAGAACTACACAACTTGCTAAATACAGATGCAATGCAAGTTCATATATTATGTTGAAGTCACAGTAATAACATTTAATTGGGGACAAAAAACAACTTACAGACAATTGAATTACAATAAAACTTGACTAGACCATTAAAGTTATAATGAGGGCACTCAAACCATGAACACTTGTCTTTTTAGTTTCTACTGCTTCAAATTCTCTACAAATGCAGGACTGAACTCAAATGCACTGAGCTATCAAAATGAAAATGTTTTCAAATCGATTCACTTAAAGGATGCATGACAAAAAAGTGTCAAAAAAGCACATTGATGTGAAATTCTCAACATTTTTCTTCACTAGGTTATCATTCTGTAGATTGTTAGTGACTGATCAGTTTTGCTCATTTTTTTAACTAGCCATCTGTAGCAGGCTGCTTTGCGCCACTCTGGTCTAGCTACCATATGCTTGGAATAGCCATTTTCGAGATCACCGAAAATATTACGGAACATAAATAAAATCTCCTTGAATTTCGTCACACACGCCAAAAGAGTGAATTCTATTTAATATATATTTTGTAGATTTGTTGATTTTACTCATCATTTTGTTAATATTACCAGAGGTGCACAAACCATTGTGGATAAGACAGCTCCTTCATGACATTGATACATCAAAACTCTGCTTGGCAGAGATTTCTTGAAAAAAACCTCTGCAATGACGTGTTTTGCACTGTCCAAATGTTTGGACGAATAAATTAACTCACATACCTAGTACTAAACGGTTTCAAACTGGTACATGAATTGATTTATCTTAAGATAAAAACGTTCTTTCACAGTTTTTTTTAGAAAGGTCTACCAAGCAGGATAACACATCAATTGAAAGTACATACCACAATACCACATTTTGTTGTTGTTTTCATCTCCTTTACTAGTCCTATGTACAATAAAAATAATGTCAGTTGATAAATAAATGTATCAATGTTGTATGTACTATGTAATGAGCATCTTGTAATACAAAAGTATGCCAGTTGCTTATAAAGTCCGATTCACATGGTGTGGTTTGTTGTACTCAATATTATCAGGGACCGCGGAGTATGTTGAAAAGTGTGGGGATAGCCAAATGATAATCACTTTTTTTCTTGACTGTCATTGTGAGAGATTGAATCAATGTGTCGGCCCTAATTGTGGAGTTATATTTATCTCCTGTTGTTATATTTTGATTTTGCAGTTTGTACATTTTTACAGCAGCTACAACCACAGTGAATGAATCATGATGAGTCATCATTTTCATACCAAACTTCATTCCAAGTGTGTGCAAAGTCAACAAGTAATACCATCTGAATCAAAATGAACAGAAAGGCACCAATAAAACCAATGTACATCCAAGCTGAAAACAAATAACACAGCTACTATTACAACTACAGTACTGTAAGTGAGTGAGCTCCATGTTACTTAAGCTAGGGACCACTCCTTACTTATCAGTGGGAGAGGGCTTAGAAAATTGGGGCCTTTCCAGGGGGACAATGAAAACAGTTCCTGAAATGGCTATTAAATAAATGTGTTTCCTTGTAATTGAATTAAACAGACTGAGAGTAAGTGAGCTCAATGCTACTTAAGTTAGGGTACAGACCTTACTTATGATATCAGAGGGAGATGGTTTAGAAAATAAGGGACCAAATTTTTTTTGGGGGGGAAGGGGCAATGAAAAAGGAGGACAATGAAAAGGGATTTTTGAAATGGCTAACTTGTTTCCTAATTGAATTAAACAGACTGAGAGAATTCCATACTATCCGTTTGTTTATTTTCATACATAATATGAACACCAAGAGCATCTAAATATTTGAAAAGCCATTTCCATTAACTAGACATAAATATTGAATATATAAATATTGTGTAAAAGTCAAGATTAATGTATTAAACTTTTGAACATAGTACAAAGTAATAATCACATCACGAGCTTGATTTCAACAAGACTGAGTTCACAGTGAACTAGATATCAGTTGGAATTGAAAGCTCTTGAATTGTCCAATTTATACTTTGCACTGTGTTCAAAAGCTTAATCATAGATACACATTTGTATTGCGTGAACCAGTACAGATGAGTAGTCCTTAAGTTACAAATAATTTCCTTTGCCTTCTCCCCTCCCCCCACCCCAAGAGCCGGGCTACGCAGACTATACACAATTGATCATCATGTATGGTACACTCTGAGTGACATATTTGAGAAGACGCAAAGACAGCTTACCTATACCAAAGTCTCCTCTTGGGATGAAGAAAGCACCAACACACAAACCAATCAAGATAAGAAACTTTATCAGCCAATATCTGAAACATAGCATACAATCAAATATGAGCACAGACTGAATCTTTTCATCTAGTACCTGAAGATTTGAAATTCCATAAAATTTATTGCAAAAGCACTTATTTAGTACTTTTTCATTAACCTAAAAAGTACTGTTAATTAAATTATCATAATTATATCAATGTCATTATGGCTTGAGGTTTCAAAGTTGCGATCTTTTGTTTTTGATGTTAATGGTAATTAACAATTGGTAATTGATTTTCAATAGAAATGTAAAGGAAATACGTCATGTGGTTTATCAGTCTCAGAGGCCATTTTGCACCCTCCAATATTGAAGCCTATCAATTACACGACTCACACTCATCATCTACTGCACATGCTTAATCAATGATCTTACAAGGCAAAATCAGAAGTGTGCTAACTGCAATTACAAGTTTAAATACAAATGTCATACCCATTGTGGATACCACCACGGCAGTCTTTACTACTCTTGACACCAATAGTAATCAGCATGAACAAGAAGTAAAAGCAAGCCATTGCAAAGCAGACACGGTACACAGCAAGATAACCTGTTAACAACTCACAGTTCTTACCAGCCCCAGATTTGGTGCATGCTTTATCAAACAAACCAAACGGCACCTATATAACACATGAAGAACAGGAAAAATAATATCTTCACAAATGTTGGTTGTTTTGATGTCTATAGAATGATGTCAGATCTTCTATTAAAGTGCAGTTAATCAAAGCCAAATTGTGAATTTTTTATAAACTTAAGCTAGATTTCCTTGTTAGCAGTTTCGCTAACAGTGTAACTGTGTTGCATTTGGATTAATACATTTAAATTATTATGCCAATTTGAGATGCAATTAACAGTGGATGAGCAACACAAGTTAGATTGAAACCTGTGTTTGAAAGGAAAAAAAAATTGCCATGACAACAAAAAAATTAACAATTACAATCAATGCTTATATCATGAGTATTTTTGTTACCTTTTCCACCATTGCAGACTGTATTCCCTCTGAATACATCAAACAGGACACCACTGTACCAAGAAGCAGAAAGAAACTGTACATGATACGTGTTGACGTAGAGCTATTGCATGATGGGCAGCATGCACAACAACAGCCAACAGCAGCAGGGCAACAACAACAGGCGCACTAAAAATACATTATTAATTAAACATTGTTATGCAGTGTCATTTTATGTGTGAAAGGGTCATCTCCCATGTAATATAATTTATGCTGCACAAGTGAGGTCACAATATACCATTTTCGAATTCGTCATTGCTCAGGCTAAGCCTCAATTGTTAGTAAATCAAGAAAACAGTCCAGACAAAACCATTGGTATTTATTTTGTTTTTGTATTGGTGCATTGCCACAGGATGTACCTCATACAGAAGAATATATCACATACTATCGAGGCTTAGCCTGAGCAATGAAGAACATGAAACTGGACTATAGTGAGTCATTTTCAAAAGACAATACTCCTTTTGTTTCTCTGTTTGTTATTGTGACCTCATTTGTGAGTAAATTACATTACACCAGAGATAACCCAGATATCCCAAAATCTAGCAGATTAGAATTTATCTATATTGTAAAACTTGTTCTGATTGGCTAAATGATGAGATACCCATGATTCAACTTTGTACTATTTAAATCTTTACTTAGACCATTCAAATATATACTTTTCAAAATGATTGTGTGACAAATATATCAAAGTTAAGCCAATCAGAATGCATCTAATTTTATGCATGAATTATATTATGTGACGTTTTAAAAATCAATGACAAAATTTGCTAAATATAAAAATGTAAGATTTATTCAGGGTTTTGTCTCTTGTTGTCATAGTTTATGAACAATGTGTACATTAAATTGAACATGAATTTTAAATACCATTCACTGGACAGAATTTAATTGCAAATTAAAAGACAAACGAAAACCAACAGAGCTAGGAATCACAAATTTTGAAAACGTCAAAACTTGGGAATATAAAAAATGATGTTTATCGACACTTTAACAATGAAGCTCGACTGGAAATATACAGCCATTTGCAATGATTGGTGTTGGATGTGTCTGTGTATATTTAGAATCGTAAGATCAAGTTTAGTCGATGTTTGAAAACAAGGAAAACTTGTGTGAACCTACTGAAGCGAACTATAGCTGCCAACAACGTGAATCATACTCACTTGTGCGACCGAGCAAATGGCTAGAATAGCTCCCATCGTCTATCCGTAGAAAGGCACAAATACAATTCACACTACCAATCGCTTTTTTGTCGACGAAGTATAATTTAAGTGTCAAAAATGTCCACAGAAACACTTGTTATTGAGCCGTTTGTCCAACTCCCAAAACATAAAATATTCTGATCGGGAGTAGACTGGATATGATATGCGGGCTTCCTGTGGTAAGTCTATAAACCGCTGCTTATAAGAACGCAGATTCATAGAATGCAAAAATGGTTTATGATCGTCTTTATGGAGTGGATATTTCCAAGCAAAAATCTCAACAAAATCCAGACATGAGAGTTCCTGATGAACAAGCTAGGTCAGAAGAAAACATACTTCACACCCTGTCTCAGAAAACCCCTAAAGAACATAGAATAGGTGAGAAAATACAAGTCATAATAGAAGCTTCTGAGGTTGATTATTATGTATTTGAGTATGATAAGCTTATCCAGGATTTGATGGTTTCACTATTTATAACTTGAAGTCTAAAGTCTTAAGTTTTCACTTATTTGTTAACCACAAATATTAAATGTATTTGTCAAACTTATCAATTAGCATTTGTTTGAATGTACTTCATGTACAAAACGCAGTAAGCTTTTGAATTACTGTGCTCTTGTTGTCTTTTTGTACAAAATATTCAGACAAATGTTAAGATAAAGTGAAAAAACGGTTTCTTTGGTTTTAGAAAATGCACAGCGCCTTACAGGATTTGCTATTGGTGCAGGAAGGTATAGTGATTAATGTTAGGGATGACAGCTGAATAATCTGGGAGTCTGAATTTTTTTAAATAAATATCTCGTGCAGCTGGTCCACAATAGTTCATGAACAGTTTCTAGCCAAACTGTGCACTTACAAAATTAGCTGTGAAGTTTAAATATTTTAATGTTTTGTTCCTTACAACATATTTGAGATACAACAAGCTCTCTGATTGGCAGAGACGTTTGTTCTATAGGAGCACATTGCACATGCACACACATTTCTTGCCACAAATAATCCAGGAAATCTGACTAAAACCTTGATTGTACTTTATAAGAGGAATAGAAAAATCAAAAGCAGTGCTATGAGGAGTTGGTTAGCTGCGCAGGCTATCATGCACACACCCATTTGTGCCAATGATATTCTATTGTTTTCTTTGTTTTTATGTGCTTCAGTACGCTTGCTGCTCAGGCTATCGCACACCCATTTGTGGTATTCAGTTGTCAGTTTCAAGTTAATGATCCCCAATGATATTCTATTGTTTTCTTTGTTTTCGTGTGCTTCAGTATGCTTGCTGCGCAGGCCATCACACACCCATTTGTGGTGTTCAGTCGTCAATGCCAAGTAAACAATAATGCCCAGAGATACCACATCACTCCATTCACAGTGTTTCAGATCCTGATAAGACTAGAAAAGAATCAGGTAAGAAAGTCCATGAATAGACTGAGTTGAACAAAAAATATTTTGAGTAATGGTGCCTTCAATTAAAAACTACATTTTGTATTCAAAAAAGACATTTATAAAAACATTGTACCAGTTATCTATTATTAGAAACAGTCACTCATGGTTAGAATATCCCAAAGCTTAGCCAATCAGAATGCATCATTCCACTGTTGAGCTGCATGTTTTAATTGGTTAAACCTTGGGATGTTCCTTTCACACAATCTCTTTTAAAAAAGCACAGATTTTGTAGATGATAGTAATTTAGTTATTTAAATTGGGGTCTGCTATACATCATAAAACCATGCCAGCTGCAATGAATAGTGCTTACTAAAATGCAGTTGGCATCTTTGATGGTTTTCAGCCATCCCCAGGATAGTGAGCAGAAAAATCCACCAGCAATGTTCAATTCCAGTTCTTTCACAGGTCAAGAAACATTGCCATTAGAATGCAGTCTGCCACCAGACATACTCTAATTATTGGCATAATTTATGGAAATTGAAAGACATTATTTTTTGTTTATTTGCACAGTCATAACACAAACGTCCACCTAGGCTCTTGTGTGTGAAAGTCGGCAATGTATCTTCTTAATGTCAATATTTATAAATTAATTTTCAGGGCTGTGGTTGTTTGTGGAAAGGCTATGGTAGCACATACATTGTGTGTGCTGTCAATTTCTTCAGTGAAGCAGCATTAAGTTCATTGACGCAACTACCAAAGTATGTTAGTTAACTAGGTCTGTCTGTCTGTCTGTCTGTCTGTCTGACTGACTGACTGTGTGTTTGTCTGGGTTTGTTTGCCTGACTGTGTGTTTGTTTGTTTGTAGATTTGTTTGTTTGCTTGTTTGTTTGTTTGGTTTTCTTTGTTTGTTTGTTGGATGACTGGATTTTTTTGTAGCTAGATCTGCCATTATTACTATTTTGTTTGAAAAATGATGCGATTTATTTATACTTTTTGTCAACAAAGAGAGAAACCTACTATTGAAGACACATCCATCAAGCAAGTTGCATCTCATTTGCTTCTTAAAAGGTACTGGACAATCTCAAATATTGCAGTGGATAAAACTAGTAAGAATAATTTTAAACTTACCATACTATTTGTCTTTCTATTACTTTGAATATGTTAATCAATGATTGAATTCATTCATTATTTCTTCTTAGTTTGGGTTTGATTGTCAGTATGCCAATTGCTGCTGCAAGTCTTGTAGAGACAGTACAGGTAAAAACAGGAGAGGACAAGGGGGACTGTAATACACAGCTAAATGCACACACAGAATTTATTTCACTAATTTATCACAGTGATCATCTCAGATTGTACTTATTATGGTTAAATGCTTGTTGCATAGCATGTAGCCCACTGCAATGGTTTATGTAAATTGATTTGCTATTGCAAGATATAAAGTTTATCTTTTGCCAACAGCACGAAATTTATAATGACAACAAATTATGCATTGTTTTTAGACTGACCGTATCAAGAAAGCAGACAGTGCATTAGAGAAGCTCAAAGATGGCCTCTATAGACTAGTAGGCTGGAACCGAACAGCAGGAGGGCGTGCCAGATTGTTACCAATGTGGACAATTGGGATTCCAACAGTCATACATGGACTGGTACACTACATCATTGAAACTTGTGTGCAACACTGGGTCCTGCTGTCTATGCGTGAAGTAGGTCTATATGACTCACTGAAGGAATCGGAGGGTGACCCACATCCTGCCCACGACATGACACAGTCCTATTACCCAGAACTTGTAGCCAATTTCTTGGCATTTGTCATTCCTGATATGTTAATGTATCCATTTACGACTGTTCTTCACCGGCTGTACATACAAGGAACAAGGACAATCATTGATGATTTGGACAATGGCTATGATGTTGTTCATCTTAGTACCAACTATGTTGGTATGTTAGATTGCATCTCTACCATCTGGAGAGAAGAAGGTCTTGTTGGTTTCTATAGAGGCTTTGGATCTCTTCTCATTCAATGTGTCTTGTACTTCATTGTGCTGAAGATAACCAAATTGATATATGTGAGTTTATCGCAAGACTTTAAGGGCAAGAAACAAAAATAAATTGCTGATATAGGACCAACAAAGAAAAAATAATCCTCTGAAGATTGTAATTTTGGTACCACTGTGTTCAGACTACAGTTTATCACAAGATGTAAATGACAATAAAAAAAATAAGGTAGCTGTGCCTAAAGTCCAGGCACGTAAACATAAAAAAAGGATAATGATGCAAACATACAATATTGTAATTTTTGGTACCAGTTGCAATTGTGTGCTGAAGGCTGAGAAATCTACTGAATAACTAACATTCAAAGTATCAGTAATGTTCTTCTCAAAAGGTGTGATGTAATATAGTTTAAACATTTTCAGCAAATATCTATGGTCTTTCAGTACGATTGTTTTCACAAGTGATAAAATACAGTCGCAATACTACAGTAGATAACTTGAAAGTTTTATAGAAAATTAGTTGTAATATGATATATTTCTCAATCATACAAAAATGACTGTTCCAAAATTACTCAACTGCATGTGAGCACTACTAAAATAATGATCCATCATTAATTTTTTTTTGATAGTTTGATTTTGCTTCAATCACATGACCTTATGAAGCGCTCCCAATGGTCACATGACTTACTGTATGTTGCTCATTGGTCACAGAGGGACATGTGACCTTTAAGAGCTCTCCAAAATGATTATGTCAGTGAACTGTGAACTAAAATTCAAAATACGACCAGTCATCTAGCAATAAAAGTTGAGTAACTTTGGTAGTATGAGATTTGCTAGAAATTAATGTGTAGCTTTGATGAACAGGTGAGTGATTAGTGAATTAGTGACAAAAGTAAAAGGTGTGGTTGTTTTCAAAATGGTGTCTGTGTATCTTAAGCATATAGCATATTATAGCACAAAGGAGATGCTGAATAAGCATTAGTGAATAAAAGTATTTGAGCTTTTAAGAGAAATGAAAACTTTGATGCTCATTATTGCATTTTAATGCAACTTCTATTTTGTTCCTCTTATTGAGTGGACTTGCCACTAGCACAGACATTCATGTTCACAACCGATAATTATAAGAATGTTTGTGTTTGAGGCTTCCCGTAGAATGATCTGATATTTTTCTCCCTTACAAAATCTCACTGTGTTGAAGATTTTTAATAGTGAAAGTGCACAATCAGCTTTCATATTATGGAGTTTCCACTAAAGGTATTAATGATTGAAGGTTGAATTTGCAGTTTGAGTCACAACAAGTTTGGATTATTGTTGCTGCTGCTATGATTCTACCGCCCTCCTACAAATGAGCCGGCATACTGTACCAACAAGAACATGACAAATCATACTCCACTGCCCTTCCATAAATGAGCCCATGATACTGTGCCAACAAGAACATGACAAATCATTCTCCACGGCCCTCCCATAAATAAGCCCATGATACTGTGCAAACAAGAACATGACAAATCATTCTCCATGGCCCTCCCATAAATGAGCCTGTACTGTCCCGACAAGAACATGATAAATCATTCTCCACAGCCCTCCCACAAATGAGCCCATACAGTGCAAACAAAAACACGACAAATCATTGTCTACACCACTCCCACAAATGACATAAATCTTGCTGGAGTATTCGCCTCACTATTGCTCTAGTAAATACCACTTTCACATGATGAGCAATAAAACACATGGGACACAGCTAGACTAAAAGTTAGTGTATTTTTTTAACTTGGAATATTTCTTGCATGAAGGTGCCCTACCAAATTAAAAGTAATTTTTGTTCGATTTTGTTTTTAATTGTACGTTATAATCCATAAACGCAGGGTTAAGTCTGACATGAACGGATTACCTATAACACATATAATAATAATTTATTATTTAAATGCATTTGATTTTTTTTTTACTTTGTTTGACTACCTATGAACAATCATTTAGTTAATATGTATGTCAACTATAAACCATATCTAAATTATACAGACTATAATTAAGCCCTTTGTGAACAAATTCAGTAAATTATTACATTTGCCCTGCAGCCAACATTATATTTAATCTATGTACTTAATCATGGAAAGCCTACTTTGGGAGCCAGTCCCAAGCAAATTTATTTGAAAAAAAGCTAAGCCACAATCAAGTATTGTTCTTGGTTCACTCTATAGTTGAACGTTTCACTTTTCAAGACACTTGATGAACTTATTGCAAAAACATTGTCATTCCATTTTGGTACCGTATATGCTGGTACACATATAAATCTTTTGGTGTATAAGTCAACCCCTAAAAAAATGGTTAAAATTTCTGATTTTGCCCACTTCCTTTGTATAAGTCGACATTATTTCTATCTACCAAGGTATTTAGGAAAGACGGAATGCATTACAAGACCAAAAGAAAAAAATTCAAGCTTGGAGCTTTCTTTTGTATTTACAGCCAAATTCATTGTATCGCGACCCGCCGTTTTAAAACTTTGTTTTGATTTGGTCGTTTCTGGGCCGTCAATCAATTCCAAGTTTATTTTAGATTAACCAATGACAAAACATGTTAGGGCAAGCTCCGCCCTATGAAATTGATTGACGGCTCAGAAAAGACCAAAATGAAAACAAAGTTTTGAAGCGGCGGGTCGTGATACAACAAATTTGGCTGTAAATTGTGGTAATCTAATGTTGTTAGATCGCTTTTAAGCAAAAAGTTGTAAGTTCTTTTTTTGGATAAATAATCATTTTGCAAAAACCCATGAACTACACTTAAGCAACATATTACACTTTGAGTGAGGATAAATTATGCATACACTGTGCATTTCATCAGAAAACAATATACCAGTTGGGTAATTTGCATTCAGTTGCATAAAGTTTCTGCAATGACGCACCTTGATGACTTTATTATACCTCATTATGCTATATTGTACCAACATTTTCTATTGATTTTTAAGTTTTTATGTTTGTTGTTTATACACATTAAATTACACCTTCACCAGCTTTAGCTATTAGTACAATGACAAATAACATAGGAAAACCATGAAATAAAAACAAACTAAATAATAACAAATACCAGTAGAAGCTATTTAGTAACTATTTGTAACATCACTCAAATAGAACATCATTATTTCTTTTGTCAGGATATTGGGCTCTGATTCAGTGCTAGTGTCAACAAATAGTGAGCTTAAATAGTGATTTTCATATGGCTGAGAAAACAGTGGCTTTAGTGTTCAACTATCAGTTTGCCTATTCTTTCAAGGTCATATATGAAAATCACTCTAGCTACTGTTTGTTAGTATTTACTTTGTTTCATAAATTGCGAAGAAAGCTCAATAATTACATTGCAATTTCAAATAATGTTGTTATCACCAAAAGGCAATACGTCATTCCAAGACCACTAGGAATGATGGGTAAACGTCTTGACAGAATGTAGTATGGCATCTTGTACATCAAAAAGATGAATATTGACCTTTCAATCTATGGAGCGATCAGAAAGCAAATTAAGTCACAACTAAATGGCATGGATTTTTGTCAACTGGTAAAGTAATTATGACAGTAATATTTAATACCCATAGTTCCTAGCAGTCTTGGAATGACCCATTATTACCTATTGGTGAATGACAATGGTATTTGAAATAGATAATAATATATTCTAAGAAGACAGCCTTCTTCAGGGCTGTCAACCCCAGACCGTTTCTGATCTTGAGATCGGCCTGATGTCCGCCATTTTGTTTTCGATTTGAAATTTTTCGAACCAAAAAAAAAAAGGTTGTATGCACTTTGTTTACATAGTCTACACATTCTAGTTTCTATCTTTAATCTAAAATTACGGTTAAAACACAGGAAAATCAATATTTCGCATTTATCCGGGAGATTTGACACTGAAATCTTGAGACCGGGAGATTGGTCCCAAAATCTGGAGTCTCCCGGCTTATCCGGGAGAGTTGACAGCCCTGCTTCCTTTACTTTCTAAGAAGCCTTTGCTGACAAGGTATTTTTCTGTAATTTTGTACAGATGAATAGAAGACTCAAATTGATGATATGCTTCAAATTTTAGGTTAATTCATAACTGGGAAAATACACCATGAAATCTGAAGATTATGGCGCTGAATCTGAAGACATGAAATTTCCCTACACTGTCAAATCCTGATCTTGAGTATTTACAAAATAGTAACTACTTAAATGAGTTTTGAAGAATTCATTTCAACATTAATTTAGATTTAGAGATCTAACTTTTGAGACCAGATGACTTTGTCCAAAATCTGGTAACCTCGGGATTAACTGGGAGAGTTAAAAGGCATATGATCAAGGAGTATCTAATGGATCCCCCTTTTAAAGCCAAAGATTTAAACAATCTGACCATTGATGATGTCATGGTGACAATTGGTTTGAGGAAACCATCCCCTCCCCCTCTCCCCCAATGACAAATCCTAGATAAGCCCCCATAAGATCTATATTTTCTGCATAATATACTAAAGATAATCTATGTTTGTTATATTTAATATGTACACATTATATTTCATAGGTCGTCATCTTCTATTTCTCCACTAAATACAGCTCCAGACTGTTTAGTATGGATAGGTTTTGTAGGTTTGACAGCTTTGGTTTTGTTACTGGAAGAACTTGAAAATGAATTCTTTTGTAACTAAAACATCAACAGAAAACAAAATTATTAATAATAGAATAAAATCAATAATAATTACTATTATACCATTGTGATTTTATAAGAAGTTGGTAATTTGTGAAACTTTGTCTGTGTTTCTAAAGAAACAAAGAAACTCACCTTTTGGGCATTAGTTGTTTGTCAAATGATGGAAATGATAAGTGGGAAACAAGGGATATTGTCCTGACAGGGGCTCTATCTATGGTGTGGTATTTAAGAGGCAATCTATGTAAAAGTGAACCACTGCATTTCGGCTTCCAGCAAATGCTGCCTTCAAACTTTTATTACAGAAAGGCTATTAATAGTGAGTAAATAAAATGGCTTTAGTTTTTGGAAATTCCACAAAATGAATTTTTTGGAGCGACTTTTTATTGACTGCTGTAAACGCAGTCGTAAGTCGTAAAACAATGGTTCACTTTTACAGAAATTGTCTCTTAACACCTTAGACTAGCTATCCAGAAACAAAAGGGAATCATGATATTTTTCTCCAACATTATTTTACGTACTAATTATAAAGGACTGTGAACTGGTAAAAAGAAAAGAATGCATGTTCTCAATATTTCTACCTTTGGTGGAACATTTGATTCTTCTTGTTTGGGTTCTGTTATAGTCTCTTGTGGTTTTGTAGGTAAAATTGGATCTTGTCCATCCTAACATAAAGATTTACAAAAAATTGCATTAATATACACAGGAAAAAATGAACTTTAAATTTTCCAAAGATGGGAATTGCATGGGAAATGTTCCTATTCAATTTGAGAAATATGGGTAAATTTGGACCCAATGCTGGTCTAGCAATAGGTTTGATATCACTTGCCCAATGATAATCCAAAATAAACCCATTGTGGGAATCACAAAATTGTGATACAAATATGCATATTTCATGGTTCTATGTTGCTACATGGGGCGATTTTTCATCGGGGGGGGGGGGGGGGATTACTCTGTCAGGTGTGTGTAGGGCTGTTCTGACTCTATAAAGATTGTCCTTGTCTATAAAAAAAACAAGTTTGTAGACCATGTTTAGGACAAAGCACATGTTGGATTGGATGGAATCCCTGTTTTCATTATTATTGTATCAGTTTGTACATTCATTGACAACAAATAGCAGACTGAAAGAAAGTAGATAAAACAATCATTCTTCAGGATTACTTACATTTTTATTCCATTCAATTTCCTGAATGACCCTGTGTAAACATTCTGCCATATATTCAAACTGCAACGACAACATTGAAACAATCTATCACAGACTGCAGAATGAAAGCAAATGAAACTGAACACCACAAAGGCTACATTAACTGTAAACCTGGTAAAAATGACTTGACTGATTTGTTCATTCACAGGATGATTCTCTTTATAATTTACATACTTGAAAAACAGCATTAATTGCAACTATTGAGCTCCAATCACTATTCCAACTTATATTTGACTATATCTTTTATGTATTTAGCTGTTTAGCTAATTGGGGACACAAATCAGAAACTGAATACTAAGAAATTCAAATGTAACATTGTTAAGAAAATCCCAACTGGCTAGGAGACAAACCAGTTGGCTATATACAAATCATGGCCGAGAAATAATATATTGACCAAATCGAGACCCAGGCAAATATAATTTCTGTGGCCAGAGTGGGAACCGAACCTAGGACTGCCGGATTGTTAGACTAACAATCTGACCACAAGACGATCACAATAAGTATCTATTGTCATGTTAGATCAAAATGAAAAGTAATTTCATGATTGCTGAACTCAATCAATACAAATACTGTACTTACATATTGTGAGTATATCTTAACCCATCTTGACTTCCCAGCTTTAGTATATTGAAAACAACAAGCCATAGCTTCTGTATCTGCTTCTACATTGGATATCTCTTCCCAGTCTAGTAAGTGTTCTTCGTCCTAATCCAATATACAAATCAAAAGAATGTCATTGTATGCTGTACCACTGTCTAGCAGTCGTATCAATAATTGACATTTCAGATGCCTGCGGGGGAGGGGGGATTTTTATGATCTGAATAGCTGACTCCATATCTTTTGGGGTCAGATTTCTCTTACTAGTAATAGACCCCATTGATTTTTTACTGCCTCTAGATCTTTTAGGAAAGTTTCAGTTGTTTTGTGGACATGTGTTTCTAGGGTCCCCCAGTTACCTTGGCAACAATCCAAGGACCTGAATGACAGTGATTTGAAACTACTCTTCCCTTATCAACCAATCAGTGTGAGAAACATTCATCATTTCATGTAGAGGCACTGAAAAATATCAGCTGATCAAATTACCTGTTTTTCACCTTGATCTGTACAAGCCTTCATCCGAAAGTTTCTGAGAGAAACAGAAACAATGACGTGCCCTGATTTACGTGCATCACATTGACAGTGAGGGAATGTTACTGTACCATAACCTGGTAAGGAACGAGCCATATCTAGATACTATTGAAAGAATCAAAACAATGTCTGTTATCAGAATAGAGTAGGAACTATACACTACTCAGTGGAAATTCTAGCAGAAAACATAACTTCCTTAGTTTGTAAAATGCTGCAGGATTTTACAAAGGACGGTTACAGGATTTTACAAAGGAAGGTTACAGGATTTTACAAAGGAAAGTTACAGGATTTTACAAAGGAAGGTTACAGGATTTTACAAAGGAAGGTTGCATTTTGCCGCTGGAACTTTAAAGGAAGGTTACATTTTGCAGTCACTCTTTCAACAGCTGATCATAACACGTACAGTGCAGTGTTATGTTTTTCAACAATTAGAGAAAATGTCTGATTTTCAAGAGGCTGGTTGCAAAAAACTCATGGACCTCCCTATCAGTATCCAACATAATTGCTATATATCAGTGAAATACAAACTAACATGCATTATTGTCAATATACAATGACAAAGAATTTTCCTCTGAAAATGCAGAGCTGACAGGCAGTGAAGGAAAGTTTGGCTTGCATTGAAGTGATAATGAGATTTGCAGAGACATATTAATAGCCATACTCCAGTGGCCAATCTTATTGATTAGAAACATTGTACCATTTAAATCTTTACTTTAAAAAAGGTTATGTGACAGACCTAATTATCCAGCAGATATGGCCCATGTCTTAGCCAATCAGAACAGAGTATTAAAAAAAATGTAAAATCTAATAATTGGCTGAGCACTGGTATATATCTTTCACACTTATTCAAAAGTACAGATTTAAGGTAGTACCGGATCTTCAGAAATCGTCAATGAATTTTTTTATAAATTCTGTCATTTTAAGATTATTGTTGGGGCATTCAAATACTGGAAAAAAATTATGTGGTCACCGTATTGAACTTCTTCTTTTTCTCTCTTTATCTAAGGAATAAAATGTGCAGAATCGAATGAAAAAGAAAAAAAATGGGGGTCCCCATGTTATTTTTGGAGCTATAAGCTACAAAAGCACAAAAATTGTTGTAATTTCGATGTTTTGGCCGGGAAAGCATGGGCACTAACTTGTATTTAGGGCCATATGAAGCGTTTCAAAGTTAATTTTGAGTGAAAAGTCTGCAAATGGCCAAATTTTGCCTTAAATGTACGGTTTCAAATTAGCTGCGCAGGAAATTTTATTCAGATCCACATGTGCGAGCTGGATGTGCAGTAGCAAGGGTCCGGTACTACCTTAAATGGTCAAGCCCAAATTACCAGCCCCTAACTTTTTCTTCACAGTTATGATAAAAAGGAATGACAATTTTAGACACAATGGCATCCTCTACGTATGTATATATTACACTAGTTCAAACCAACATAAATATCTGTAAACCTACCTCTTGCTTTTTGGATGCATCCTTCAATTCTTTTAGTTTTAACAATGATTTCCCAGCATCAAGTTTTCTAGTCCTTATATCTTCTATAGCCTAAAAGAAAAAAAATAGATAAATTGAATGAAGGAATGAGCAAACAGAATGAATGGATGAATGAATGGAATGAATGATCGAATAGAAATGAATGATCGAATGGAATGAATGAATGAACAAACTGAATGAATGAATGCACAAATTGAATGAATGAATGGAATGAATCGAATGTATGAATGGGATGAATAAATGGAATGAATGAATTAATGAATCAAGAAACTATTTTCTACATCTCTTCGACATAGTGGCTTCTCCAGAAGATGGACACACTCACTACACCCCTACATTATATATTTTACTACAAAACAAAGCTTCAATCACATGTTGAGTTTTGCCGAAGGAAGAAAACCAGAGGACACCATTAAAAAACCCTCAAAGCACAAGCGAATACAACACATAAAATATACTCAGTTTACACAACACCTGATCCAGTCCATGCATTGGACCAGGTAACTTCATTGTCAAACAAATACAAAATAAAATGACAATGACATCATTATATTGTTTTAATTCTCCAGTCATATCAGACCCTATTACCAGACCCTGCCCCAAGGGGATATCCTGCACCATGACAGATGACATATTATTTTCCATGTTTTAATTTATACTTTCTGTGTTATGATTCTCATCTTTTTAAGCTTTTTACTTGTAATTAATTATTTTAATTATATTATAGCATTTCAGTTTCGATTTTTATTTTACAGCGCTTAGAGCCAACTTATTATTTTATTATCACTCTACATAATCAATGGCAATGGGGCTTGCATTAAATTCAAGGAGTTTTTATTAATATTTTGATTTTTAAGGGTTTCTCAAGAGTATTTTTTTTCTTTTTTAATAGTAATAAGGTTTTTGAGGGGCTTTTGAAGGATTTGCAAAAGCAAAATAAACCTGAAATCTGTGCCAGAATTCTTGCTAAATTTGTTATATTTAGGATCTATCAATCTGTAAAATTTCAACTAGACAATTGGGATCCATGAGTTTTTTAAAGGTCATATTTGCAGATCTCTGAATCTACCTACCACCCTACCCTCCCTTATTGCAGAACACATTTGATACTACAACACCCTACTTATAATCAATTGTGTCAATATAGCCCTAAGCACATGGTTTCAATTTATACTTAGATTTTCATTTCAATTTTATACATCATACAGTTTCAAACTCATTTTGAGATCCAATTATTCTATAGATTCTTACACTTTTGGATGTTGAAAAGGGGACTTTCAATGTTGCATTTGACAAAATCAAAATGTTTGTTAAAGTAAAAGTCAAAACCACTTGCCCAGTTTTTAACCTTCAGCTGTCATATGATAAGCTCAGCTGTCCCATGATAACAGATGTTCCCCATATTTGCTTGACTGGCCACAAAACAATAGATTGACACCGAGGCTGGAGTGTATAAATCTCTGTATTTTATACACTCCAGCCTCGGGGTAAATCTATTGTTTTGTGGCCAGTCAAGTTAATGTGCCTATTAAAATGAACAGATAATATAATAAACTGCTAGCATGGTAAAATCCAAAATATAGACATACCATGAATATCGTTTAGTTTCGCAATTTTTCAATTTAACCTGAAGTGATTAATTTATTTAATGAGTGCCTAAAAATATATACAAATGCAACAGAAATACACATAATTCATATCAGTTTACATTATATTAACTAAATAATGTTCAATCACACATCTCATTTTTAGCATATGCTCTGACTTTTAAATAAATATTATATATATTAATATTTTTTATATATTTCTTTATATAACTTTACATATTGCACAAGGATCTTTTGAGCGTTTCTAGTTCTTGTCTTAGTCTTCTGTTTTCCCATTTAACAGCATTCAAATTGTGAGCCATTTGCTGGAAATCTTCTTCACACACCTCAGTTTGACAAGCACATTCCTTGTAGATCTTCACTTTAGGTTTTTCTTTAACAACTTGATTATTTGATAACTCATTATTATCAAGCACCGACAACTGATTGATAATATTATTGGAGTTGGAGACGTCATCTTCATAGCCAGCGAAGCGGTCATCTCGGTTAAGCTGTGTTTCAATGTGAAGCGTTGGTTCGTATTCGACTCGTATCTCTTGATCTGCTGTAGGGTTGTGTGCGAAGTTTATCGCAGCACTTTTGCCGTCTTGCATTACATGACAAGCAACCACACTCGTGTGGTTCAACGGAGTAGCGTATGCCATCAGCTCCTCGTTGGTTTTGAAGCCAGCGATGCGTCCATTATAGATGGGAAGTTCGTCAAATCTCCACGGAACACGGCGATATGGATAATCATCATCGACGCCATCGTCGAACGGATGAACACCAGGCCCTGGCGAACGGCTCTTTATAGTTTTCAATACACTTGCGATATTTTCCAAGTTCTTTCGTTTTTCGCCTACTTTCTGGTCTTCGCCAGAAGTCCATGGGAAAATATTAGGTAAATGAGTTCGGCTTAGTTTACAGCCGGACTCAAAATGCGCCGAACAAATTCTTGTAGAATCTGAATCGATACGAACATTTTTATCCCTCAGAAGCAATCGATAGGTATTACGAACATCGGCGTCTTTCGGAATACGGTAAAAACGAAGACTTCCTTTGTTTTTATAGCTATTTCCACATCCAGGAATACAACATTTTACCCTTTTAGGCATATTTAGAAACGAATTATTAAACAATGAAGGACCCAATTCAAAACAAAGCAATAGCTCAATACATCCCATAAACCTTCGCGCGATTTGGTATCAAAACACAGGAAGCCCAAAGACAGGTAGCAAGGAACACCTGTACAACTAGTTCCCCTAGAATATTTTTTTTAAATTCTTTCACATGCAATCTTTTGTTTCAAGAACAAAAGATGAGGGGGGTAGGGTTGGGTTCATGATAAAAATATCACAATGTGATAATATCGCCTGCTTGCTGGACTCATAGCATTTTTGAAGCCAGGACCAGTTTATATGATAATTAACTATGCTCAGTTGAATAAATTCATATCTAATATTTAGATCTTCAGGTCCTCTAGTTTTCCTTCCTCAATGAAAAAAAATCAACTGTGTGCAAAGATGTGTGCAAAATAGTGAATGTAGGGGTAGTGAGTGTGAGAGAAAGTCTCACCAATTAGTAGAAATCCTAAATAACCTATAAGTCCATTGTTATTATTTATTATTGTTTGTATTGCTATCCCCATGCATTCTTCTTTGTGTTCGCAGGTTTTCCTTCATCACCCAAAAAATCAACATGGTAAATAGCATGTATTTCAGATCAGTAAAATTGTAGGTTTTGAATTTGCATCCAAGCTAAGGAAAATCAACAATAATTCCCTGTATCCAAACAAAAATAAAATAGATCATATATTTTCACATTTTTATTGATAAAGATATATCCCTTACCTGGTAGTAGAGCAGGTTAACTGCGACTTCATCGTTGTTCATTGCTATTTCCTACATAAACATTAGGTAAAATACTCTATATATCAAAGTGTATTTGAAGCAAATAATTTCAAACAATAGTCATTTTGATGAATGTCTTGAAATATACTGGAGGTATGACGTTCACTCTGGGAACTCTCTCTCCCATCTCTTCTTCTATTCCCCTCTTTTCTTCAAAGCAGGAAACCCATGTATGACCTGTGGCTCTCACTGACAGAAGTCTCCAAAGATGGGAATTGCATGGGAAATTTTCCCATTTATTGGGAAAATTATTGATAGATTTGAACCCAAGGTTGGGTTTGTAGCACTTTTCCAATGATAACCCCAAAATAAACCCATTGTGGGAATCAGTAAATTATACTTGAAATGAAGTCCAATTATTATTGATGTAGTAGCAACTGCCCTCATACACTATGACATCAAAACAACCTATTGTTTCACTTATTTAAGGATTATGGTCATTGGAGGGGGTTGTATCAATGCAAAAAAAGAAAATTGTTCAAAAATCCTTCCGAATTCACCAGCTCAAGAGACTTAGGATACTAATTATCAAATACACAAAATATTATGTACAGCATATTTACGCTTATAAAATTCATGAATAATTAATGAACCCAGAACAATGAAAAATCACTACTGTGACGGCATCTGTATATTTGATACAGAAATCGTCCTGATTTGCATAAAGTTTATCTTGAAATATCTCGGCCAAATTAAATCTAATTTCAAAAATATTAATCTAAAATAGAAGCATTAACCTAGACATTTCATAAGAAATATGCAATATTTGTGTCTGTATGGAATATAAAATCTGTATGGAATATAAAATGTCTCGCCTCCAGTTCGACATTGTATATTCCATACAGATCGACCCCTCATATTGTATATATTACAAAAACCAAGCTATTTGAGAACATAGTGTTTATCTGAAAAAAATTTGATGATTCTATATCCCATGTAAACAAGGTGTGAGGTCATACTGAAATAGGGCAATAAGCCCGTATACTTACTCTAGATAAAGTAAACACAAACTTCCTGACAGTAAGACAAGTATTGGACTGTTCTGAATATCTTCTGATATATAGATTATGGGGGAACTCAGTCTTGCGTAGTTTACGTTCTGAAACACACAAACAGACACAGAATATGGTCTTCAAGGTGCTTTCGTGTATAAAATAATGCTGCACAAGTAAGGTCACAATCATAGTGAGACAAAAAAACAATTACTCCTTTTGTTTCTCCATCATTGTGACATCACTTGTGAGCATAACTTATATAACGTGGGAGATAATCAGGTTGTCAGCTGATTTTTTACAATGTACAATTTATCATATTGCCAGTATAGATGATAGAGTGCATGCACTAAAAGTGTGCAACATAAATACCACTATTTTATGCTAATTCTATTGTTTTCTTTTGTTTAATTAGTGGTATTTACTACTAAATAGTGACAACTGTTGTACACATTTAGAGTTTGAACTCTAAGATACAGTTTGAGTGTTTGATGTGAATATGTGTTTGTAGGTTTGGACATTTACTATATTATATCAACTTACCAAATCCACTTTCCGTGAGCTCAAAAAGAGCAAAGTTGATGTCATTTTCATCTTCTAACCCTATTTTCTTGACTAGCGCCTTAATAAATAGATAATCAAAGTCAGTACTATATAATATAAAGTGTGTCTTATAAAATTGCCCTAATTCACTGCTTGTTCGCTATAAAATTCAACAAAAATTTGCTCCTAGTGAAACAATTGTTAAAATCTAAAACAACAGTTATTCAGGTGAACCTTCAGGTAAATAATATTAGGTGCATTTAAGGGCTATTCTACTTCTTTTATTAGATTTTAATATGGGTTTTAGGATTTTGTGTGAATTGGCCCTGGATTTGAACTGGTTAGAAAATCAGGGTGCTTTGCTTTCAAACAACATTCACATCAGATTAACTTTTATGAGGTTTGAAACAGCTTGCTTGCACTTCAATGTTTTAAACCCTCATACAGATCTCCTGATCATATTGTATACAGCTATTTCAAATAATGTTGTCATCACAAGGTAATAGTAGGTCATTCCAAGACTGCTAGGAACTATGGGTACATTATAGTGTCACAACTATTGCACTATTATACCGCTTGACAAAAAATTCATGCCATTTAGTTATAACCTGATTTGCACAGATTAAAAGGTTGATATTCATCTCAAGTTTTTGACTGTCCAAGTTGCCATTTCTACATTCTGTCATGACTTTTACCCATAGTTCCTAGCAGTCTTGGAGTGACCTATTTCCTTGTGGCGGTGATGACAAAGTTACTTGAAATTGCTGTATAATAATTACTTACAGACTTTCTTCAAATTACCTTAAAAACCTGTCTTGTTTTAAAGTTCTTTTGTACAGCTACTGTTACAGTGGTATTGTCAGGCATTAATATTCTTAGTTCAACTTCCATCTGACCGTCGTCTTGTTCCTAACAACAACAGTGAAGAAATTATTAAAGGTTAGGCCAACTGACCCTTTTTGAAAAAAAAGTTTCAGTTGAAGACTGAAGACCTCACAAATCCAATTTTTAGGGACTGAAAACGAATCCTGAATATTTTATAGATTCTATACTTTTTAGATTTGTTTTCAATCCCTAAAAACTAGATTTGTGCGTTCTTCAACCCTTTATCTTTCTTCCCAAAAAGGGCCTTTTGGCACATCAGTTGACCTTTAAATCATCAATAGCTGGACAATGTTGTTTGCATTGCTATGTGACCACTCCAGAAAAAATCATGATGTGCAGACACAATAGACTATCATCAATCAAACACATAATTCCATTTGCCATGGATGGATTAAACATTTATTAACATGTAAATGTATCATCGATTGACAGCATTCTATTACAAACTCCAAGTTGTGACTTTTGCCTGAGTGACCATGTAGGATTCAAATAGTGATAGAGTGAGAAAATAAATAAAGATAATAATTATTAATTTATAATTGCAATTGCCCTATTCCATTATGACATCACATCAAAACATATATTGTTTCAACGCTAAGAATCATGGTCGCTAGAGGGGATACAGCATTCTTAATTCAATTAAATATAGGCTAAAAATCTGTTTATAATAAAAGAACAAAATATACGTTCAATTGCAAAGCAAAATGTGCTAGAAGAAAACTATTTACGCCGAATTATGTCAGACTGTTCTTATTTCATGTAAACAAACCATGACATCATAGTGAAATAGGGCAATTATGTAACACTCACCTTGCAAATATTTTCATCTAAAAATTCACGCATGTACACAGAATCAGCAAGAACTCTCACAGAACATACTGCAAAAACAATGAGTCACATAATTACAAACATAGTGAGAACGTACAAACTGTGATGACACAGAAATATCATATTTAGGAAGGTTGTCTTTTTTTGTTCTCTGGACAATCACAAACGCCACACTTATGACCTCTCACTGGAAGGCTTGTCTATGCTGTATGTTTCTACATTGCTAGAAGGGGAGAGGCGATTTTTGTATAATTAAAGGGTTCAAAGCAAAAATGGCTCAAGTATATATACTTATATACTTATATACTTATATATATATACTTAAGCCATTTTCGCTTTGAACCCCTCTATTATGTTCAATGTTGCTATAAGGGGCCATACCTGGTTGTTGAATGAAAGGCCTGTCTATGCATTATGACTCTACATCAACATAGCTCCAGAGGGGGAGGGGAAGTATTTTTGTATAATGTTCAATGTTGCTATGATGGGCCATACGTGGTTGCTATATTGAAGGCCTGCCAATGCATTTTGACTCAACAACAACGTTGCTCCAGGGGTAGGGGAAGTATGTTTTGTATAACGTTCAATGTTGCTATGATGGGGCAGGCCTGGTTGCTATATGAAAGGCCTGTCTATGCATTATGACTCCACAACAACATTGCTCCAGGGGGAGGGGGAAGTATGTTTTGTATAATGTGAAAGAGCAATAGTGCCACAAATTTAGATTATATTAATAAAATGTTCCTTTATGTCAAAAATGGCCTTGTGCACGATGTTGATTTTTGCGACTTCGTCAAACTTGAGAAAAGTGCTTATCGTGCTAATCAAGCCTGCCTTTCGTGCCTTGAAGTTGTGCCTTTCGTGCGTTTACGGTGTTTCTTATTCTGCATTTCGTGCCCAATTTTGAGTGCTTTTAGTGCCGCCCCGCTTCGCACCAAATTTTTCATATTCGGTGCCCAACGTGCCCTATGATTTTCGGTCGTTCAGACATTCATTATCATCTGGTCGTTTCGATGTTTTAAATAATCTAAAACAAGTGGGAAATTTAATGTTAAATAAAGCAAATGAAAATACGATCAACAAGTATTCATTATTTTACGGGGAGTGCAATACTTATCATGTGTGTTTAGATTTGTTTGTTGGTTGCTCTTTTTCATGAAAATTTTAGTAGAGATCGAGTCGCAAGAAGAAAGCATCTGAGGTGAGTATCAAGTTAAACAAAAGTCACATCAGAGTGGAGAGAAAATCGACGTAAAATGTATTAATCGAGCTCTAGTTCTGGCGAGACATAATTAATAGATCGAAGTGTACAACATTGAATCTGTTGATAAAATTAGATTGACATTGCTTCGAGAAATTTTAGTACGTGTTTCTAGTTGTTTTGTATTGTATCACTCGTATAATACTGTATTGGAGAAATAGATCAATAGATTTCGGCTAATTCTGTACATATTATTCACCTGAGTATTTATTTACCTTATTCGAGTTTGAGTGACAGCTTCACGGTTGACTTCAGCTTTGACTAAGTTGACGACGAAGTGGCGGGAAAAATGCAAAACTTCCGTCTTTGGAATTTCGTCGGTAAAAACCTTTCCGAAAATTCTCGGTGTTGAGACAAAAAAAGCGAGAGATGGAAATTGAGAACAAATATTTTATAATAATTCTCTTTATTTCTTTTTTTACAATAACAATTTACAATTCACAGAAGTTATAAATAAATCATCAATTTCATCTTTGTATCAAGTTTGAGTTAATGTGAATATTGCAATTTTTACCATTTTTTAAACGGTTCGTTCGTTGATAATAATAATACTAAAAATTCCAAATTTAACTGAGTGTATAACGTAAAAATACTGACATCATAACAAATTGATTAAAATTATTCTTGATTACTCTGGATTTTTACCTCGCTACACGCGTAAAAATACGACTTGTTTGGGGATGACGTTAAGGCATGTTTGGCACGAAACATTTATGCACGAATGGCATGATTTACGCACCATATGCAGGTAAGGCACGGAAAAGCATGTTTAGCACTATTGAGACTAATTCCAAAGGCACGTTGTGCACCTCATGAAGCATGATCAGCGCGACATGCACAGACGAAATGCACTGTGTTTCGGATGTAGCGTGCCTACGCTAAATTTTTTATCAATTCTAACGCTAGTTTTTCCCATTTTCTCGTCATCAAAAAGTTCAGGATCACTGAAAATTTCCAAAAACATAGCGAATTTAATGTGCACCTGGAAAGTTATAAATTTTTCAAACAAACCTCAATCAATAATTTTTGATAACAAATTTACGTTAATTTTTCTCGACTAAATTTCGGCATTTTCGATATACATAATTTTATTTTCTTCAAACTTCTTTTATACAAAATATTTAATGCCAAAAAAACCATTGCTGAGATGCACATGAACTAAATTTTAATTGTGTAAAATTTCATTGATGTATCTTGAATAATTGCTGAGAAAATTGTCCAAACGTAGCGTTAGAAAAATGTCCACTCTAGTGTACACCAACATCATGCACAGGGCCAAATAGTATCTACAGTAGTGACAAGACTGTTCTAGTTCAATGTGTAAATGAAGTACTAACCTTGTTGTAAGTAGGTTTCCAGTCCACGACGTCTACCCTCAAGCTGACTCTCAGATAAATGAAACGGCCATTTACCAGGAAATTTAGGGAACTGATAATCTCTGAATTCTTTTTTTAACTGGCAACCAAAAAAAAAAAAAAAACCACAATTCAATCATTTTCTAAATTTTGTGACTTTCAGCCCATTTACCATTAGACTCTTTAGACTCTTGAATAAAAGGGATTTTATTTAAGTTTTTGAAAGAATTTTTGTGCAGTCTTCATCAGGCAGTAGTTTACACTGGATGTGACTTGGGGATATATAGCTATTCTTGAAATGGTTGTCCTGTTGACATACTGATTTAGCAAATAGCAAAGTCATTTGCATATCTTATGATGTTTATTTTTTAAGAAATAGTCCATTTCTCTTGTAATGAACAACGAGCTAGTGAGTCAGAATGGAGAGAGAAATGTATTCCTATATGACTGAGAGGACTGGGAGCAAGTATGCTAATGAGTTGTTCATATGAAGTTGTCAGAACATTGTGAGACTCAGTGTGGTCCAAGCTCTTTTAGAGTGTTATTATCGCAACTCTGTACTGAAGAAGATTTCAAATATTACTTACTGTCAGGATGGCATTGAATACTGTTATTAAATAAATTGTGGGTCAAATGAGCCTGGACCCGCCAAGGCAATAACTTGTTATAATGTACATGAGCGTAAAATAACTTCATCACATAATTATAATAAACTGTGTAACTATATCATATGTGCAGTTTTGTATTTAAAATAAGAAAACTAAAACCTTGGAATTTGGCAAATGACAAATTATGTTATTTGCTAAATCAGTATTTCAACAGGACAATCTTCTCAAGAATAGTTGTATGTATTATAATAATAATAATAATAACTGATAATATAATGTAATACCCCTACCTGATTATGAAGATTAGAAAATTCTTTATATCTCTTGGAACATATGTGCTTATTGGAATAATATACGTTGTATACCTGGAACAGAAGAACAATGTTGCTAATGAAATACAGGTAGAAATCAAAAATGAAATTGGATTTAGAACAATGGTCTGCAAAAAAAACATGTAAAAAATAGAAACAAACAATATGATAAGCAAAATGTAACACAAGAAATTTGATTGTACAATGGGTTTATTTTGCATTATCATTGAGAAAGGGATACCAAACCCAGCATTGAGTTCAAATTTACCAATATTTCCCCCCATTTAATGGGAACATTTCCCATGTAATTCCCATCTTTGGAGACTAAAAAAATAAAAAATAAAATAAATATGAACTGAAATTCTTGTAAATGAAAATTGCAGCATCATTCAACAAAAAAAAACTTTTTAGCTAGTTCAACATAACAAAAGTTAAATTAGTGCCATATATGATAAAAAAATGTTATGATAATTATTGATAGCAAGTTGAAATATTATCTGACTGAAGAATAAAATAAGGATTATGAATAAATTAAAATTCATCTTCAACTAGAAATGCATATAAGACATTGTTGGAAGTTAATCCACATCTGAGATGACAATATATAATTCATATATGTTTTGTTCAATCAATAATAATATTCAAGTGGATTGTAGCCAGGGTTCTTAAAATGCAATAACGTTCCTTTCATGATTACAAAGTTATTAAATAACTGAATAAAGAGTATCAAATGAATAAAGAATACAATAGAGTGTTATGCAAAACTAATTAAATATGGAAGATATGTATTTTTCTGCACATTTCATTAACACAAAATTAAAGAATGATTCATTTGGGATAAACAGTCATGATATATTATGCTTCTGCTGCTGCTGTATCATAAAATTATATTCATTTTTTTGTTGTATTTTTCACATGTGAAAATATTGTATTTTAATTTACAAAAACAAAATCACTTATAGTATATGTAAACAAAAGAGTTTTTTTCTGTGGTAGAAAAGTGCATCACACTGTTGTTTATGAAAATAATATATTTTTTATGCTCTTGTAATATTGTAAACTGATGCCATTTCTCAAATGAACAGCAGCTGGAAATTCACATGTACATTATTCTTTTCTTCTTGTCCAAAACAAATTCTATTGTTAGTATTCACTAACAACACCATGTGAAAAGTCAATGTACTGTACAAAATCTATTGACATAGAACATTTGTGGAAATTATATAATATGCAAACATCTGGGGAAATGAAATTTATCTTTGTCCCATTTGAGCTTTGGACATTCACATTTTAATCATGTAGTTTTGTTGTTATTGTAACATGTTGATATTGTAATGTCTGTCAAAAGCTCAGGAAAATAGAACATAAATTATTTACAACCATTTTCATTGAAGTCCAACCCTCAAAGCTCAAAGTCTTGTCTAGAACCTGGCATTTTACAAATTACAAAATACTAATTTCAAAATTTTATAGCAGCAATAATCTAGACATTTGATAAGTAATATTTGCGTCTGATCTGTATGAGGTTGAAAACAGCTTGTTTGCAGCTCCCTGTTTTAAATCCTTATATAGATCTCCTGCTCATTTTGTGTATATTACTTGAATAGTTGACTAAAACCTATCTATTTACCACATAGCTTTCTCCACCGCTATTGACTTGTCTCGTTTCTGGAATTGTTATTGGAGCTGTCTGTCTGTCCGAATAGTCATAGTATTCTGTTCCAGATGAACTATCGCTGTCCAATTTTTCTGACTCTGTCTGGCTGACAGAAATCACAACTAGCTTCAAGTGCAAGCCCCCTTTCTTGATGAGGTCTACCACACGTTTGTGGGTTGCACCCTCAACATTTTCACCATTTCTGAAACAATAACATACATACAACCACTGAATTATAAGTGAAAAAAATTCCTATCCCTGCATCCCTATCCCCACATCACTACCCAGGGTTTAGCGATATCTTATATATCCTATGTACTATACTTGTTGTTAATGGTAAAAATTAATCAACCTGTGAAATCTCTCAAAACTTCACAGCCACACATTAGGTTGTGCAATGACAAAAAGCAAATATATAAGTAACAACAAAGCCAAAACCAAGTCACCAATTGCAACTGAAACATTTTATGGATTCACAACTTGATGGAAAGGCAATTAGCCATACTACATTTATACAACATGGTCAGGAAAAATAATGTGCAAAAGTGATTTCCACATCCTCAATAATGTAGAATTCCAACTTTCATTTAATTTTTGCACAATAATTTGAACTTTATGAAGAAAAGCAGCAATTGACAATATATCAATCAAAGAAATAATAGATAAATAAGGACATTAAATAATAACCTACACATTGATGGCAAAATATATATTTTTAATATGCTATTTTTAGAGCTCTCTAAGCCAGCTGTTTTTAAAGCACTTATTTCATAATTATTCATTGAAAATTGATCATTTCGCCGTCAAAATCATGTCAACTTTTTTAAATAACTCGACGGTATTTATAAATCTAAGCTTATAGACTAGAATAAAGCGAAAAGATTGTCGTTATGTGCTGTACGGACAGTATCTGTACGTAAAACAAATAAACCTGAATTGCACCCGTTGCATTTCTTGGATTATTCTGCTTGATGGCTATCCGAAGTGAGTCTTAATGAAGCTGTCATTAATGGCTAACTCGTTGGGCCTCAACAGAACACCTAGATATCATTATAACTTTGAGCTCGAAGTAAAGATTACAATTATGGTTTCACAATTATTATACAATAAAATTATGATGAAGATGTCAACTAAATATATGCAAGCAAGTTGGTCACAATTTTTTCGGAGCGAAAAAAATGGTATCAGCCAATGCAGCTGGTTAGAATAGTTGAAAATGATAACGGCAATTTATCCCAGTACTTACACTTCTAAGATTCTATCGAAAACTCGTACTCCACCAAGCTGAGCTGGACCACCATCCACAATTGCACTAACATGCTGTAATGGAGCATATAGTTCGCCATTAATGGATTTGAGCTGTCCTCCTTCAGATACCTGGCCTCTTACATTGAATCCGAAACCGCTAGATCCTTTAGACAATTCAATTACTCGTGGTTCGTTGAGTTTTACATCTTTTCCTTGTCTCGACTCTTCATCGTCGTCGGCCATCTTGAATGTGAGATCACGTGATTCGTTATCAGATTGTAAATAAATAGATTTCCCGGTATTTACGTCACTGGATATTATTTCAAAAGAGCTTTTCAGCAATCGAGGAAATAAGAAAATAATAAACGAATTAGCTGTACTGTTATTCTTAATTCGATCTGACTTTTGCATATTCTTGTAGTTTGTAAGGATATTAAGATGTCATATCTATCAAAATATTTTTGTATTATCATTGGGAAAAAAAAAACAATCAACTTTTTTTGTTTATAAATTGACTTTTTCTATTGTCGGCAGAATTTTTGTATAGGCAAATTAAACAAAAAAATGTTATGTACTTTTAAGCGAAAAAAAACTTATGCTTGTTCTGTTATTTTCCTTTGCCCATATCCCCTGTTTCGGGACAGAACTTCTCCAGGGCTGTCAACCCCCGGCCGTTTCTGATCTTGAGATGGCCATGATGTCCGCCATTTTGTTTTCCCATTGGAATTTTCCGAAGCAAAAAAAAAAAAAAAACGTTCTACGCATCTTCCTTTACATAATCTTTATATAATCCTACCTTATATCTACCTTCTATTCAAGAGGAAATTACGGTTAAAACACAGGAAATCGATTTTTCGCATTTACCCAGGAGATTTGGCACTGAAATCTTGAGACCGGGAGATTTGTCCCAAAATCTGGAGACTCCCGGGTTATCCGGGAGAGTTGACAGCCCTGCTTCTCACACTAGCGTTTGTACATTTATCCACCCGATCGGCGGAACTGAGGACGAGGACGTTCGTCGGAATTTTTGAAAATGACCCCTTTATGAGCGATTTATGACCCCTTTATACAAAAGTTCTATCCAGAAGTGCGTGCGTGGCAATACATGATTTTTGGTACCCTAAAAGATACCAACTCAAATACGACAATTTTTTGGTAGACAAAGGGGCTGTTTATATGGAGTGAGCCAGCACGATTTAGGGGGCTGTTGTTTTGGTCACAAAAGAAACCAGCCCGCTAAACCGGGCTGGCTCACGTTCAGATCAGTTACTATACACATTTTCATTTCAGTTTAACAAATGAAAGTATTTGTTTGTACATCTATTTTTTTACTTTTCCTTGATGGAATTTTAATTGGAAGGGAATGTGGTTTTAGGTGTTCTCCAGTTTTCAACTTCATTTCCGGACGTGTACAAAATGGCGAATTTCCAAAGAAAAATGCATGTTTTTGTCTTTCAAAGCTTGAAACTGTCTGAGATGATATGATTTCTTATGTGAAAGGAAAAAGTATTCAAATACAATGAAAATATTATGAAATTGCTCAAATAGACAGTGCAGAAAACGTAATTTAAAACATTTCTTTTTTGATTAAATGTTTTTGAATGATATGAAAAAGCTTTCGTTTTTTTTTTGTTTTTTTTTTAACAACCCGGTTCTAGCAAGTTTACGACAAACAGTCTGCAGCACCTCAAATACGTCTTGTAGCTAGCTCAGTGGTCAAGGCTAAATAGCTGACATTCATGTTGGTATATAGCATGTTTGTTTTCCATTGCCGATTATGTTATGTTGATCTATTTGTGTATGAATGAAAAGCATATATATAAAAAAATCATCTCAGAAAGTTTCAAGTACTGGAAAGCCGTTTGAAAGACGAAAAAACAAGTGCCTGATTTTTCAGTACCTTGGAAATTCTCCATTTTGTTCCACGCCCGGACCGGAAATATAAAAGTGTTGAGAAAATGCCAAAAACTACAACTTTGTTCTCTTCAAATGGAAATTCCGTCAAGGAAAAGTAAAATATATAAACAAATACTTCCAGTCATTAAACTGAAAATGTGTGTTGCTAGGTCATTTCAGTCACGTCATCAAGTCCTGCAAATCGCCTATATAGCGATATTCACTGTTTACAAACAAACACGTCACAAACGAATTGTTATGTTAATGTGCCAACCACAGCACAAAAGATTCTATGAAATAAAAGCCAATCAACGTCTGGTTGGCACATGAATAGCAAAGGTTACGTCAGTCGTGGGACCATCAGTATGTGTGGGGTATGTGTCTCCTTGAAAGCAATGCTTTTTCCCAATCTGTCCCTTTATTGGGGGACTTTTAAGGATTGCTGCATGCAGTGTACACTGACATGAGTGTGTGTTAGTGATTAGTGCCCCCGATTAGGACCGATGGTCGTACCTGCGTCCTCAGTGGTTCTTTAACGTCCACAACTGGATTAGAGTATGGAGTGGACGGGACATGCGATTTTACGTCGTTATCCGAGAGGACGTGAAGATCTTACCCTTTGTAGCCTGCGTTGCAGGCGGTCTGCGGTTTTAGGCGAGAGAGAGAGAGATAATTTGAGATAATGCGGTATCACTGTCAGCCGAACTATCATAACATTCAGCTAGAGATTTCTTTGCTGACGATCGCTTTATGTTTTTTCTTGCTTGTGGACTGCGTTCAATTGATGTTGGAAGTTGACGCTTAAATCGAGGTGGTGAATTTCCGGTAGAGACGTTGGGAACATTTTCTTTGTTAACTACATCTTGGACTAATCTGAAAGAAGCTAGTCCATTGCGGACTTTTCTGGCACAAGACTTGCACGAACGGTCTGAAAATTGTGGGCTATTTGATAATTCTAACCCCATTTGTTGACAGTTCGCAGCCAACGTTTCTTGCGATCCTTTCGCGGGTTTGAAAACATTTTCACTTGACAAATACGATGTTTTCTCGAAGTTGCCATATACGAGTTTCAAAACACATTTGCAAAATCTACAAAAGTCGTTTTCCTTCTGTGGATTAGGTTTTCTCCCAGGTTTAGCAGCTTTTTTTGGAGTTTCAGTATTTTGCATTTTTTTAACACGTGAAAGTGACAGCTAGGAACTAGCATGTTTTGATCGTCACGCGTCGTCAATGCTCTCAAATTACGCTCGTATTTCATTGGTTTAAAAAAAGGGCGGTCCGTCGCGGCTCGTTGCAAAAGAAAGTGGGCGGCTAATCAAAAACCCAATGTAATCGTGCAGGCGGTCTTTCTCTCTCTCTCTCGCCTAAAACCGCAGACCGCCTGCAACGCAGGCTATACCCTTTGCAGATAGACAAACAAAGGCAGCAACTTCTCCTCAAGATCCTGAGTGTCCAGGGCTAGAGCCCGTGACCTCCCGCGCGCACTGAATTCCGATGCTCTGCCAGTTGAGCTATAGGGTCGGCGGTTGGATATAATAGGTCGTAGAATCGAGACCTTGGTTTCGGCCTTTGTTTCCGTTTTATCCGGGAATACCCTAGCTAAAAGGTCGATAGTGGGTACCAACTTTAATTTTGAGAATGAGTCTGAAAACCTCTAAAGGCGTACACGATACGATTTGTCGTGTGCGATTTGTAGCATACGACTAATCGTGAGATTAAAAACGCGTAGTCGTGCACTACAAATCGCATGTGACAAATTTGCACCGTGTAAATCCGGCTTAGGAGACCCTGAAGGGGGTACCAGATCTCCGACTTTGACCCGTAACAACAACAACCTTATTTGTACCACTCTCCTTACAGCTTTTGCTGATACAAATATTAAATATGCAAATATTATACAAATTTCTTTTTTCTTTCAATATATATTATAGAGAAGGTACAGGTTGTCTGTAATAACCGCAAGGTTAAATAAGAACAGACAACCCGTTCTATTTTATTTACAAAAAGGTAGTTCTTAATAAGATTGCACAAGGTAAAGTTTCAAGTAATGTTACAAGCATTTTACCACTAAATTGAGTGTAAATTACGATAATTTTTTACATTAAAGAAACGGAGAGGAGATGAAATAAACAAAAATTACACAGGGAACTATATATATGCTCAATCATAATCATGTGCAAACATATAGAGCTACAGAGATGTGACATGGATATTTTACTGGGATATTTAGTAATTAAAACTTATTCGATATATCATTGATAATTGCTTTTTTAAATAAGGTCATGGAGAGATCCTAATTAGATTCATTTCATTAAACATTGGCGCAAATGATCATCTCGCCATGGAAACTTGCGCCTTATAAGTTCATAATTATTATTCTTATTTATTATCATTAAAAGAATCCCAAATTTTTACACCTTGAAATCGAATATTATCAATTGCATAATTAGTTCTTGTTTTTAGTAATGAATAACTTGACTTTGAAGATAATCTAAAATGCACGACGAACATTATACTCGTATATATGGGAGTCCCCCCAGCCGTACGATACGGCAGATAATTCGAATTCAAAACATGTTGTTGTAATAAATACTGAACAGTGCCATAAAAGAAACCATCAGTAGCAAATAGCTATGGTTTGTGCGACAGTAATTTATTTTCGAAAAGACTTGGGGACGTTTGCCCACAATCCCTTTCGGTGTACACTGATATGACTAAACAACGAGACAACGATGGTAATAGGTATGCGTGTTCTCCACTCCTCTGTGGGATGCTCTTCAAACTGTTAAGTGTGATTATCTTATAAGTTATGAGTTTTATTGAATTTTTAATAATCTTAAAGGTGAGAAATAAATGTCGGCTTAGCAAGAGTAATTAGTAATTATCGTGATTTGATAACATGTTTATGTTTTTGGAGGTCCTTTGGAGATTAACTACCAGGCCCAACTCTTCTTACAAGCAACGCCTGATTTTATTAACATAACAAAACTATTACTAACGTTTCTTATAGATTTCAACACAATGGAGAATTCGAACTGGCAACTTCAACTTTCAGCTCATAGGGAGCGCTGTAAGTACGCGTTTGACAATTCCTTATTTTGTGACGTCGAGTTCTCGGTTGTCGACAGTGATGGAAACAAAGTTACTGTTCAAGCCAACAAGTATCCACTAGCCGTGTGTAGTCCTGTCTTTGAAGCCATGTTTTATGGAAATCTAGCCGAGACTAAGTCGCCTATCCACATAGCAGACTGTACAAAGGAAGGACTACAAGAAATCCTTCGCTATGCATATTACGAGGAAGCAAAGCTAACAGGAAGTAATGTTATGGAAGTTCTATATCTTGCTAAGAAGTACATGATACCATCTTTGGAAGAACAATGTCAACACTACATCCAAAATGACGTTGTACCTGAGGATGTGCTCAGTATTCTACCTCATATACAGACGGTTTGTGATCAAATCCTTGAAAATCATTTCTGGGACATTGTTGATGATAATACTGAAAGAGTAATTTTGTCAAACTCATTCCTGAATGTGTCTCGAGAAATGCTTGGTAAAGTTCTCGAACGTGATGGCTTGAGAGTCAACGAGCTGCGTCTTTTTGAAGCAGTGGATAAATGGGTTACCAAAAGAATTGAAGAAGACAAGAACTTAGTCTGTAGTGGTGAGACTAAAAGAGTCATTCTTGGAAAAGATATCATTAGACTGATTCGATTTCCTCTCATGACAAATCAAGAAATTGCTGAGGTTGTCCTTCCCTGTCAGATCCTGGACATAAGTGAATTGACAGAAATGCTTTCTATTTTTGGTGGTGTTACACCCAAAGCAGAAATATTTTCGTCCAAGAAAAGATCACCTTATGAGCTATTGATATCAAATATGAGATTTGGAAGTGATTACTTGCAATCCCCTAAGGATGATTCATTATGGTCCTATAACAAGGGAAAGAAAGACTGGATCCAATTCAGTGTGAATAAAGCTGTTCGACTTGTTGGTGTAAGATTATTTGGATCAGAAGATAAATCCTATACTGTTGATCTTAAAATCATCAAACATGAGTCTCTTGAATGCATCTCCCACAAAGCATCATCGTCCTATGATACAGAGGAACAGAAGATTGATGGGTTGTACTATGGATTTACTGTAACTCTTGACAAATCTGTCAGACTAGAGCCAGGTGTTATGTATAGTATAGAGGCTAAAATAAGTGGACCATGCTCATGGTATGGACAAAGTGGATATAGATATATTTTGGCTGTTGATGGAATTAACATTAGTTACGTAAATGCTTATGATTATATTAATCGTGAGTCTAATGGCACTTCAGTGCTAGATGGTCAGTTTCCTTCAATTGTTTTACAAAATATCTGAGCATTTATAGCCATATAAGTAGTATATCAGATATTGAAAGAAGAGAGCGAAGATAGCACCAATAGTGAGATCTGTTCAATTAAGATTGGCATGTTTACTTTTTGCAACAGTGTGTTGTCATTGAGACCAAACTTGAGTGCTTGCTCATTTAATTTCTTAGCTTAATCATGGTTTCTTTTACATTAGATTTTACTCTAAAACTTCAGTCAAGCCCCCATATTCACTTTTCAAGAGATTCAACAGGACTGTGGGGGACTCCAATGGTAAATGAGCGGGGATGCTCGTCGTATCTTTTAGGGGTATACATCAGCGATTTGGTATCCTTTAGGATTTAAAATATAAAATTTGCCAAATTCTCACAGTTTTGGTATCTTTTAGGGGTTGAATAGCACTGAAAATCCTGATTTGAAAAAATGAGATGAAAAATTTGCGAAGCCACGCCCTTTTGAAAAACGTCAGGTATCTTGTAGGGGTATTTTTGAAAAATTGTGATGGGCATCCCCCCCCCCCCCCCCCCGGGTCAACAGGACATGGTAAGATCTGTAAGTGATCAATTAGCAGTGATAAGGCAAATGAACATAATTGGTGTGTAATAATCTAGCAATTTAGATCAATTGATGTACAAAATGACACCTGTTTTTGTTCAGTCATAGACCCTATAACAAAGAGCAGGGGACTGTGAATGAGCACCTTAAACTCAATGTTTATAAAAATCTACCTTTTTACCAATGTATTTTATTTAAAGTAATTTGGCAGAGTTTCAATTTTTTTATGTTGAATAACTGCAAAGCTGACAGATCTTTTGAAAAACACGAAAATGAGGCTTGTAGGGCCAACATTCTAATTCTCACTCAAATCTTTGTTATTTCAAACACTTGTAAACTTTGATCATTAAATCCAGTGATCAAATTTTGGAATCTTCCTCATTCCAGATATGCTCTGTGAAATGGAAGCACTGATATTTGCTACAATGCATAAACTAAGGTGTTACCATAACCACACCTTAATTTATAGTGTCTGTAGTATACTGAAATGATTTGTCCTGTGATTTCATTTCTTGACTGAATATAGCAAGGTGAATATTGAATGTCTCTCATATCTAGTCTCGCATGATAAACAGATGTGCGACGACAACAGCACAGACAGCACGAAACAACTTTTGTAATTAACATATCAATAAAAATAAGAATAAATCCAAAAAAATAAAAAAGATAAAAATCCACTTTATTTAAGTCTCGATGTATTTAATTGTTTAGCTCTTTGGGGAGTAACCTGTGCACACACGCTCAACACCCCTTTCCCCTATGGGGAAAATTCGTTATCTCCCCTAGTTCTCCCTGCAGGGGGAGGGGAGGGCTGGGAACAGACTTACAAAGGTTAATTTGGGAGACAAATCAGAAACTGAGTAAATTCAAACAACATTGTTGAAAATCCCAAATAAGTAGAATACAAACCAGTAAGCTGTGTACACACGTTCCACACCCCTCTCCCCTATGAGGAAAATTCGTTATCTCCGATCCCCTAATTTTCCCTGCAGGGGGGAGGGCTGGGAACGAATGTACACAGGTTAATTACGAAGACAAATCAAAAACTGAATAAATTTAAACGTAACATTGTTAAAAATCCCAAATATATACAAAGTATGGCCAAGAAATTATATTTTGACAAAATGGTGACCAGGACAAATACAATTCTGTGGCCAGAGCCGGAATCGAACCCAGGACCACCTCCGTCTTGCGAGACCAACGTTCTGACAAATCGCCCACTATGGTGCTTCGAATTTCAAATTCTTTTTTTGCATAGTCTTAGCCTCGAAGTCGTGTAACGAATTCTTCCATTTAGTAACAGCACGTAGAAATGTAAAAACATGAAAACGGCTCATGAGTTTCTGAAGTTTGAAAATTCACATATAGGCACTGCACGACGGCGCAATTGCCCTAAAAGTACGATGAAATCATTGCTTGTTTACGTGGGGCCCATAAAATGAGAGAAATTATTTTGCATTCAGGAAATCAGCAGGAATAAGATCGTTGACTTTAATAAAAGGTAAGCGCAGCACATGTGCCTGAATTGATATATTTATACAAATCATATGTTCGTAAACAATTGTAATTTGTCATAAACAGGGTTTGGAAGTTAGGTATTTTTTGTCATAAACAGGATAACCCCTACAAGATCCCAGCGGAATACCCCTACCCAGATCTGAAGGGAGTACCCCCCCCCCCCCCCCCCCCCGGGAGGAAACTACAGTCTTCCCATGCATAGTTTTGCCGCAAACGCGCACCTCACTTCGCATGCAGGGAATCATGGGAGTAGTATCGAATCAAACATCATGGCGGACCATAACTCAATTTCCCACAATTCCCTCTGGGCATCCGATCAACTAAAGCTGAAATTAGCAAATGTACCACTTTTGCAGTTATTGTTATGCAATATTTTCTGCGACGTGCAGAATTGTTTGCAAGTCAAGTTTGAATTGGCGGTTTGTCCGATGTGGAGGATGTCTCAGTGTGGTTGGTTTCTATGCAACGTTTCTGTAAGACAAGTCGCTGAAAAATTGCAAACTAATGCCAATCACCTCTTTTCGTTCTTGACAGCACTCGCGCACAGAGTGGTGGGTTATACGGCAATTTTTTTCAGCGTCGGGCTTTCTTTGACCACCTCCAGCTCATATGCGGCGAAGGCTACATAGATGGTATAAAATCACTTGCTAAGTGTTTGTCCATTTGCGCGATTTAAGTAAGTACTCGAAGAATCTTTTCTTTTGCTTCTTAATAGAAACGGCTCACTATAGAAAGTCTCGCTTCGAGAGCCATCGATAAACTCTAGAGTTACAGCTAAATGGAACATGTTTCTTCGATATGAATCAACTGTTGATAGTTTATAGACTGGTGTCTGACCGTCATTGGAGAGATACACGGAGTCCAGGTCCACGCTGAAATATTGCTGTTGGCAGAAACAAAATACGACAATCAATTTAAACTTTGTACATGCTCACGAAATTGAATATTAAACCATTCAGTCTCAGGTTGTGTAAAAGAAAAGTGTGGACCAGGGGAGGGGGGAGGGTGTCTCCCATGGAAACCAATATTTATTCATCGCTCTCCTCACTGATTTTTTCATATGACGGCAACGAAGGCTTCCACATTCTGTTGCAAATTTTGCGATTTATTTCACTTTCTTTCAGTTTTGGATGAAACATGTCTCGAAACTATCAAAGCACATATTGGTAATGGCATATTTAATGTTTTTTTTTTGTTTAGGTAACACATAAAACGCTGCTAAAAGTAATTTCTTGTGCTTGAATATTGATGTCGCCCGTCGATCTGACGACACAATTTTGCACAAGCAAATGGTCTTTACTATGGAACACAGTGGTTTTATTCGTTCAAATTTTATCTATCTGATTGTAAAATTTGGATGGCGCTGGTCGCTCGGTTCGTCTCATCAATCTTTTTAAACACAAGATACGGTATAACTCAGCATTCAATACCAGCAAAAAGATATGCTTGCAGGCTAATCACTAAAATGTGAAACAAAACATAAATATAAACATAATTATGGACCTCTTTGTTCATACTTGTAGTCAAAATGTCTATAAAAAATGTTGTCAAAGCTACAGCACTATAGCTATTTACAAAGAAAAGTGGGACAAACTACATCATAGAAGCTTCCAAATATAAATAATGACCAATAACTGACTTATTTGAAAGACATTCATGCATACTTATTGCGTATTTAGTGTATTAAGAATGATAAATATAGTGAAAACTCATCCAAAGGAGAATGTTTTAACAGTTTACATACTTTGTTTACTATATACAAATTATCTCCTCCATAACCATACATAAACATACCCCCCCCCCCCCCCCTCATGGTCTTGCCTAGCGGGTCTAGATTATTTCTAAAGATGTTAGAAGCCATCAATCGTTTCTTAGGTCCAAATAAGTGCATCCACAAGCCTAGACGCACCTACTTCTAAAATAGGTTATATGGTTAGGCTTAGGGATGGTCACGTTTATCGAAGCCTGCATTCACCCAATCGGACGGACGATCTCGAGAACCGGAGAAAAGTCAGTCGTCTAGGTGAACAGTTCACCTTCAGGCTTTGGGTGTTATTGTTGAAAAATATAGTACTCATGGAAAACACTTTATTTGAAGTTTAACTGCAATATATGGATCAACACAAAACACTGTCGATGTGCGACGTCGGACTAGCCTCGTTTCTGTGATATCGTTCCAGTACATAACCGCGCAGTTTTTTTAGCTTTGAGTACACTCGCTCTTTAATTGTTTTGGAATTTAGCATAATTTGGAAAGGTATAGCTATATCTACACGTACTGTGTATACTTAACAGCAAATGATTTAATGCTTTTATTTAGCGCATGGTCTATTTTTCATATGCAGTCTACCTTATTGAGTTCCAGTATTCCCATTTTCACGGCCAGTGTAATCTGCGCGCAGTTATCTCCACACAAAACACGAGACTGTGGTGTTCGTTCTACCATCACTGTAATAGCCTGGACCTGTGCATCAAATGTCGCAACCATTTCTACTTTTCCTTTTAATATTTTCTGTCTTGATTTGCGGTTGACCCGCGTTTGTCTTTTCTCGTAAACGCGTTTGAGATTCAAAAAGGATACGTCGACTTTGGAAGTCTCTGTGGTCATCAAATGTCTAATAAAGTCTAACTCTTGGTCTTCGCGTAAGAACAATGAAGGCTTTAAGCTTGCTACATCACATGAAACTGTAAAATATGTGAAATATATAAATATATCACTCCATCAGTTTTATTTTAGTAAGTTATATATTGTTTCTTAAAATAGCTCTGCTTCTCAGAAAAGCAAATAATCGAAAATGTATTTACAAAATCAAAAAAAAAAAAGAGAAAAAAAAAAAGAAAGAAAGAAAGAAAGAAAGAAAAAAGAAAAAAAAAAAGAAAAGTACAAGTGGCTCCTGTTTGCTGATCTGTGTGAATCATACAGTTTTTGTGGAAACAAATCAGGCTTTTCCAAAAGGAGTTGCACCGCGTCCCCTTGCCGCCTCCTTCCCCCTTAGACCCGCCCCTATGCTGACCAAATACTCTCTCGCTGATTGCGACAACGATTACCATAATGATGATGATAAAAGCATGCTTGCCTGCAGATGATGATATTGATGATGCTGAAAAATGAAATATGATGAAGATGATTGTGTCGATAAATGATAATGATGAGAATAATATTATAATTTATCACGGTATAAATGATAGCGAAAACGACAAAATTACTACTGCCACGGTTAAATCCTGAGTTGGAGTCTTTTTCGTATGAACGGGAAACAGTACCGTATCGTACCGTAGCCCGCGTAGTTTCTAAAAATACATTCGAATCATCTACCGTGTCGAAGCCGTATCGTAACCGTACCATTTCCCACTCATGCGAAAACGAATCTAGATTTTTGACACGGAAATTAAAAACTGTACATTAATTGTGATAAAATTATTTGAGCTCGAA